>CM035427.1:78545541-78828041 GCA_020310875.1 Ceratopteris richardii | reverse complement strand
GCCATCCGAGGCGATAGCGAAGAGTAGTGGAGCCAATGGGCAGCCTTGTCTGATATCTTTTTAAATGTATGGGCTCAGAGAGCTTACCGTTAATTTTTATTCTCGTTGAAGCATTTTCGAGTAGAGTGTGGAAACCATCTTTGTGAACTTTGGGCTGCATCCAAGGTCTTTCAATGGTTGAAGAATAAAGTCCCATTCCAATTTGTCATACGCTTTGTTGAATTTGATCTTAATGAATACCAGATCTTGTGTAGACTCCTTAGCAAATGCAAGGCCTTCCCAAATATCGACAATTGCTTCAAGTATAGATCTACCTTTGATACAACCTTTCTGGTCCTCACAAAGCCATGACTCTAAATGACAAGAGATTTTCTTGGCCATAACTTTGGCAATTATCTTGTATCCAGTTTGGAGCATGGTAATCGACTGCCAATTTTCAATTTCGTTCTTATCTCCCCTTTTGTGCATTAACTTGATGACACCATTATTAAGACACTCAGGGAGGGCACCGAAGGAGAGAGCCTCTTGCCACACCAGACGCAACGGGATAGCCATCATGTGCTTGAAGGACTTGAAAAATGCATTGGTGAGGTCATCAAGACCTGGACTTTTTCCATTGGGAAGAGCATCAATAACCTCGATAATTTTGTTCTCGGAAATGTTAGCATCTAGTAGAGAATTCATGTTCTGTGGGATTCTAGGTTGAGCAACCCTTGTGATGGTTTCCATGCAGTCACACCTCTGCGAGGAAAGAGGAGTCGAGACCCCAAGAAGATGGGTAAAGTGCTCGAGGATGATAGATCTATTCTCAACTTCCGTGCTACATTCGATCCCATTGTTGTCGACCAAGAAGGGGATGGCTTCCCTAGTGGTTTTCCTTTTAAGGATGTTACATATCTCTTTCGATGGTTTGTCAGCCTTCCCTGCCCACCAATCTTTGAAGAATATTTGCAGATTTTTCCTTTGAACCTCTTCCTCGAGTCTTAGTCATCCCCTCATTTTCAAAAGCCCTTGTTGTTATTGCAAGTTACCTTTTTTCACTTCTTCTTCAAGTCGTGAGAGCCTCTGGTACACTATTTCTCTTCTTTTTTTTCGGATATCTATTATAGCCTTATGAGTCCTGATCAAAATTTGTCGAGACCTTTCCACCGTGCTTCTCTAGCACTTAGCCGGTTCATTACAGTAGGCAAAGGCCTCTGTCCCCACTGCGAAAATTTCTTGGTGGAGAGAGGGGAGTGAAAATGATGTCTGGGAAGCGTGAAACCAAGGATCTTTCCGGAGCATGGGAATCCATTTGAAAGAAAGAGTAATTGAGTAGTGGTCCGAGATAGTCAGGTCCATGTGTTGGGAAATCGAAGGAATACCCCACTGGAGGATGGTGTTTTGGTCAATGTAACATCTATCAAGTCTTGCTTTCCTCAGAGAGTCCCCCAATTGGAGATTAGACCAGGAGAACCCCTTCATGTCTTTCACCTCGACCAGGTCGAGATGGAGCTTGATTTTATCCCATATCTCTTTCTCCTGACCGTCAATAATTTTCCCCTTGTTATTCCATTGGTCCTCAAGAAACTCAACCATGTGGAAGTCCTCACAAATCAAAAGATTGTGTGAGAGGGAGTTGAGGGAAGTCCACGTATCGATTCTATCCACCTATCCATTAGGGGCATAAATTGAGATCACACTTACCTGATTAGGGAACCCGATAGAGGTACCAATCCACTGATGATTTTGATCTTCATAAGTTGAGGTCAATCCGCCGGACGAGTTTGACTAATACCAATCGTAGTGCCTCACGCTCCCCTAGGGTGCGACGTGGGGAACCAAAGGTGGCTCAGGGAAATGCATTTAAGCCGTTTTTGGATATCCGCTGAGTCGATTTTAATCTCTTGTAAACAGATAAAGTCAGGCTTGAGGCACTTGTCTTTGGACGAGTGACCAAGAATCGCCGCTCTTGAGGGGTCAGACAAACCCCTGACATTTAATGATGTGATTTTCATTATTGATGGTTGCCCTCTTTGAGAGGAGGGACCCGATCTTCTTTTTTCTTGTGATCTTTTTTCCTCCCACCTTCTTGACTTAGGTCCTACACTTGAGGGGGCTCTTCCAAGGCATGCCCGACGGTTGTTTCCCTTTATGGACGATCCAAGGCATGCCCGACGAATGATTTTTTTTTTTTTTTTTTTTGAGAAAAACAGGAAAATATAAATTAACAGGGTAAAATGTACATGTGCAGGGGGCAGGAGCACCAGACCACCCTAAGTTACAAGGTTGCAATCATTGCAAACCTGCAAGGGGAATACAACTGGCTCAAAATCACTTTCCATCTTGTGTATTTATGGGAAGCTAGGATACAATGAATATCATGTGAGGGAAGAGAGGGTTTAGTGATTCTCTTGATACAGTTATCAGAAACTCTTTTCAGAGAGTGATGTAGGGGAATGATAAAATTTTTCCTCCCCATGCCAAAAGTATGATTATTTCTACTTAGCCAGATGGCCCACAGAATTTGACCACGCCAGGTGTTCCAAAGAAGGATATCCATATTTTTACAGCATCCATCCTTTGAAGTTTGGGAGCTTTCCTTGAGTTGAGAAAGTTGTCAACACACTTCCAGAAAGGCTTAGCATGATAACAGTCAAAGAAGAGGTGATAAACATCCTCCACCCTGCCACAAAATGTACATTTACCACCATCAATAAATATTTTCCTGACTCTGGGGCCCACCCAAAGCCCTTGATGAATTATCAACCATTGAAGACAAGATTGTTTGCTGCTTTCAGGGTAGGTCCACAGAGCTTTAAACCTGTAGGCCCACTGAGCAGAAGACCAATTCAACATCCACAATCTGTTCAATTTGGAAGTGACCAAATCCATAGAGTCCTTCTTATTCTTGAAGTTTTTGTAGATGTACTCAGCAACTTCATGGAGATTTATTTCTTTCCAGTTGCATTGCGTCATCTGATCATCTAGCATCTCCTTGTGGGACAGCAAGACCTGCAAACAGGCAGCAGAAGCATTAGTCCTACTAACCAGATCATAATCAGATCTCAACTTCCCATTAGTCATATAGTCTTTCCAAGTTTTGAAACCATGCTTCTTATGGCATTTATGTTCCTTGATAGAAATGTTCCCATTGTTTCTATTGGCCAGCCAACCAAGCCAAGGAGATTCCTGCAGATAGTACTGAGCCATGAAAGACATCTTGTCATTAGGACAGAAAACACTTTTAGCTTTGAACCAAGAATTCCAGAACCTACAGACCAGAGGACTTCCAACAGGGGAGATGGGGTGAGGGCAGGTAATAATGTCCCAAAGATTAATATTATTCCAGGCCTTGTAGTTAGTCAAAAAAAATTTGTTAACAGATCTTTGAATCAGAGAAGCCCATATCTCATTGTTGTCAATGCTTCTAAGAATCCATTTAGCTGACAGGATGTCAGCCATTTTTTTTGGGCACCTCAGCCCCAATCCCCCTTTTTCTTTATTCATGCAACAGATATCCCAAGGAACTTTGGCAATTTTCTTTCTGTTGGCAGCACCCCCCCATAAGAATCTTTTGGCCAGCGAGATTACCTGATTAAGCTGCTTTTTGGACGGAGTCCAAAAAGACAGGAAGTAGACAAGTTTAGGTAAAAGATAATGATTGAGAATGAAAGAACGATGGGGAAGGGAGGAATTAGAATCATACCACATTGCCAGACCTTTTTTAAATTTGTCACAGACCCAATCCCACCTTTGACCAAAAGAAACATTGAAGCCCATAGGGATCCCCAGAAGCCTAAAAATCACTCCTTCTTTTATAATACTACAACCAAGTTGGGAAATGATGACAGGAATAGTATTATCAGAGGCTTTGAAGCCAGTTTTACTGTGGTTGACCCTAGAGCCACTAGCCAGACAAAAAACATCCAAACAATCCAAGAACTTGGTTAGGGATTGGTTATCATTTTTTAAAACAACATTGGTATCATCAGCGAACATCTGCAGACAAAGAGGGGCAGGAGAGTTAGGAATGCACACTCCATTAATTTTACCTTCATTCAGGGCATCCTTCACTAACCAACCCAAAGCATCACTAGCAATGGCAAAAAGAAGAGGGGCCAAAGGGCACCCTTGTCTTATAGATCTAGTTAACTTGAAAGGTTCAGACATATGACCATTAATAGAGACTCTAGAGAAAGCATTTCCAAACAGAGTACTCACAAATTTTATAAATCTCCTTCCCATTCCTAAGTCATGAAGGGACTGTAAAACAAAATCCCACTCAATCCTGTCATAGGCTTTGTCAAAATCAATTTTAAAGAAATAATAATCTTGGACAGAATCCTTAGCATAATCCATGCCTTCCCAAAGGGAGATGATAGCATCAAGAATAAACCTACCTTTAATAAAGCCTTTTTGTTCAGGGAGGATAAGCTGGTTCATCAAAGGGCTAAGCCTCCTAGCAAGAGTAGCAGCAAAGACTTTGTACATGGTATTTAGGCAGGTGATGGGCCTCCAGTTGTTAAGGTCATCTTTGGGACCTCTCTTATGAATAAGCTTAATAACCCCAGTGTTAATAGAGCAAGGGAGATAACCTTTACTAGAAACCTCTTCCCATATCAAGAGGATGTAAGGAGTGAGAAAATCCTTAAGAATGATAAAAAATTCATTAGGCAGACCATCCATCCCAGGAGATTTTCCAGGTTTCAATTTATTGATAGTTTCTTTGATCTCACCATCAGTGAGGGGCAGGTCCAGAATGGAAACCAGGCACTCAGGAACCATTTTTTTCCTTTTTAAAGCAATAGTAGCCCTGGCCCTCTGGATACCCTCCCCCCACTTGGGAGACACAAAAAAAACATCCATAAAGAATCTCTTGGCCTCATGCAGAGTCTCTTCCATATTGGAGGTAACACTCCCATCACTTTTCTTAATCGGGGGGACAAAGTCCCTAACTTTCCTCTTTTTCATAATAGCAAACATGTGTTTGTTGTTCCGATCCATGTTCTCACTCCAGAATTCTCTTGAAATAGCAAGGGAGCTCCTAGCTTCCAGATACCTCTCTTTACTCAATCTCACAGAGCAATCAATATACTCTTTAGAGTTAACATCAAAGGCATTTAACTGATTCATCAGCGAAAGTCTCCTCTGAGTCCTCAACTCCAAGGCATGCTTCCTATAAGCAGTGAACAGCTTTTGAATCTCGTAAACAGAATGCTCCCAAGCAGCAGAAGGGGAACTATCAACCTTAAAAAAGTGGGTGATGATATCCTTAGTACGAGCCAATATACTGGGAATCTTGAGAAGACTATAATCAATGTGAGGCCGACCAGTTCTATAGTTAGGAGTGCCTTTTCTGAAGGTCAAAAAAAGGGGTTTATGATCCGAAACAAGCAGAGAATGATCAATCTTGCAACTAATATCCCAGCACTCTTGGGCAAACTCCGTACTCGCATAACATCTATCAAGCCTAGCCGCTCTATAGTTGTCCCCAACTTGTTTGTTAGACCAGGAAAAACCAGAATTACAAGAAAGGTCAGACAAGTCAAGTTGATTACATAACTTAAACCAGGAATGTTTTTCAGAGCCAAAAATACAGTTCCCTTTTCTTTCCCATCTATCTTGCATAGAAGTAACCATGTTAAAATCCCCAGCCAGAATAACAGGACTATCAAAAGAACATAGCTCATCCCAACAGCCTTTCCTTTCAGCACACAAGTTAGAAGCATACACAAAAATAATAGCACAATTAAACGGATCTCCCAGCTTAACAGCACACCACTGATGGGAGTTACTAAGAACAACATCCTTAACAGACTTAGAAATAGAACTTGACAGACCAACTACTGCACCACCTTTGCCACTATTGTGGCTGGTGTAAAACCAGGTGAAATTAGAGGCCAGAATGTTCAGATGCCAAAGCAAATTATCTCCACCCAATTTGACTTCCTGTAAGCAGATAACATCAGGCATGTAGGGAAGCAACTTAAACCAGCAATTAATCATTTTGGGCCTGACAACATCTGTCAACCCTTTTACATTTAAAGAGATTATTTTAAGATCAAACATCAAAAACAGAAAACTCATTTACGACTATTTTTAGTCGGCTTGGGCGCGGAGGAGGATAACCTGACTGCTTCCTTCCTTTTAGGCTTATTTACCTTATTGTTATCAGTGATAGAGACCACATCCTGAGACATGGGAACAATTTCACAATGATCCCCATCCTCATCCATACAATTGATTGAGTCTTGATCCATCGCATTAAGTTCCTTACTGAATTGATCAATAGAGGGGGGGGGGGCACATCATTAATCTGTTGAGAAAAACACGGGTTATCCCTAAGACATGCTGATTCATGTATAACCTTATTTTTTTTACCAATAACTTTCCAGTTCCCTGCAGAGCAATGGTCATCTTTACCTGCCTGAGCAGACTTGGTATTACCTGTAACATCCATATTGGGATCAATGTTCTCAACCTGTTCTTCCACAGATGGAGCTCCACCTGTATTGTTGTTGTCATCAAAAGGATTAGATATGTTTTCTAGCAAAATATCATATGGGTTATCTGACTTGAAAGTCTTTTTTTTAGGTTTTTGAACATGTTTTTTTCCCGAAACATTGGGGGAATTATTATTAGCAGACTGTAATACCTGTTTGTCATGATTACCTTCCTCGTTCCGCGAGATGATGAGGGGACAATCCCGAATTAAATGACCCTGCTTATAACAATTGTAACAGGCGTTAGGTAGATTTCGGTACATAATCCTTTGTGTGTGTAACTTCTTACCCTGAGAATCCTTGATAACTATTTGAGTCTTGATCTCTTTGGATACATCTATTTCTATTAAAACCTGAGGGTCCCATTTGGTATTTATAATACTGTTTCTGGATTTTTGACCCAAAACTCAGCCGATCATATTTCCAAGTTGCTCAATCCATGGGTAAAAGTCTATGGGAAGCTCAGGGAATTCAACCCAAACAGGGATCTTAGTAGGCTTTGGGCCCTTGGGGTTAAAACCAACATGCCATTTGAAAAAAGACATGGGGATATTCCTGATAAGCCATTGAGCTTCACTGGTAACCTGCAAGGCACTGTTAGCCTCTTCAAAAAAGAAGAGGTAGTAGTTGTTTGGACAATACTGGATGTGCTTAACCATTAACCCCCTAGCTTCCCAGTGGGATTTTATCCAGCTTTTAAGCACATCATGCGGCGGTCTGGGGCCATGACAAAGCCCTATCACAACCCTACCCAACAGATGTTCTTGCCAACTGTCCAAGGAGGTTCTGTCAATAATGAATGACTCTTCTTCATCATCTTCACTAGGAATATCGTCCACAAGCAGTCTATGTGGGTTTTCCGAGCATTCAGCTCTCTCTAATCCCTTATCTTTAACCATACCGTCCCGACCAGAAATAACTGGAGCAGAAAAGAGATTACCTTTGTTCTTTATGGAGTCCGCATAAGATTTCTGGGGAGAATGCGCGATAGAGTTGGTACGAGCCTCCAGACTACCATCAGGTGCATCAACCATTGGCAGGTCCTTACAACCAGAGTTGTAAACACTTACCTGCTTCTTCCCCACAGCATTTGACAGAGCGTGAGCGTTCTCTTCTAATCCCTCGATTGGTGGAGCATCAACCACAGAAATGCCATTGCGCAGCGCTTCGAAGAGTGCCATGAGCCGGAAGAGGAGCAGCTGAACGAGCCAGACAGAGAGAGCAGCTCCCCGCAAGGAGCACGTTCAGCTCCCCGCAAGGAGCTTGGAGCACGTTGGCGCAACAGCATGCAGAGAATGGCTAGTAAAATAGCGGAATAAGTGGAATCCACTCTATAAATAAGCGGAATTAGAGCGGAATCCACTCTACAAATAGCGAATCCACTCTACAAATAGCGAATTAGAGCAGCATGTCGAGCACATAGTTTCGATCTTCTAGCCCACATTCTTGCGTTGTGCATATCCTTTACTTGCACATGACATAATCAGGCTAATACAGCAGCCACCTAATACCTGTATACAGCGATCCCAAGATCAGGTTGTAGATAACTAATTTGAATTATTTAATTAGGAATTTATATGAAAACTGGAAAGCTGTTTTGCTAATCTGTCTCTCGTGAGGAGACTTAGGAGATCAGATATCTAGAGGACTTTTTCAAAATAATATATTCTATATGTTATTTCTCTAGTCTTACAATGTTTTTAATTGGTTATTCGATCAATATGTTGGGTTTATCTCTTTGGTTGGTATGCCGATGGATTAAACAAAGTCATGTGTCATCAGCAAATGCATTAAACAAAGTCATGTGCCAAACACCAAGCAATTGCATCAGAAATATTGGAGTTCACTAATACATAATTTTTATTTCATTCTCCGTATGTACATCCATGTGGCGAATATACTTGAAACCATGGTTTGTCTCCGTTTCTCAGACAGAACAAGGCTTACAAGTATAGTTCTTTTGAAGGGACTGGTCGGATCATGATACCTTTGCCTTTTTTTTTTCCTTTCCCTTTTTGTTCCTTATTCTTTCTTGGTTTAAAAAATATGAAATTTGATGTTCGGTCATCCATGTGTTCATCTGCAACAGAAAAATGGCAAACAAATTATCTAAAATAAATCGTTGGTATTATAATGTGAAATTTTGTATGGATGTGAAAATGATGAAAAGAGGGAAAACTCGTTCTAATTCACACACACGAATGCATTTATGTGAATGGTAACATGTGTATGACTATTAAATACACTTGCAAAAGGAGTTTTAGGTGTGCATTGTCATACTAGATACGTGTCCTACCATCCCATACGGAATAGATTTCTGCATTAAAGTTTCCATCAAGAGCTTTTGTCATCATATCTACAACCTGATCTTTTGAAGATATAAAATAATTTTTGATTTGTTTGGATACTACCTTCTCATGAACACAATGGTAATGAACTTCAATATGCTTGGTATGCACATGGAAAACTGGATTAGCTGTCAAATGTATACTATTCATATTTTCTCCATAAATTTGTGGAGATATATAAGGAAGATGTAAATCTTCAAATAACATTTTGAACCATATTACTTCACATGTCAATTCTACAAGCCTATGATACTTTGCTTTTGTAGGCCCCACTGTTGGTTGTTTCTTTGAACTCCAAAATACAAGCTAATTTCCAATCATTACTATGTAGCCATTCGTGCTGCATTGATCATCTTTATTTCGTGTCCAAACTTCATCACTGAAAGCTTTAATATCAAGATTAGTATCATATGAGTAAAATAAACCATCATTCGAAGTGCCTTTCAAATAGCATAGGACATGCTTAGCCGCATTCCAATGTACATTTCTATGCTTGTGTAGGAACTATGAAAGTACTCCAACTGCATAACATTTATCTAGTCATGTACTAATAGCGTACAACAATGATCCAATCAATGCTCTATACATGTCTACATATTCAAAATGAACAAGATCATGTATACTCAATTTTACATTAGGCTCCAAGAGATTTGCAACTACTTTACATTCTGACAAACCAAACTTTTGAAGTAAATCACATATGTAATTCTTTTGACTCAACCATATACCATGCTTATCATAAATAACTTCAGTCCCCAATGGATTACGTAAAATCTTGAGATCTGAAGTCATAAATTCCATCCAAGTCTCTTCTTAATTACATCAATCTCATTAGTAGCACTTCATGTAATGATAAGATCATCATCATAAATGCAAATATACACACATTGATTTCTTATAAACTTCACATATAAAGAAGGATTTGTAACACTTGGCTTGTACCTTTGAGCTTCCAAATAGCTTAGCAATCAATGATTTCAAGCTCTAAGTGCCTGTTCCAAACCATATAATACTTTTGTTAGCTTGCAAATAGAATCTGGATACTTTTCATCTTTAAATCCTTCTGGTTGCTCCATATAAACCTGTTCTTGTGATTGATCATTCAAAAATGCATGTTTCACATCAAATTGATATATATTCTAACATTTACTTGCTGCAACACTTAAGACACTTTTTATAGTTGAGATTCTTGCAACACGACTAAATGTCTCTTCATAATAAATTCCATATGTTTGTGCAAGGCCATTTGCAACTAATCTTGCCTTGTACTTGGAAATAGAACCATCACTATTTCTTTTAATATGAAATATCTACTTGTTTCCAATTACCTTCATCTTAGTATCTCATGGGACAAGCTACAATATCTTGTTCTCATACAATGCATCTTTCTCTTCTTGCATCACATTTGACCAATTTACATTTGAATTTTCATCTTCCAAATATGTAGGTTCCTATTCTTCAATAGCTTTTGACATAAAAGTTGAATGTGAAACACAATAAGGCTCAATTCACCTTTGTGTTGGATTTCTTTCTCTTAAACTTCTCCTAAGTTCATGTTCATGATGTTTTATCAAATCAGATTTAGAACTTTCATGAATTTCTACTTCATCACTAAACTCAACAAGCTTTGCTTTATCTTTTCTTTTCTCGTTTGATGTAGGTGATAATCTTTCTTCATCATGGCCATTCTCATCTTCTGAGCTTACTCCTGTAGTATCATTTCAACCATCCTCAATTTCTTCTTGCATTTCTTCTTGAACTTGCAAAATAGGATCTATATACCATGACAAGAACTCATCAAAACGTACATCACAACTAATAATCATTTCCTTACTTATTGGATTATAGCATTTATATCCTTCCTAATAATCTGCATAACCCATGAAAATACATTTCTTTGCTTTTGGCTCTAATTTAGTTCTCAATTCATATGGAACCATAGCAAAATAAACATAGACAAACACACATAAGTGATCAATAAGAGGTTCTCTATTATAACAAACTTCAAAAGGAGTTACATTATGGCTTGTAGATGTTGGCATACAATTCATCAAATATACTATTGTATTTAATGCTTCAACACAAAACTTCAATGGTATATGCTTTACATTTAGCATTGATCTAGCTATTTTTCCAATAATCATATCCCTTCTTTCAACCACTCCATTTTGTTGAGGAGTATATTTGGAAGTGACTTCTCTTTTTATATAATCATTCCAACAAAAATCATTAAAAATTCTTGAAAAAATATTCACTGCCACTATCTGATCTTAACCTTTTCATTACCTTTCCTATTTGTTTTTCTTCCATTCTCTGAATTTGAAAAATTAGTCAAACACATCACTTTTATTCTTAAAAAAATATACAAAATTCATTTGGCTAAAATCATTAAAAAATGTAACATAATACTTATTATTTGCAAGTGATGGCTCCTTCGTAGGACCCCAAACATTAGTATGCACTAATTCTAATAAATTCTTGCTTTTCAATTTTGTACTAAAAAGGGGATGCCTTGCTTGCTTACCAAATTCATAAGCATCACACAAATGTATGGTATTTTGCTTTGAAATATCAGGTAAACCAACAACAATCTTTCTTTGAGCCACATCCTTCAACTTATGTACATTCACATGTTCTATTCACTTATTTCGTAGCTCCATTTGAGAAATTTTATTATTTCCAACTAAATAAATAAGATACAAAATTAGGACTTACATCCATAAAAAGTTTTACTTGTCGTTGACCTTTTGCCAAGAATTTATAATTTTGTTTCAGATTTTCAACAAAACACCCAGATTGATTGAACCGTACTTGATATCTACACTCCATCATTTGACCTACTGAAATAAGATTTTTACTTATAGAAGGTACATGAAGAACATCTTTTAATATACTTTATTGCCTTTTTTATCCTTAAAAACACAAATCTCCAACTTGCGCTATTTTGTGCATTGAATTGTGACATGTTTCAACCTTACCATCAAATGATGGTGCATGAAAATTAGCAAACCAATCAAGATTATTGCTCATTTGATTAATACATCCACTATCATTATACCATATATCAATGGTTTGAGTTGCATTTGTATTCACATTCATCATCAGACATTTTCATGATTTTGTTCATTAACAAAATTACCCAGTGTATGATTTTGCCTTGCATATCCATCTCACCCCTCATTGGACCCACAATTAGGAGAAATATGAACAAATTTACCATGATTAGAACATGTTCTAGCTGAAAAACATTGAAATGAATTACGCCCTCTTCCACGGTAGGAATATCACCCCCTACCATGCATATTCATATCTGAGCTACTTGCACCACAATTGTTGTTTGTCTAATTTTGACCTCCACAAACTTTAGAAGTTCCTCTTCTATCAACTCAATAACCATCTTGATTTTCTAGATAAAGTGCATGACCTACACTACCTCTTTGCATAGTCTAGAATGGCTATTGTAGAGGTCTCTACACCTAAAATAGAGTCTGCTAATCTTTTGCAGATTGAAGAATGGGAATTTACTATTGTTTGTAGTTATGACCCATCTTCTTATGAACAATGTATATCTCTAGTACACTCACTTGTTTGGTACTTTGATAGTGGGGAAACCAAACATATTACCATGTAGTGCAATTTCTTTAGTTCTTGATCCTACCTCTACAAGGAATACTATCACATGTGCTAACAACCCCTCTTATCCTATAATGGGAGTTGATAAGATCGTTCTGACTATAGATGATGGTAATTCTTTCATATTTTCATATGCTTTGTTTGTCCTATGGATCACGAAAAATCTATTACGAGTTTTAGCATTAACTAAGATCACCTTGGTTGTGAAATTTTTTGATGATAGATCTATAGCTCATGATCTTTCAAACGGCAATGTTATTATTGCTTTTGACATTTTATGTCCTGGCCTATATAAGCTCATAGAATATGCAAAATCTATGAATGATTCAGCATGTGTAGTTCAAGATTCTCTGACTATGTCAGATGCAAAGCTATGGCATGCAGGATTTAGTCATCTGAATTATGCTAGTTTTCTATACCTATAGAAATTTGAAATGGTGTCCCCTTTACTCAAACTTGAGGCACCTTGTAAACATGTTTGTGAAGGCTATATTTTGCACAAAATGCAGCATTCCTCCTTCCCAAAATATGGTTCAGTTTGAGGTACTTAGGAATTGCAGCTTGTTTAGAGTGATGACTGTGGTCCTATGTAGAAACCCTCTTTTGGGAACTATCTATACTTCTTGACTTTTATTGATGGTTTTTCTAGGCATGCATGGTTGTATGCACTCAACGAAAAGTCCAAAGTATTTATGTCCTTAGAATAGTTTCTTGTTTTGGCTGAAAATCTTTCAACATGTAAAATGGGCATCCTCCATTCTAATTGAGGGTTGGAATACATGTCTTCTAATTTTAATGCATTTTTGGCAAAACGTGGGATAAAAAGTTAATGTACAGTGTTGTATACATCTAAAAAGAATGGATTTCTTGAAAGAAAGAACAGTTCATCCATGGAGATGGTGAGGTGTATGGTCCAAATTTAGGCTTTACCACGTAGCTTTTGGCTTGAGGTTGTTAAGTGTGTAGTATATGCACTTAATAGGATCCCACTAAAGTCTTGTAGTCTATCACTCCATATGAGGCTTGGCATGGTCGCAAGCCATCCGTTTCTCATTTTTGTGTCCTTAGTTGTCCATCATATGCATTAGTTCTTGAACAACAATAGAAAAAATTAGATGATAAAGCAATAAAATGTATTTTTGTTGGGTATAGTTGTGAAAGTGAAGGCTATTGTCGGTATCATCAACAGACTAAATGCATTTTGGTTAGCCGTGATGCTGTTTCTCTGGGAGATGCAATTCAACCATTACTTTCATGTACTAAGGAGACATCAGTTAGATGCAAAGACGTGTATGATACTTTGCTGCCTCTTTTTACAAGTGGATAGTCAAGTGCTAGTCCAAATGGGGAAATTTCTCAACCTTTACAAGTTCACATGATGATGCACATCATTCCATTTTTTATGCAAATTTACATGATGCACTTGTTGATGAGGAGGCAAAAACTATGCCTAAATGGTTCGTGTAGACTTTTCAAAATAGAAATTTAGATGCACCTTTTTCATATTGTACTAGTTGAGACTCCCATAGTGCTTCTTTTCCATTAGATTGCTATGCTATGGCTGCCTCTAATCTTTGTGATGAGAATGAGCCTGTTCCTTTTGATGAAGAACAAAATTCACAAAATTGGATGGCTGCCATGAAATCAGAATATGATGCTATTATGAAGAATGGTACTTAATCTTTATGTGATTTTCCTCCAGACTAAAATGCCATTGGCACTAAATGGGTATATAAGCTGAAACATAAACTTGATGGAAAAATTGGCATGCATAAAGCTAAGCTTGTTGCAAAAGGTTATGCTCATGAAAAAGGCATTGATTTTGATGAGACCTTTCCACGCACATGCCGAATGACTACTGTTCATAGCATTTGTGCACTTGCAACTCAGCATGGGTGGAATGTACATCAGTTGGACATTAAAATTGCATATCTAAATGGTGATTTACGTGAAGAAGTTTACATATTTAATCCCTATGGTTTTGTGCGAAAAGGGCATGAAAACAAAGTATGCAGGTTGAAAAAAGAATTATATGTTTTGTAGCAAGCACCACGTGCTTGGTATGAAAAGATACATGCCTACTTAATTGCACATGGTTTTGAGAACAATCCAACTCAAAGCACCTTATATGTTTAAGTCACAAATGATGTTTCTAATATTTTTTGTCTATGTTGATCATGCTGCTCACTAATCCTAATGAGAAGCATCTTGATGATTTTAAGACTGATTTGCATGCCTTGTTTCAAATGTCAAATTAATTGGGGCATTTTGAATGTCACTATTTGGGCATTCAATTTACGGAGGTTGATGGGGAACTAGTTTTGTGTCAAACAAAATATATTGACACATTATTGCAGCATTTTGGCCTTCAATACTACAAACCTATTGCCATTTCTATGCAAACCAGTTTACCATTGAGTCTTCATGAACTTGGAGATGCATTTGATGTTTTTATCTATCAATAGGCTTTTCCATGCTTGATTTACTTATGCATTACCCTACCCGAGGTTCAATTTGTTGTATCTTAGATGAGCAGGTTTATGCATTGCCTAGGTTTCAAGCATTGCCAAGTGGTTAAGCACATATTTTGCTACTTGAGTGGTACTTGGCTACTTGGATTGTTGCATCCAAAGTGGGATCACTACTACCATATTTTTATGCTTTTTTTGACTCTAATTGGATGGGTTGCTATGATACTTGTTTGTCTACAAGTGGTTTTTGCTTCATGATTGGTAGCTCATGCATATCTTGGTTGAGTGAGAAGCAGCCTATTGTGGCCACTTCTAGTTGTGAGGCTGAGTATAGGGTAGCTATCACAATCACTTTTGAGTGTGTGTGGCTTAGATGACTTTTGGCTGATTTGGGTGTTGGTCAATGTTCTACTACCACCATCATCATTAACAATCAGAGCACATTGGTAGTTGGGAGGAACCCTTAGTTCCATGATTGCACTAAACAAATTGAGGTACACTATCATTATGTCGAGGAGAGGTCCCGTACTGGAGAGATCGGTTTGGCATATATGCCCATACAAGAGAATGTTCCCATCCTTTTGTGGATTGATTCCACATAGCTTAACACTTCTTATACATGAGTGCTAGCTTCTTGTTCACTGCATCACTCCTAGGGGGTTTGTTTTGGTATATTTTGGTAGTGATGTGTGTGAACACACTTAGGACCATTGGGGAACTCTTTCCCCCATTAAGGAGGTTTTTTTCTCTTGGCTTGTATATACATCTATAACCTTAACAACTTACTAATCTTTGTACATTCACTTGGTAATACATTCAGTATTGTGTGTTTTGCTCCTACCTTCTTCTTCTTCGTTCTACTATTTGTGTGCTCTTGTAGAGCTCAAACTCCAACAGATAGAAGGGCAAAGTAAAATGGAGCTCATCTAGTAAGTATAAATTTGCTAATGTTGCACAATCAAAGAAGGAAGAGTAATAATCTTGGAGCACAACATAATATAGATTGTATTACCAAGTGAATGTACAAAGATAAGTCACCCATTAGGGTTATAGGCTTGTATATGCCTATAATTCTAATGGGTGACTTATCTTTGTACATTCACTAGTTAACACTAGTTTGGTACCAAAACAGGACACTTAAGTGTCCTTTTTTGACAATTTTCCAAAAAATCACATACCTTCTACAAAGAGAATTTGAAAAAATCCTTTAACACACATATTAAATATAATTCAAAGGTTAATGCAAAAATATAAAACACAATAAATCATGTTTTGTGTTCATGTAAATAGCCTCTCAACATGCTATGGTAGTGAACAGGATGAAAATTCCTGATCAAATGTATTTTTATCAAAAGAAAAAAATTCATCATATGAAAGAAAAAATTATACACATTCCTTGAAACATAGATCACATTGTATGAGCCTCAAAATCACTTAGAAAAATCATTTCAATTCAAACAAAATCAATTATTTTGACTCTGTACACCAAAAACAGCAACTAGTTCTAATTATGGTTCAAACAAACTTATGGGAATCCATAGAAGTGTGCAAATGTGCCAACAATCAAACAAGTTATGAAGGCAACAACCAAGGTATACTTATATAAAATCAACTCATATGACTCTAGTCACCAAAAATAGAAAATTAAAGCCAATATATGACTCAAAAGAATTTATGGACATCATTCAAGGTGTACACATTCAAGTTACCAAGTAAAAAATGTGTGACATAACAAACCAAAGCTTACATATACGAGGCTAAATAGTTTATTGAAATCCACCAAGACTTTCATGTCTTTGGAGAGAACCAACAATCTTTTGTTGTGTGGGCATCAACCAAATTCTATACATATAATCATGAATAGTTTGTGGACACATACTCAAAAGCCTTTGATATAAACTTTGATATCATAAAATGATAAGGATCATTTGAAAACATTTCATGATTTCCATCATGGATGCCATCTTCTTTTTGTCAAACGAAATATGTATGCCAATTATTTTCATTCTTATCACAATCACCATTGTGGATCACATATTATTTGACGAGATTAAGAATGAAACATGGCATGAAAGCATATTTTTGAAGGTTTGATACTTAGAATATCATTTAAATAATTATTATTTTTCATCATAATTGTTTATTCCATCTTTGGACCTATGTTCTTTTTGTGAACATAGAAATATATGCTTTGCCAATTCAGCATGAAAGTCAGCACCAAATGGAATGGCTACTACTTCAAAGTGGAGGCCTTCTAACTTTGAATAAAAATATGCATTCAATTAGTATGAAGGTTATCCATTGATAACTTGCCAATTCTCAACAATCTCACTTACACACAAGTTATAGTAAGCCATTCTTGAAAAGGTGCGATAAATGGCAGTGCTCTAGAGAAGACAAGGTTTGAGTCCATGTTTATCACTTATGTAAGTGTTCAACTTTCTCCAAATATCCCTAGACACTTGCTTTACACTACCAAAGTCCATGAATAGCTTTCCATCTACTAAAACATATCCAATTTGTCAAAATGTTTGAATTGTGTTATTTTTTCAGTTATGCAAAAAGTTGAGTTTTCAAAAATCCCCATTTTCTTATTCATTTAATAACACATGTAAAGTTGTAAAATGTCAAAGATTATATTTTTCTTTAAAAGTACATGATGCGGGCTATCAAATCCAAGTGAGTATGCCACCAAAGCCTCAAGGGTGTCATCAAGAAAAATCAATCAATTTGGTGTAAAAGCAGGACACTTAAGTGTCCCAGGACACTCAAGTGTCCTAGTACAGAACTAGTGTTAATACATTTTTTTATTATGTTGTGCTCCAAGATTCATCTTCTTCCTTGTGTTGTTGGTGTGCTCCTATAGACGTCAAACGCCAATAATTGATATCATAGTAGGTCATCACTTCATCTAGGGCATCATCCACACCCCTTGGATAACAAGATTTCAAAAGTTAGTGAGCATACTCCCAATGACTAGCATTTCAAAACGACTCGATTTGTGGCATCAAAATTTTTATTTGAGCTCATTTTGTCTCCCATCACACTATTTTAGCAACTGTGTAGTTATTTTGTTTTCTTTTGTGCCCAACATATATACAAGTTTTCATTTGCTAATACAAGTGCCTTAAAATCTACTTCAAGTTTAGCAGAGCTCGACATCATGTTTTGGTTCAATGTTTTGAGATATATTCATTTTCTTACATCAAGGTATTAAGTCATTTGCCATGGCTGAAAGTAATCATGTATTCTATATGTTGGATAATGAGGATACATTGTATTGTAATAATTACCCCTTATGGGCATATATGATGCATCATCTATTGGTAGCAAAATGTTTGTGCAATATTATGCAGGCTATTGAAAAACATCCTACTACACCTACAATTAGAGTTACTGAATCTCATGCAAATGGGGTTGAAGATGATGATCTTCAAATGCCTTCACACTCTAGTTCTTGCTCCACCTACTACAAAGCAACTTTGTTGGTATGGAAGAGATGCTCAATCACATGCATTGATAAGCTTTGTTTTTCAAACGTGCCATTATCCATCACATTCACTCTTGCAAAACAAGAAATGATGCTTGGGATACACTTGCACTTTTGTACTAGGCTAGAAATGAGGCTCGTGTTGCTTACCTCCAAAAAATAGTTGGAGAGTGAGCATATAAATGAAAAAGATTCTATGGAAAATTTTCTGAAAAAGATCAAATATTTGAAGGAATAGATGCTTTTTACTGATGAGGTCTAGTTACATAGTTCTCTTGTGAAGACTATTCTTAATGATCTTCCAAATTCATATTAGAGTTTTGCTTCTACTCTTTGATTGGTGATGAAAGGTAGTCCAAATTCCTTAATGTTTGAGGAGTCATTCTCTGTTTTTTTAGGAAGATCATTCTAGAGAGAGGAGGTAAATTATGTGTATTGTAGATCATGTTTTCTTAGCTAGACAAAAGGGCATAGGAAAATGGATCTCATCTACTAGTAATTAGAGATTTTATAATGTTGCATAGTCAAAGAAGGAAAATAAAAAGGAGAACAAAAGAGAAAAGCAAAAACAACTTTTCAAATGTTGTAAGGCAAGTGATCATGTCATAAAGAGTTGTCCTAAAGTTGTTGCAAAAGAGGCAAAGAAGGAAGAGGCTCAAATGGTTATTGTAGAGGCCTCTACACCTAAAAGAGAGTGTGCTAATCTTATTTAGAATGAAGAATGGGCATTCAACGTTGTTTGCATCTTCTCATTTGTAGTGTACATCTGCTCACATTTTATGGCCTTGGGTTGTATAAGATCATAGAATATGAAAAATCTATGAATGATTTAGCATGTACAATTCAAGATTCTTAGGCTATGTCAGATGCAAAGATTTGACATGCATGCTTTGGTTATCTAAATTTTTTTAGTTTGCTATGCCTACAACAATATGAAAATGTGTCCTCTCTACCTAAATGAGAGGAAGACTTGAATGATGTTTGTGTAAATCTCCTTCCATCCACATATACCCTCTTGTACTCTAAAAATAGCAATGATATGGAATAGTCTAGTGCTGCCATGTGGCCATCATGTAACACTTATTCCCATTACTATCGGATACCTTAGGGTATGTCCCAAGCTTGGGACCTTGGTTAGTTGGCCCTTGTCCCTCACACACCAAGAGTGATCCCTATGGATCAACGTCATGACCCTTGTGGATCATGACATTTTATCCCTAGGGATAAAATATCATCGAGAAGCTTTTGGGGAAGCCTTTCATGTCATCAACTGCTTGGAGTAGAGAGATAAAAGGTTAAGCAGGGGAGCCCATAGGAACACCCTCCCCCCAAGGTTTCAGGCACTCAATGCTCAGACTTGAGACTAGCACAGAATGTGCTTATCGGATTGCAAAGACTTCTTATAGATTTTGCCCACGCGCACATTGCTTCATGGCCGTGAGCGAGCTACAGAGAGAAGATTCTTCTTCTCTTACAGAGTTGAAGAATATGTGAGGATCGTACCCTATATTAAGGCAGCCATGTCGGGTTTGATCTCACATGTGAATGCACATCGTTGGTTCCTCCATAGAGACAAATAGTGAAAACATTCGAATTGCTTTTGTTGCTATAGCTTTAATGATTTAGCTATTCAAACCAACCATATCCACGCTTTTAGCCATATCTTGAGCATATCTCATCCCAATTCTGCTTTTTTTATTGCTAAGGATAGCTCTCTCAGAGCTCCTTCGATTGAGTGGTAAGCCATATTCTAGCTTTACTTTTAGTTATTTTCAAAGTTTGGAGTTTGCTCTTTCATCATCAACTACCCTTTTTTGAGCATAGTTTTGAAGCAATCACTATTGGAAGAGTTTTGGAAAGCTATTTGGACGCAGTGTGGACCATGTCCAACACCTACACAGACCTACAAATTATCTTTTGAACCTCAAGAGAGTCAATTAATATGCATTATTTCTTTCTTTTTGCATCATATTGCATATAGGACATTTAATTTTGCATATAATCTAGAGTATACATGTAGTTTGGATGTGGACTCATATTGTACAGTGCATGTATTCTTATTGCAGGGATTAGTAAGTATTTTCTTGTAGGATTAGTGAGGAAAGGATGAGAAATTTGTCATGATGTCTAATACCCTTTGTTCTATTTGTAGTTAGATTGTATCAGCACGATTATTGCAAAAATTGTTTGACGATTGGGCCTAGTATAATTTTTTTGATTTTTAGAATTATGTCGTTATGCTATCGAAGCTTCCCAAAATTATTATGCATATGCATTAATGGATAGAAAACATTATGAAAATTTCTTGTTGATTCATTTTCCATTGAGCAAAGGCTTGTGATTTTTTTCTTTTCCGTTGCCACTGATTTACCTTAGGTTTACATAGAACGTACTATTCTAAAATCATAAAAAAATCCAAAACCAACAAATATAAAAAATATTAATTAACCATTGCTATCACCGAGTATGGATTTAAGACCGTCATCCCCTTCTAGGAGAGACACACTCATGGAAGAGCAACTAGTAGATCCTGTGCAGACCATGCATAATGGAATTACCAATCTAGAAAGCACACTTTGTGATATCTTGGTACACGTCAATGGGTGAAGAAAGGTTATATGCATGGAGATCTTTTGGAGATCTTTTCAGATGTATGGGACCTAGCAAGGAACTTTCAATATCTGGATCAAGGTATTATAATCTCCTTTATTGATGATTGTAGCAGATGGACTATCCTATTCTTTATGAAACACAAAGATGAAGTTTTTTCATGTTTCAAAAGATATTTGGCTCTTGTGGAGAATCAAGTAGGTAAATCACTAAAAAGGCTAAGGTCAGATGGAGGGGGAGAATACTTCTCCCATGAGTTTGATTCTTTTCTTTAAGAAAGAGTAATCAAAAGAGAGGTAGCTACAAGTTACACTCCTGAGCAAAATGGAGTGGCAGAAAGGAGGAGTAGGACAATTGTTGAAGCTACAAGGTCCATGTTAAATGAAAAGCATTTGCCTAATTATCTATGGGCTGAGACTGTATCTACAACCACTTACTTGATTAATAGGTTGCTAGAAGTTGTCTACAAAGATCATGGTTTGTTTCTGACTCAAAGAAAGTACATTAAGGACATGTTGGCAAAATTCAAGATGCAAGATTGTAAGATTGCAGGTACTCCAATGGAGGTCAATCACAAATTGAGCTCACATGAAGGTGAACTCATAGAGGACATCACATCATATCAAAGTCTAGTGGGTAGTCTCAACTATGCCACATTGACAAGAGTAGATATATGTTACAGTGTGAGTGTGCTAAGTCAATTTATGCACACACCAAGGAAACCACATATGGATGCTACCAAAAGGATTCTCAAGTATCTCAAAGGAACCATAAATGCAGGACTTTATTATCCTTATGTATCTGATTTAGGGTTGAAGCTATTTTCTGATGCAGATTGGGATGGCTCCAAGGAAGATAGAAGGAGCACTTCAGGTTATCTTACCTTTGCAGGTTCAAATCTTATTTCATGGTCATCCAAGAAGCAACCTACAGTTTCTCTTTCTTCCATAGAGGCTGAGTACAGAGGTCTTGCCATAGCTACTCAGGAAGCTATGTGGATGAAGACATTATTTAAAGATCTTGGAATGGAGTTTGGAACTCCAACTATTTTCGGTGACAATATGAGTTCTATTCATATGGTTGCTAATGCTATTTTTCATGCAAGGACTAAATATATTGAAGTTTATTATCACTATGTACAAGAGAAGGTTCTAAGCAAAGAGATTCAAATATCATATGTGTCCACTCCTCAACAATGTGCAGATATTCTAACCAAAGCATTGGATGGTACAAAGCTTTACAAATTCAAGGCTATGATAGGTTTGTAGGTAATCTTGGAAGATTGAAGACCTCAAGCATACTTGGCTTGAGGGGGAGCTCTTGGAGCAAGTCTATGACTAAGTATTGGATTGAGTCCCACAAAGTCATAGAAGAAGCCTTAAAATGAAGACAATGTAAAGTTCACTTGTGAACTACCTCTTGTACATTTTGAAGACTTTAATTAATGTAAAAGTGAAAGAATCTTAAGTGGTTGAGTCCATTTGATCAAAAAGGGAAAGAGGAGCCACGAATTCGTGATTTGTGGTAGATAGAGAATCAAATCAATCACTAATTGATTGGAGAGTGATTGAGGGAAGTTAGCCTCCCAAGATCAACAATAAATACATGGTAGTCTTAGTCGTGGTTATGTGAAGACCTCCAAGAGCTGCGCTTTATGCCATATCAAGGTGTGATTACAAGGCACACATATGTATCAGTAAGTCCATTGTATTGTAAAATCAATATACTTTCTTTTTCATGATCATTTGAGTTCATATTTCCATGTTTTTGTGAAGTGTACTACTCACTACCATATCTCTCAGTTTTCTCAGTCAGATTGCAGAGATGGTTTCTCTGAGCTTGGTGTATCATTTTCAGTGATTTAACTTGGTAAAGTTAGGTCTATAAGTCTACTATATGCTCACCAATTTTCATTTCATTTGGGTGTTGCAATCTTTAGTTATGTTCAGTTGAAGTCAACCCTCTCTATTCATTTTCACTTCTCTATCAGGTACCCGACTTTTTTACTCATCTTGTTAGAGCTGTTTCTCACTGTGTACTTACTCAAATTCAATGATTTAAAGCTTGTTGGATTTAGCAAATGTCTAGTATAAGCATACAAATTTTCATAATCATTGGATTCTTCAATCTTGAGTTATGTTCATTTTTCTGCTCACTCATCTCATTAGTGTAGCAACCCATGAAAATCGGGATGATGTCATTAGTTGTTAAACATCATTCTCAATGTGTGGTTCATTATTTTTGATGAGATTACTCTTGAAAGTTATCTCTTTAAGTTAACTAGACTTTCCCAAAAGGAATTAAGCTAATTGCTGCTGTGCTCAGAGAATTATGCAAAACACTGGACAGGTGTATGAACCAAAATAGCAAGTTCTTCACCTCTGAGCTAACTCCAACTTATCTGTTTTGATCTATCTTTTTGAGAGTGATCTTCCAAGGTACATAGGGTGTCTAATACATCTATTGGCAAGCTAAAAGGGCCCACCACATACTCCTGGACTTCATTCGGCTGGTGTAGATCAAGGATTTTGCAACACCTCTTCATCTTCAAGCACATACCTATCCATCTCTTCATAGATCTCCCCTTGAATTGATGTCCTCACCATTGGACAGTCTCTTGAACCTTCTTGTTTTCAACCTTGATCTCTTGAACACTTGCTCTCAATCTTGGTCTCTTGAACCTTTCCTTTTTGCTTCTTGGCCACTTGCTTATGGACTTGCCTTGTTTGCGACCTTGGTCTCTTGAGCTCCTTGTTCTCAACCTCAATCTTGAACATTTTTCTCACCCATGTTTGGTATCTTAAACCCTCAATCAAGTGCCACTCGTGGTTTCCTAAGGGCTTTGCGCTTTCTAGCCACCTCACTAGATTTGGAAAATTTTTTCAAAGAGCTTTCCAATGGTATCTTACCTTCCTAAATCTGACCTAGAGATTGGAAGATACACTACACTCAAATCTTTGTTGGGATCATTTCTGAAAGCGACGTGTGCGAATTTGTACCCTTTCATATAGAGGATGCCCAAGTGCCTTTTTTAGAGGCCATTAGTCAATCCACCTTTCCCAAGCCTACTTCCTAGGCTCTGATACCAATGCAAGAGACTAATAAATTACAACCACCACCACATGCTACCAAATGCCTCTATATATAGCTCTCCAAGAGACTGTCTTCTTGGGTAGGTGGATTCTAACCATCCATGTGTCAGCCATGTAACAACATGTACATAGACTGTTCTAATTAACTCAAGTTAACTTAAACTCAAGTGGATGCTTCTAGAAGGCTCTAGATCATTTTGGGCAAAATACTCTCCCCATGTACCCCATGAGGATTGATCCCAAAACCTCCTCCTTCACATCCTTGAGACTTAACCACTAAGCTAAGTGAACCACTTGTTCACAAGAGCACATGACCTGTTAGTAAGTCTAAACTCGAGATCTTCGTTCATACACAAAGGTGACCAAACCGTGTCCGATTTGAGATCTGTCTGAACCGACCAGATCCTTAGATCATAGAGTTACTTTATTACAGTAGGGTTGGTGATGTTGTTGAGGAGTGGCTCATCAAGTGGGAGCAGTGATTCCCACTTGTGTCATATCATGGATGATAGGCACAAGAATAAGTAGGCCATGTATAACCTTATGGATGTCACCCATAGGTGGTGGCACAAGATAAACTAGGATAAGAAAGAGCCAAAGACTTGGGATCAATATAAGATCTTGTTCTATAATAATTTTGTACAACCCGATGAGAGGTCTAGAGCACTAGACACCTCGTTCTCCATCAATAAAAAGAATCTGATAGTTTAGGAGTATGCAGATAAGTATAGATAGGTTCTTCTTAAAGTGTCTAATACTATCCCAGAGTTTCTATAGGTCCAGAAGTTTATCTTGGGACTTAGGGAAAATATTAGACCTTTGGTGAGGAAGGAGAGATGTCAATACTTGGCACATGCCACGAAGATGGCTTTAGTCTATGACGATGGCCATAGGGGCATGAGCTTTTAGGGTCAAAAGTCCTCATGGAATCAGGTCACTGAATCCTTCCATACACCTAGTCTTGGTTCGATCAATGCACAACCTTCTAGAGAGGCTAAGCAGGTGCATATGATCAAGACAATTGTAGGAGGTAAGAGAAAAGTGTAAGTTGCTCTGGCTGAGAGGGCTTACAATACGTTTCTTCTTACCCCTCAAAAGAAAGAGAAGGAAATGAAAGAAGGATTATGCTATGGGTGTTTAGGGCAGCACTTGTTCAAGGACTATCCTATGAAAAAGAAGATAGCAACCACCATAGTCATAAATCCTACTCAGGCGGGGAGTGATGATAACAATGAGGACTTTGGAGATCCCCCATCACCGCTATCATTTCCCATAGTGGCCATGAAAATCACAAAGAAGGTCCTCATTATGCCAGAAATTGTGCTTTTGCGAGTGGCATCGAAAGGATATCAATTTCTGGAACTCATTATCATGAGGGGAATCCTGGCATGAAAACCTGCCAAGGTACTCTTTGACAGTGGGTCAACACATAAATGTCATTAGTTCCTGCCTAATCAAGAGGTTACATCTAGAGACCATGTAGTCAAAGTATGCCTACACAGTAGAGATAGCCGATGGGAACAGAATAAAGACATGGGATCAACAAGTTGTTGATTTGCCAATTCAGATACAGTCCTATGAGGACACATTGGATTTTGAGATAGCAAGACTAGCATGTTTCGATGTAATCCTTAGTAAGAAGTGGCATGCGAGGAAGGGAATAGTCATTGAGGTTGCTTTGCATGTTTATCAGTTTGAGCATGATGGGAGACAACTAATGATTTGTGGAAAGCTAGATCTCCAAGAAATGTGATTGGTAAACGCTACCAAGTTGCTTAAGATTAATTGTAAGCAAGTTTATTTTCTTTATTTTATAGAGCACATAAACGGATTAGTACTGGGGTCGACTCTGACTGCTCCGCCACCATTTTGAATGAGTTTACAGGAGGAGAATGAAGCCCACAAGGTCATGGAAGAGTACCTACAAAAAGGGCTGATTAGACCCAACTATTCACCCTTTGCAGCACCAATTCTTCTTGTGAAGAAGAAAGGCAAATCTTATAGGATGTGCATCGACTATGGAGCACTCAATAAGATTACTGTCAGACACAAATATCCCATGCCTAGGATTGATGATCTTTTAGATGCTCTAGGTGGAGTCATTGTATTTAGTAAAATAGATTTAAAAGTGGTTACTATCAGATTAGATTAAGAGATCATTACATACATAAGAGAACTTTCACGACCTATTTTGGTCATTATGAGTATTTGGTCATGGCATTTTGTTTGATTAATGCACCAAAAACATTTATGATGTTAACGAATGATATTTTATCTTCAATGATTGGAAAATATGTTATTGATTTTGTTGATGATTCGTTAGTGTATAATAGGACTATGCATGAGCATGAGAATCGTGTGAGATTAGTATTGAATGTTTTAAAAGAAAATCAGTTGTATGTTAATATAGAGAAGACTGAGTTGTTTCTTCCAAGGATAGAGTATCTAGGGCATGTGGTATTGGCTTGTGGGGTTTAGATGGATCCCAAGAAGGTCTCAGTTATTTTATATTGGCCTATTGCTTAGGATGAGGTGCAATTATGATCATTTTTAGGAATTTTTGATTTTTATAAAAAAATCATCTCTTCTTATTCATTGATAGCAGCACCTATGAAGAACTTGCTTCAAGGAAAAGTTCCATTTGCATGAAAGTAAGAGGAGCAAGATAGTTTTGATACTCTGAAATAAGTTGTTTCAGAGGCTCCTATACTCAAAGTTGTAGATCCATAGAAACCCTTTGAGTTAGAGATAGATGCTAGTGGCATAGCCATAGGGCCAGTTTTGAGCCAAGATGGCACGTCAATAGCTTTTGAAAGCAAGGAATTGAGTAGTGCACATCACAATTGGCCATTGCATGAATAGGAGTTGTATGTACTAGTGCATGCACTTAAATTCTAGAGACACTATCTTTATGGTGCAGAATTTAAATTGTAGAGTTTTGGCCTTGAAGATTGCAAACCTATTGCTAGTCCTATGGAACTAGATTTGCGATTAAGTCTTCGTGATGATGGAGGTGCATTTGAGGTTTCTTTCTATTATGAGATTGTTGGATGGTTGATTTAATTGTGCATAATATGGCCTAATATTTAGTTTTCTATCTCTCATATGAGAAGGTTTATGCATTGACCTAGTTTTTGAGGGTAGAGAATTTTGAAGATAAGTGGTTAATCAGATTTCTAAGTGTTTGCTGAATCGAATGTTACTCAATCAGAATGTTGCTGTCTCCGAATTTTGGTGGCTTGGAGTTTTAATAGGTAGTTATAACCTGGTTATGTTGATGTCACGGGAATATAGTTGATTGTATTCTTGTTTTAAATGGGGGATTGTAACTGAGAGAGACGTGTATGTTTGATGAAGAAGGATAGAGAAATCATAAATTGTATGGTGCAAACTAAATCCATTTAGCGTTGTTCCATCATTGCAATTTTCGAGAATGTGATCGCTTCTATCTTGTAAATTTTGATATTCAAAGAACATTAATGAAGTATTTTGCCTAACTTGCTTTGCATGTATTGAATCTATATCTGTTTGAGCAAATTCAGGCTGATATCGTGTTGATGCAGCAAGAAAAGTGATAAATCGAAAGTACTATTTGTGAGTATTGTCTTTTGTATGAGTAAGGAGTGTTGAGATTAATTTCTTGAGAGTTTGTGATGAAGTCAGTAGTTATGTGTTGTTGAGCCCCAACACATTTGGCGGTCCTACTACGCTTGCTCAAGAAGCAAGAAATGCATGTCGAAAAGAAGGCAAAGAGTTGGTAAAGTATATTATGCATGCTCACAAGCACAAGCGTGTAATATGGATTCATTTTCCAAACCATATGATTGGTACAAAGCACAAGAAGATTCCAATTTTGAAGTTGAAGAGGAGCAAGGAGGAACAGGTGCAGCATAAGCGAGGCTGGTGGGCGGAATACTAGGAGCATTGATCCTGACAGAAGCAGCACTTTGAGGTAGAAGACGACTCTAATTCGACCCACTTGGAGGGATGAACAAGCAAAGAACTAAGTGTTCACCTTAGCCATTGCCCATGGCACAACCACCTCCGAGTCCTAAAGTAAAAGCAGCATACTTTAGAGGAGGATCAAAGGAAGATGCAGACTGCCACGTTGCTGAATTTGAGATAAAGTGGACAACAAATGGATATCCAACAATGTATGATTATGCAATTAAATTACAACAATTTGTAGCCATAGTAGAAGGAAGAGCGATGAGCTAGTTTAGTCAATATGGTATTGCTCATTTTGATACATATAATGCATTAAACATAACATTTTTACAAAGATTTAGAAAAGAAAAAACACCGTCAAATGTTTTGAGGAAGTTGAGAGCAATTAGACAAAAGAACATGCTAGTGGAATATTATGCTCAAAAATTTAGAATTTTAATGGAAAGATTACAAGGCAATGAGAGACCTACTGACAAGATGTGGGTAGGTTATTTCCTAAAAGGATTAAGGATCAACATTAGGCATGTAGTAGCTAATGTTGAAATAGCTAATGGATTTGATGTATTAGTGTTAGGAGCTGCTAGAGTAGAAAAGAGATTTTACAAAACAAAGAAGAAGTATAACAGTTCCAGTTCAGATGATGAATCCAATTCAAAATTGGAAGTAGAGAAAGGTACGAATGATTCGAAATCAGAGACTGAGGATGAAGAGGTTGTGGTACGAAGGCATCACAAACAAAAAGGGAAGCAAAGCAAAGAGGAAGCTCTGATCAGCATATTAAAGAAGCATGGATACTCAATAATTCCTCCTAAGGAAAAAAGGTGGGAGACTTGCGATAAACAAGGTCATACCACAAGCCATTGCTCGTATAATGCAAAGCATAGAGGGAAAAATTCAAGACAAGATAATAGAGGTAATAATGATGTTGCAGCAAATCAAGCCACTCGAGTTCAAGGACGTGGTGGTTTTCAGAGGTAGTAGCAAGGGATATCTCCTTGGAGAGATCAAGGCAATCATCAAGCAAATCATAAAGGAAATCACCAAGGCCATCAACAAGGAAATCAACAAGGACCACTAGCTAGAGTAATGCCATGTGGGTATTGCTCTACACTAGATCATTGGATTGGTCCTAATTGCCCTTTATGGGTTAAGCATAGAGAGGAAAGAGGTATACCAGTTATTTGGTACAATCAAAATATTGAGCAAGGGTAGTAGCAGCAACAGGGTCAACAAGCTTCTCAGGCGAATGCTATTGTAAATTGAGTTATCAGATCAAGAATTTCACAATGATCCAAGTGCAAGTACATTAGGAAGTAAGGAACATGAGGATCAATCGAAGTGTGGAAGGAGATTAATCCATGAAATGAAGTAAGCCCAAAGCTTCACAAAAAGCTTCAAAATTCTCCCTAGCTAGAGCCTTTGTGAAAAGTTCTTCAATATTGTGTGTGGGAACATAGAAAAAGCTATCTTTAGTAGAAAATCTCTCTATGACATGATGATAGTGTAGCTTATGTCCTTAGTAGGAATAGGATTAAAGGGTTCCTTGCAAGAAACAATGTGTTGTGCTCTGCCTGTGAGTCAAGATGGCGGTGGCAAAAGACTGGCCACACCCAAATCATCCAAAACATTTCTGAGTCACATGCACTCAAACATTGCTATGAAAGATGACCTACACTCAGCTTCATAATTAAAAGTGACCACAATAGGCTGCTTATGTTAAACAAAGATATGCATGAGTTACCAAAACCCACTCATGGATACATGATTATCATAATAGTGAGGCATGTTTAAGCTAGAAAAAAGCATTTAAATCTAGCGGTATTGATGCCCCCTTGGGATTAAAAAATCCAAGTCATCGGGTACCACTCAAATAGCGAAAGATGCACCTAACTACCTACCAATGCTTGACACTAGTCTTGGGGTTTAGCAACACATAACTACTAACTTCATCACAAACTCTTCGGAAATTAATCTCAACAGTAATCCTTACTCACACAAAAGACAATACCCACAAGCAATACTTCATATTCACTAGCTTTTCTGCTACGTCAACATGATATCAGAATGTTTTTTCTCAAATAGACATAGATTCAATACGTGCAAAACAAGTTAGGCAAAATACTTCATTAATTTTCTTTGAATATCAGAAATTACAAGATATAAGCAATCATGTTCTCCAAAATGGCAATACTAGAACAATGCTAAACTGATTCAATCTGCACCATACAATTTACGGTTTCTCTATCCTTCTTCTTTTCATCAGACATACACGTCTCTCTCAATTACAACTCCCCACTTAAAACAAGAATGCAACAAACCATATTCCCATGACATCAGCATAACTAGATTTCCTCTGACTTTCTCTGCAACTCTTCTTCTAGATCCTGCACTTCTGTTTGCTGCTTCTGATATTCTTCAAAACTGAGTATTTCATTTAAAAACTTTTGCTCTTTTAATAATGCATCTTGTTTTACCATGAATTGATAGACTTCATCCAATTTTTTATGTGCCTTCTACATCTCTTTACTAACCTCCAATGTCGACTGAGGCAACTCTCCAACAGGTAGCTTATCAGGTATTTTCTTTAAAATAGGCTCCAACTTCCTCTTCTTTGACAACTTGAAACTCTTGCCCATCATCTTATGCTCTTTAGAATCATCGGGTATATGAATGGGTGTTTCATGCAAACCTATGACCTTTGAATTCTCCATCTTCAACTTCTTGAATCCAGATGCTACCTCTTCCACTCCATACCTTGCCTTTAACAATGTGCTATACATATCATGCTATTGTTCCTCAATGATAATGCACTCGTGGTCCTTATGTGTAATAACCGGTGAGGTAGGTTGTTGTACTTGTACATTTGGCCAGACCACTTCACCCTTCTCGACTTTCTTGAGAAATTGAAATAACGTAGCTAAATACGCAGCTAATAGACTATTTAACTATGTCTTCCTTTTGTCTGATAAAAACATCTCCCCATACATTATGTAGTAAAGCTAGTGTGGCCAACTAACTTTTTCACCCTTCTTAGCCCAACACAATGTTGTGTAATTTTCTTTAGACATGTACTAGTACTTGACAATAAAGCACAATCTTTCCAGGTACCATTTTAACTACTCTCTCCTAGCATATGATGCATTCTTTAGCAAATAGTATTGGCATCCTCCCTCAAGAGGGCTAGACTGTTTTCTTAAATCTTCTTCGGAGCACGTGGGTATGATCGAATCGTTAAAAATAGGTAGCTTGAATACTTCAGCAACTAATTCAGGCGAGAATCGTACCTGCGATGATAATTGATCCTTCGTTTTCCTTACTTTCTCAATTTGGCTTTTGGCATAATAATTGAGCTTCTAATGCTCCCAAAACAAAAACGCAAAGTCGAGCAATGATCTTCTTTGCAACCATATAGAATTGAGTGGAGCGTTGACATCAATTTCCACCTTAAAACTAGTATACAGATCCATTAAGGATTGTGTTGTGACTTACTAGTTGAGTTGGGTGTCTACATTTCCTCATCCTCCTCCTGCAGAAGGCTATCATTGTTGTCAGACCACGACTCTTCCTTGTGCACTATGGTATCCCTTCTTCTCGTTTGCTCTCTCATATCTGCAATGTCAATAAACTCGAATATGTCGTCAGACCACGACTCTTCCTTGTGCACCATGGTATCCCTTCTTCTCTTTCACCCTCTCATATCTACAATGTCAGTAAAATGGAATACTGAGGCTAAGCTGACCTTCTTGCTTTTTGGCATGAAGACACACACTTTAGATACATGAATTGATGCCAAACATGTTGGTGTGACAACAAGTGTTCATATAATGCGAATATTGACGTATTTTTCTCGATCCCTCCATGATGTAAAAAGTCAAAAGAAAAAACCATGTAATAATTTAAACTTAGCCCACTCCCTGAGGGTATTATTTAAAATGCTTATCGCCCCTTTTTTTCACTGAAAAAATTCCGAGTGTGTAAAATCGGATCAAGCATACTCCGATGCACCAATCTCTACCTATTCTTCCAAAGTGAATCAAAAATCAAATTATGTAACCTCTGACTGTATGAAATCCAATGCAATGACACTCTTGATTGGATTCAGAAGCATTCTAAATTTTCTACATCTCTCAAAGCAAGACTTCAGATACAACGTGTTGTACCTTCTTTCCAAATACGGAAAAATCATCCACAAAGACTTGCATGAAATCTTGCAAATAAGGATAAAAAACTTTATGTGCCACATAATTAAATGAAGATGGTCCATTTTTTAATCCAAAAATCATAACTGTAAACACATATGCCCCAAATTCTCTAATAAATGTTGTTTTGTGTTGACCCTCTGCAACAGCACAAATTTGATAATAGCTAGAAAATCCATCTAGAAAGCTATACATTTCATGTCTAGCTATTGCATTCAACATTGCCTCACAAAATGGCATTCGGAAAGGATTTACAATTGTATCTGCATTTAATGTTCTATAATCCACACAAATCCTCAACCTTTCATTCTTTTTTAGAACAACAATAATGGGAGATAACCATGTTACTTGATTAACCAGTTTTTTGAATCCAACTACCAATAACTTGTCAATTTCCTCCTTAACTTGTCTTGTGAAATTGGGATTCATTCGGTACCTTTGCTGCACAATCAGAACTACATATGTTTTTAAGTTAATCCTATGTCGATGTAAATCTGGGTCTATGCCTTTCAGTTGTGAATACTCCCAAGAAAATACGCCAATATACTCCTTTAACAAAGAAATTAGATCTTCCAAGAACTGACCTTCCAATCTTTACTTACTCTCATTGTTTTTGGTTCAACATAAATCCCTAGATTGATTTCCTGAAGTTCATCTTCCTTCACCCTTCTAGACCTTGCATACTTTTGTTCATGTATTTTTTCAACCAAATTTATCACCTCCTTTTCTTCCTAATCCAATTTGTGCTAAGTCTGAATTTCCAGATTCTGCTTAAACAACTATCTTAGCTTTGTTCCTTTCATTTTATCACCTATCGTTGGTTTGCTACTATTTCCAACAATTCCTCCTCTTTTGATAGCACTCCTTCCACATCTACTTCCAATACTGGAACCACAATTGGATTTGCCTTAAAAAATTCTTCCTTTTCATCATCTACTATCTCCTCTGCTAGACTAATGGTTTGAGCCATCAAAGGTTTTTCTCTTACATACATCTTCCTTCTTCCTTTCATTGGTGTTTTGACCTACATTTTACCCTTCATGATAGCAACCACGTTTAAACCCCAATCTTGCCTTTTACCTTGGCTAGCCTAAGCCATGGTCTCCTAACAACATCTCATACGGATAGGTAGATTTAGACATTCGAATTACCACAAAATTAACCATAAATGACATCCCTGCAATTACTATCTATTGCTGCTTCTCAATACCCAAGGGTTGAACTCGTGTCTAATCTGCCATCTTAACTTGAAAAGGTTATGGAGCTAAAGCCCCATTCCACATTTCCTAAATATGTGTTCAAGTAATATATTCACTCTTGAACCACCATCCAACAAAACTTCATCAGATCTTATTTGGTTATACTGTGCCTAAATTACAAGTACTACAAAGTCCACATGAGCTAGATCAATATATTGGCTGATGTTGAAAGTATCTGTGTAGCTGCTTGTTCTGATTGTTGCCCAACCAGCCTTTTCAACAATTTTTCACTAAAAGCTAGTACTAAGGATAACAACTGATCTAAGGATATTGTAAGGAGAGTTAATTATTACCTCAAATTAGTCCAACTCTTGCTGAGTCTTCATCCCATTCTTTGGTTTTGAGTCTTCATCCCATTCTTTGGTTTATGAATGGGCATTAAGTCCCCATCATCCTGCAATAAAATCTGACTTGTATCCTGCTTTCGTTGATCCTACTAGATCAGTTTCTGTACTTGGTCCCAAATCTACCTTTATTCATGCCAATCAATAGGACCTTTATTTCTTGATCTTGTGACTACCAAAAATTCCACATCCTTTATCATGGCACATTGTCTACAGTCACATATTGTGTTGTGTTCCAAGCATCTTTTGGTTCCTTGTGTTATTTGTGGGCTTCTGAAGACTTGGTTCTCCAACAACAACATTTTACTACTCCGATACCTTTTCCTAAATCTACCTTGATTTTATGCCAACCAATATCTCCTAGAGTATCTGGTTGTGGGAGGTAATAATGCATTGAGTACTGTATTTTTGACATAGGAAAATGTGTAGTAAATGAGTTGGGTTCAAAATGTTCATATTTGAATGATATTACCAAAAACCTATTGTGAACATTGCTTCTAAAGTCCACTTGTAAGAGGCTAGTAAGTACGAGATTCTATTGCCATTCCATTAGGGGAAAAAGTGAGACCTGCATGTGCCTTGTAAGGATTCCTAATTTTTTGGAATTAAAAGGCTTAATCGAGGACATTAAGGAGCCACCAAAAACCACTAGTGGTATTCTCAAAAAGTACTATTTGATGATTTTTCTTTCATTATCAAATGCAAATATTTCAACCTTTGGATGCTTCATTTCAATGGCCAAGATTAATGTGGTTGGAGCTCTAGAGAGAGAAAGCTTCACATGTCATGGGACTTGGGAGATGCTTGTTGGGTGTGTGTGTAGAAGTGCGAGAGACACATGAGAAGCACACACAAAGAGCACAAATGTAGCAAGACACACGGAGAAGACGATGGCTGGAATAGCTCTCTCTATTGATCGATAAACTGAACTGAAGTAAGAGCTGAATAAAAATCCCTAAGTACAAAGTACCACAACATGTCAAAGTATCAAGTATGTGGTAACATAGGGAAAAAACCTCTAGCCAGCACTAGAGTAAAAGTGCCCATGTATAGGGAAAATGTTCACATCAAAGATACACGAGGAACACATAAGTGTAACAAACCCCCCTGGAGCAAATGATGTGAACACATACAGGGAGTGAGAGATCAGCCACCACAAGGTAACAAGCCTAAAGCTTTGCGAAAAGCTTCAAACGTTTCCCGTGGAAGAGCTTTGGTGAATATGTCTGCCACATTATCTTGTGTAGGCACCCGTGGAAGAGATTTGGTGAATATGTTTGCCACATTATCTTGTGTAGGTACATATACCAAATCAATATCTCCTCCATGAAGGCGCTCTCTCACATAGTGATAATGCACCTCAATATGTTTGGTCCATGCATGAAACACTGGGTTTCGTGCAACAACCAAAGCACTCTGACTATCTGTGAGAATATGCGTAGCAACATCAATCTCCATGCAAAGATCCATCAATAGGCGTCTCAGCCATATACACTCCACTGTAGCTATGAAAATTGCCCTGTACTCAGCTTCACAACTTGATGTCGCCACTGTAGGTTGCTTCTTACTCAACCAAGATATGCATGAGTCTCCAAGGAAAAAGCAATTACCATTAGTGGACACGCGAGTATCATAACAACCAGCCCAATCACTATCTGTAAAAGCATGCAAGCATGGCTGAACATCTCTGCCATAAAAGAGACCTAAGATCAAAGTGCCTCGGAGATATCTAAACACACGTTTCACCGCTTGCCAATGCTTAGTGCGAGGGCTATGCATGAATCGACTCAACTGGGAAACTGCATACTGTATATCCGGCCTTGTGTTGCATGCATATATAAGACATCCCACAGCTTGTTGATAAAGAGAAGTGTCAAATGCATCACTCAAATACTCAACAGAGAACCTGAATCCTGTCTCAACTAGTGTGGAAACTGGCTTACAATCCTCAAAATCAAAACGCTGAAGTAGTTTTTCAACATACTTTGCTTGATGCATAACAATTCCCCCCTCAACGGATACAAACTGGATGCCAAGATAGTAGCTCAGAAGACCAAGATAAGTGACATCAAAAGTATGCTGCAAATCAGCCATACGAATGTCAAGTTTTGCATCACATGACCCAGTCAAGAGTATGTCATCGACATAAAGAACAAGCACTATAAGATCAGCCCCATTTTTGCATACATAGAGTGTGCTTTCAATCGGACTACATCTGAAGCCAAGAGCAATCAAGTGCTTATGTATTTTGTCATACCATGCACGTGGAGCTTGCTTGAGACCATACAAGGCTTTATGCAAGCGACAAACCATATGTTCTTTCCCTTTCATAGAGAATCGAGGAGGTTGCTTCACATAGAGCTCTTCTTGCAAATCACCATTCAAGAAGGTTGTTTTTAAGTCCACATGATGCACTTTCCAACCTTGATGGGCAGCCAATGCAACCATGGTACGAATGGTAGTCATGCGTGAAGTAGGTGCAAAAGTTTCCTCATAGTCAATGCCATATTGTTGCACATATCCTTTGGTGGCAACCAATCTAGCTTTGTAGCGATCAATGCTACCATCAAATTTTCTCTTAATCTTGTAAACCCACTTTGTACCAACGACATTCTTTCCTTTTGGCAATTCACATAACTCCCAAGTATCAGTCCTATGTATGGAATCCATTTCTGATTGCATAGCACTCATCCATTGTGGATCGTCACATGCATCTTCAAAAGAAAGTAGCTCTTCATTACATGCTGTAGCAATAAGAGAATAATCCACAAAATTACTTGATGCATGGTGAGAGCTTGATCTTGTTCTACCAAGTAAAGGTGCACTCAATTTGTTGTCCTCCAAAGTTTGTTTCAGCCACTTTGGCATACATTGTGCACTCTTGATAGACAAGCGTTCATTATGTAAAACATCTTCAATATGTACATCATGTGTGGGCTGAATTTCATGCTCAGTTTCAGCCATATTTTGACGCAAATGTTCAGCCATATGTGGTTGGAAATTTCCAACAGTTTGGACATCTTTTGACTGAATTTTTTTAGCCATGTTTGGCTGGAAATTCTCTGCATTTTCAGCCCTATTTGGCAGGAATTTTTCAGCCCTTTGAACCTCAGTTGGCTGGTCTACATGGCCATAGTCAAGCACACCATTTTGGAACAAAGGCATGAGTGTATCGAACACATCTTGTGAGCTAACTATTGGTAGTTTTTTGCATTCAAGTAGAGGGAAAACTGAATTTTCAGCAAATACCACGACTTGACTCATAATAATTGTGTTTGTCAATGGATGGTACAACCGATATCCCTTACTTTCAGCACTATAACCAACCAATATACATTTCTTTGCCTTGTCATCAAGTTTGTGACGTTGTTGTGATGGCACAAGAGCATATGCCAAACAACCAAACACACATATGACTAACCATAGGCTTATAACCATTCCAAGCCTCATAAGGAGTGATGACTCTCAATGCTTTTGTAGGGCAGTGATTCAACACATAATTTTCACACATGACTTCTTCCATCCAAAACTTATCAGGAAGATGCTTTCCTTTAACCATACATCGTGCCATTTCAAGTAGAGTTCTATTTTTATGCTCGGCAACACCATTTTGTTGAGGTGTATATGACACCGTACATTGGTGTGAAATACCTCTTTCACAAAGAAAAGCATTAAAATCATGTGATATGTACTCACCACCACGATTCGTGCGTAGAGTCAAAAGCTTTTGTGAAGAAAAATTTTCAGCCATAGCTAAAAATGCTTTGAAGCAAGAAAATACCTCATTCTTTGCTTTCATAGGATACACCCATGTATGGCGAGTAGCATCATCAATGAAGGTAACAAAATATAGATGCTTCCCAAAAGATGGAGTCTTGACGGGATCACTATGAACAAACTGTAATTTTCTTGTAGTGTCTGTATGACCATCTTTTGGAGAAGAAGCACGATGCATTTTTCCAAGAATGCAACCTTCACATGCATGCTTATCAATGGAGTCAAGTGTAGGCAAGCCAATAACCATGTCCTTCTTTTGCAAGTAGAGCAAACTATTGAAGTTTAAATGACCAAAACAAGCATGCCAAAGCTCCATTTCAGCCATGGAAGAAGTATGACCAACTAAGGCATTCGAGGCAGCCCTCTTGTATGTATCCATGTGATACAAACCATTACATAATGTACCGGACATCACAATAACATCACCATTGCTGAAATCATGAACCATACACTTATCCTCTACAAAGTGTACATGAAGTCCAGCTTTGGCAATCAATGGAACCGAAATTAAGTTCTTCTCGATACTGGGCACATACAATGCATTTTTCAAGAGAATCACACCTCCATTTGCAGCTGTAAGCTCAATTTCTCCTACTCCAATGAGAGGATAAGAGGCATTGTTTGCACACACCACATGCCCTCCTTTAGGTGCATCTTTCAAAGAGGCAAAAAATCTTTTGCATGATGTTATGTGCTTTGAAGCACCACTATCAAAAAACCAATCTGAATCAACCTCACTCACAACCATACATTTAGAATGTAAAGAAGCATCATAATGACATGTGACAACACCCCAAAAATCTTGAGCCAGGTTAGCTTCATCATTCTTTGCATTTGCTAAATTTTCAGCAATAGACATGCCAGATTCCTTCTTATTTTCATTGCATTTAGCAAGCTTTCTACACTCATCAATAGTATGACCAACCTTCCAGCAATATTTGCATCTCTTCTTCTTTTGCAAATCACCATCATTAGAGGAATGAGTCGAAGAGAAGCTTGAGGCTTTGGTTTTGATGAACCCAAAGCTGAACCATACTTGGTTTTCCCCTTTTGTGAGATAGCAAGTGCTTGCGTTCCCTCAATCAAACCACTGCTATTCACTCTAGATTTCTCTTCTTGCAAAAGAAGAGACACAACCTCATCAAATGCATACATATTAAGATTTCTTTTTGCAACCAAACGAAGTCTAGTAGCAAAGCTTTGAAAAGATTCCAGTAATCCTTTCAACAATGTAGAAATGCGTGATGCATCTGGAATGATCTCATCTATGTTTACCAATTGCTCTTTCAAGTCCTTGATGCGTGTCACATACACATCCACTGCCTCATTTTCAGCCATACATACATCCTCAAGTTGCTTCCTCAAGTATGCGACACGTGCTTCATTATGCACGACATACAAAGAAACAAGAGTGTCCCATGCATGTCTTGATGTAGAACATGAGCGAATGTGTGGAACTATATGACGCTGTTATACCTTATGGAATATGTTGAACAATGCATTGTTGGATTGAAATATGGAATAGCCAATGCATTGTTGGATTGAAATATCGAATAGCCAATGCATTGTTGAACTGTAACATGAAATATGTTGGCCAATGCATTGTTGGATTGAAATATCGAATAGCCAATGCATTGTTGGATTGTAACATGAAATATGTTGGCCAATGCATTGTTGGATTGTAACAGTAATATGGAATATGTTGAACACTGCATTATAATTGTTAGAGTGTTGCATTATTTTATCAACTGAGGTCAGTTGCTTGTCAACTGAGAGGCATGTTGTATATTATTGAACAAGGCATTGTTAAAGTATTATATTCTTAATATATTAATATGTTTTTGATGTTTTTGATATAGCAGCTGAAGGTTCGTGAGGAGCGTGCAAGGCGTGAAAGGGCGGACATCAATAATCCGAATAATTATTATTTAGTTTGTAAATAAACCTGCGTAGAAGGTTCTATTGTTAGAAAAGTAATGGTTAGAATAAGGGTCGTTGTAGACCGTAGTTTCTGTTATTGAAAGCAATGGCTTTCTATAAAAGTTATCAACTTTTAGTTTCACGCCTGCTTTTCGAAGCCGCCCTCTTGTAACCACTCTTTTCGACGTAATCAAAAGTCCTATAAATACATGCAATCTGTGGACTGTCGAAACAGAGTGCGTGGGGGGAGATTGCACCCAATACTGCGTTGTGTCTCGTCTCTTGTTGCGTCTATTCTCTGTGTGTTTTCTGTGTCCGTAATCTCTGTATGCACGTGTGCAAGATCTTGACAACAGTGGTATCAGAGGTCTGCACGCGTCAATACAGAGGGTTCTGTTCTCTGTTCTTTGTTCGGGATTCCGATTCCGATTCCGTCTCCATCTCCGTCTCCGCGTTCGCGATTCCGATTCCGATTCCGTTTCTGATCCAGAACCAGAACCTACGTCTTCACCTTCGGCTTACTCCGCGTTCGCGATTCTGATTCCGTTTCTGATTCTGATCCAGAACCAGAACCTACGTCTTCACCTACGTCTTCTCCTTCGGCTTATTCCAAGGCGTCGACTAAGGCGTCGACTAAGGCGTCGACTAAGGCGTCGACTAAGGCGTCGACTAAGGCGTCGACTAAGGCGTCGAACTTAGGCAATACATTGGCAACATTGGCACCCAAGGCTCCCTTGGCGACCGTTGGCAGCCGTTGGCTACGCGCGAGACAATTTTAATTTTTGAGTGGTAATAGAGAGGTTTAGAGTCCCTAAGGTAGGAGGATTTGAACCCACAACCTCCTACTTTCAAGGGAAGTACTTTGACACTCCACCATCTCTTGGAGTTTCACTCAAGTCTCTCCTTCTCTCTCTTTGGTACTTGTGCAAGCGCTCGCGTCGAATTCAAATTTGGACCCAACAAAGAATCAAGTGTAACTTTCAATCCGTATGTCGGATTGAGGCGTGTAATATACCGTTGGAAAGCTCTCGGAACGAACTTTCCAATGAGCTAGCTTGCAAGGGTGAAATCCTTGGTCATATTTTGGTGGCACTTGATTGAGTGTTCAAGATACCAAGCAAGGTTGAGAACACGGGATCGAGACACCAAGGTTGCAAACGAGAAGGTTCAATACACCAAGGTTGAGAGCAAGGGTCCAAGAGCAGCATGGAGAATTACATTAATTCACCTTTACATGGAGTCTCATTCGAGCAAGAGTTAGAGATTATGAACCAAGAACTCCAAGCACTTCAACAAACCATACAAGGACGTTATACTATGCTTCAATTCGACAGACGAAAAGATGGCCGCTTTGTCTTATCATGGCTATCCCTATTCAACAATTTCTTTTCCGATGGGTTATATTCAGAAAATCAGAAAATTGAGTTTGCCACCAATTATTTGGTAGGACGAGCGCAGTTATGGTGGAATGATCTTTCTCGTCGTACAGATTGTCCACGCACCTGGAAGGCTTTTCAAGAAGAGTTTAAAGATTCATTCATGTTGTATATTATTGAACAAGGAATTGTTAAAGTATTATATTCTTAATATATTAATATGTTTTTCATGTTTTTGATATAGCAGCTGAAGGTTCGTGAGGAGCGTGCAAGGCGTGAAAGGGTGGACATCAATAATCCGAATAATTATTATTTAGTTTGTAAATAAACCTGCGTAGAAGGTTCTATTGTTAGAAAAGTAATGGTTAGAATAAGGGTCGTTGTAGACCGTAGTTTCTGTTATTGAAAGCAATGGCTTTCTGTAAAAGTTATCAACTTTTAGTTCCACGCCTGCTTTTCGAAGCCGCCCTCTTGTAACCACTCTTTTCGACGTAATCAAAAGTCCTATAAATACATGCACTCTGTGGACTGTCGAAACAGAGTGCGTGGGGGGAGATTGCACCCAATACTGCGTTGTGTCTCGTCTCTTGTTGCGTCTATTCTCTGTGTGTTTTTTGTGTCCGTAATCTTTGTATGCGCGTGAGCAAGATCCTGACAACAGACGCTTCACTGAAAGCGCAATCAAAGCATGAGCTTGAGCATCTTTTCCATCCCATCTAAGCTGCTCCTGTGTAGGTGGAGAAGGAGAAACCACTGTACTCAAAGAAGAAGTTCCATCTGTGACAGAACACTGTGAAGTAGAAGCACCTGTCGGTCTTCGATCTACATCTACCACTATGTTCCAAAGTTGTTTTGCAACAAAAACATGCTTCATCATGTAAAAGCACATCGGATAGTTGGTCCCATCAAGCTTATCTTCAGCTTGAAGTATGCCAAACAAGTCATTGCTGCCCGCCATTTCACTAAGGAACAAGAATGTGATAAAATCTTCACTTCGATGAAAGCTGAAATGAGTGCTGAAATTTCAGCTCATAAACCGTCACTTTGATGGCGATTGTGACTGCATGAATGGCTTCGAAATGGGGGTAAAACCCTAGCGTGCCTGGTGGAAATGTTTCCAGGCTACTGAAATTCACACTTCTATGCTCCGAAGTCGATTTGCACTGTTAAAGTGCACGCGCGCTGCGACGCGAAAAACCGAAACTTGAGAAGGAGTTGAACTTGCTCTGATACCACTGTTGGGTGTGTGTAGAAGTGTGAAAGACACACGAGAAGCACACACAAAGAGCACAAACGCAGCAACACACACAGAGAAGACGATGGCTGGAATAGCTCTCTCTATTGAGCGATAAACTGAACTGAAGTAAGAGCTGAATAAAAATCCCTAAGTACAAAGTACCACCACATATCAGAGTATCAAGTATGTGGTAACATGGGGAAAAAACCTCTAGCCAGCACTAGAGTAAAAAGTGCCCATGTATAGGGAAAAGGTTCACATCAAAGCTATGCGAGGAACACATAAGTGTAACAATGCTCACACACTTTTTGGGCCCTCTGTACACACTTTTCAGCCATTGGATCATCTCTTATATTACAATCATGAATTTGTCCCTTCACTAATGCTTGATTTTCTGAATGCTTTATTTCTGCTTCTCTTCGTCTTCCTTCTTCCATTGTATGTCTTCATGTCTTTATGTCTAATTAGTGAGTGATTCTTCAACAGCTCCCCCTCAATCACTAATTAGTATCTTCTGGTCTTTCATATATTCTTCTTTTCTTTTATTCTTGCTATTTCTGTGAATCTACTTGTTTTTACTCCATCCAAGCTCTTTGTCAAAATATCTGCAATCGGATCCTTTGTAGGAATGTATACTATTTCAATCTCCTTCTCCATTACCTTTTCCCTTAGGAAATGATATTGAATCTCTATGTGCTTTGTTCTTGCATGAAATACAAGATTTGCTGCAAGATACAATGAACTCATATTATCTCCATGTATGATAGGTATACCTCGATCAATACCCATGCTTTTGAACAAGGTCTGCATCCATATCACTTCTTTATCTTCTTCCACAATTCCTTTATACTCAGCTTCAATTGACGATAAAGCCACTGTATGCTGCTTCTTTGACCACCAGCTCACAAGCTTATCTCCTAGGTATATCATATACCCATGTGTTGACCTTCTGTCATCTTGACTTCCTGCCTAGTCTGAGTCATTGTATGCTCTCAACTTTATATCTAATGTAAAAGGATAATATCATCCTTCTTTTATAGTTCTTTTGATATATCTAAGAACTCTTTGTCCTGCAACCCAATGTTGATCCTTCGGACAATGCATGAACTGTGAGAGAACTCCTACTACATAACTAAGATCTAGTCTTGTTAGCGTAGCATAAATCAAGCTTCCCACTAAAGATTGATACTTCCTCATATCTTTAAACTCTGCACCATCATATTTTCTAAGTTTATGATTGACCTCAAGTGGTGTTGAGGCTTCTCTGCAATTCTCCATGTTAAACTTCTTCAGTAAGTTTAGGAGATACCTTTCTTGCGAAACATATACACCATGATCTGTATATGTAACTTCCATTCCAAGAAAGTATGATAACTTTCCTAGATCACTGATCTTCATATCCTTTTCGAGCAATCTCTTTACTTCCTTGATTCCTTCATCTGAGGTACCTCTGATTATAATGTCATCTACATAAATACAAATGTAGATCATACCTTCATCTGTTCTCTTAATGAGTAGACTTGCATCTGCCTTTGAACTTTGGTATCCAAGGTCATTGAAATACTTCACAAGTCTGTAATTCCAAGCTCTTGGAGCTTGCTTCAATCCATAGAGTGCTCTTCTTAATCTGCAAACATGATTTGGGTAACTAGAACCATGTAAACTTCATCTGATATATATCCATTTAGAAATGCATTCTTTATATCGAACTGACTTAGCTTCCATCCTTTTGATGGTACTATGGCAATCAATGTCCTTATGGTTGACATCTTTGCCACCGGACTAAATGTCTCATCATAGTCTATGCCATGCGTCTGAGCATAGCCTTTGACCACCAGTCTAGCTTTGTATCTGACTATTCTTCCATCTCCAAGCTTCTTAACTTTGTTAACCCATTTATTTTCAATCACTTTCTTATCATTTGGTTTTGGAACAAGTTCCCAAGTCTTGTTCTCTTCCAGCGCATTGAACTCCTCCTTCATTGCTTCTTCCCATTGTTCCTTACCTTTTGGTTCATTGTACTTCTGAGGTTCTTCATCTTCCTTTACTAAGTAAGCATAGTTTTTCTGACTCAATTAAGAAGTATCATAGGAATACCTTGTTGGTTGTTTCCTTACTTTGTTTGACCTTCTTGGTTCATACTCTTCATGTGTATTTGAATACACTTCTTCATCAAATCTCGGTGCATCTTCATTTCTCATAGTTGATCCGATCCTGGATGTACTTGCCTGCATATGATTTACAGCTCCATTCACCTGCATATGTGATTTACCTTTTTCAATTATTCTTACCTCTTCTTTAAATGTTTCATTGTTATGCTCTTTATCAGCATACCAACTCTTCTCTTTATCAAATGTCACATCTCTGGAAACAGTAAACTGTTTGGTTAAAGGACTCCATAACCTATAACCCATCTGCTTTTCATCATATCCAATGAACACATATTTTTCAGCTTTTGGTTCAAGCTTATGTCTAAGTTGTGATGGTACATAAGCATAAGCCACTGATCCAAACACTTTACAATGATCAAGTGTTGGTTTCTTACCCCACCAAGCTTCATAAGGGGTCATTCCATTTAAAGTTGTACATGGTAATATGTTTACAAGATATGTGGCTGTATTTACAGCCTCAACCCAAAGATAGTTTGGACAATTCTTCTCCTTTAACATTGCCTTGGCAAACTCAACCAGAGTTTGGTTTCTCCTTTCTGCTACTCCATTTTGTTGCGGTGTATATCTGCAAGTTATTTCTCTTTTGATACTTGCATTCCACAGATAATCATTGAACTCTTGAGAAAAATACTCTCCTCCTCCATCAGACCTTAGCCTTTTGAGTTTTTGTCCTATAAGTCTTTCAGCATATGCATGAAAATGCTTGAAAGCTCCAAACACTTCTGATTTCTCTTTCAAAACATAAAGAGTTATCCATCTTGTTGCATCATCAATAAAAAGAACGTAATACCTTAAGCCACTCATAGATCCTTCTTTTGTTGGTCCCCATACATCTGTATGTCTGAGCTCTAGCAAACCATCGTGTTTGTAACCATTCTTTTGAAATGGTAGTCTGTGTGCTTTTCCCATCTGACATGCTTCACATTTGTGAATCATATGTTGATTCTTCATATTTGGTAATCCTCTTAGGGATTGTTTTTCCACATTCATTTTGATTCCTTTTTCATTAAAATGTCCTAACCTCTTATGCCAGAGATCCAATTCTGTAAACACTTCATCACCATGTGTGATTAATGCTTGACCAACATTCCCTTGCACTTTAAGAGTAAAAAGTCTACCTTCCTTTTTACCATGGAAAATTTGATTGTATCCATTCTCTGGATCTTCAACAAATACTCCTTCATTTGTAAACTTGACTTGAAAACCTTTTTCTACTATCTGACCCATGCTGATTAGATTCTTCGGGATTGTTGGAACATACAAAACATTTGTTAGCACGTCAGCTCCATTCTTACACTTACTTTTCCAATTGATCTCACATTATATTTTGTGTTATCACCTGTTTGTACTGTATGATTTGAAATACATCCTTCTAGTTCTGATAACAATTCTATATTTCCTGACAAATGATTCAAACAACTAGAGTCAATATAGAATACCTTTAGATCTTCATTCTCTGACACACTTATCAAATTCATCATCAACGTTGTATGATTGTCATTCTGTGTATCACTCGCATAGTTGTAGTAGGTAGTGTTGTGAGACTGATTCTATCCCCAACTTCTTGCTCCACCTCTACCATATCCGCCTCTTTGGCTTTGTCTACCTCTTTGATATCTTTCGCTTCTACCTCTGCTATTGTTATTCTGATTCTGACTTGATCCTTGAGAATTATGCTAGCAATCATGAGCCAAATGATTGCTTAATCCACAGATCCAACAAGTCTTCTTGTTGTTATTCAGATAACCTCTTCCTTTTGTATTACCTCTATTTTTACTTCTGGCATTACCTCTTCGTCTTGCATAATTTACTTTAGTAGTCATCTCTTCTTCATCTTTTTCTTTTCCTTTATCACCTTTCTTCTTACACTTTGTGTACATCGCAGAACTATGTCCTTTATCTCTGTCTGTCTTCAAATCTTGCTCAAATGTTAGCATTAGTCCAAGCAGCTGATTTAAATCTGGTATAAAATGATTTAATGAAAGTTCAGTTGAGAGTACAAAAGGCTTCCACCTTTCATCTCCTCTCAGTCCGGCAAGCACTTGCGCTATCAACCTGTGATCTTTGATATCTTCATCAATAGATCCAAGACTGTCTGCCAAGTTCTTCATCTTAGTGACATAATCACTAATGCTTTGACTTTGCTTTTTCTTGAACGTTGTGAACTTTGACCATAAGCTAGCCTTCCTACCTTTGGTAGTGTTTTGGAAATTTCCTATGCACTCCATATATCTTCCGCTTTTTTGAGACCTCTAATGTGTGGTAACGAATGATCTGTAATGGTATTGTAGATATACGCTCTTGCCATTGCATCTTTCTTCTGCCACAACTTCAAGGCTTCTAGTTCTTCTTTCTTCGGTTGACTGTCGTCTCCAAAAGTAGGCTTCTTTTCGTCTCCTATCACATATATCATTAAGTCCTTACTCATAAGTAAGGCTTCCATTTGCATTACCCATGCAGGATAGTTATCTCTGTCCAATTTGTCAATAGAAATGTGATCTGCCATAATCTTCTTGTTTTTGTTACTGTCAGTAAGTATATTGTTAAAGGATTTTACCTTTCATACACCTTTACCTTTGAGAGTGACTTCGGAATGCTTCTTTGATTCCGTTTGCTGTTGATCACCTCAGCTTTCACCTTTCCAACAAAGAATTCTTCAACTTCTCTTGTATCTTCACTTTTGTTTACTCTTGAGAACCTTTTCTTCTCTTCAGAACCTTTTCTGCTCTGATACTACTTGTTGATGTGACATGACAAAAGCTCAATAACTAAGCTGTGGAATATTGCCACGCCACAACAAGAACTAAGCTAGGGTGATATTAGAACACCTCTATAATCATCAATAGCTTAGCAACCTTTCTGAAACTTAAGACTTTACACCTGAGTTTAGTGAAATCTGAAAATTCACTTTACAGAAAACTTTCCTTCCCTTCAGGCTTCAATTCTGATCTAATTTACTTCAATCTTTACAATTCTTCCTTTGCTTACTGTTGGATATTCTTCTCATTACTTAAATGTGTCAAAACTTTGTTTTGAACTCACCAGAACATCACCGGACTGTTACCGGATTGTCACCGTAATTGCACCGTAATTGTACCAGAAGGTTACCGGAATCAACTCAGCAATTTTGTTTGTAGTTACTTCAAATGGTTGTAAATGAAGTAAGGAAATAATACCTGAGTTTCCTTCAGCAAATAAAATCTATCTGAAGTTTGAGAAAAAAACTTCATCAGTTCTGGATGTCTTAGGTCAGACACTGTACCATGTGTGCATGTCCAGTTTCATAAAAATACTTTGATTAGTTTGTAGTTGAGACTACTAGCTTCAAGGTGAGCTATCACTCATGAAAAGCTTTACACTAAACTGTGAGATCTAACTTGTAGACGTACCGTAAAATGTATATTGAGAAAATTGTAACTGTTAACTAACTTTCACAGTAACATGAAATCACTTAGATTTCTTCACACAAGAAGAATGCGCTGAGATCTTTCCACATGAACATGTGTTTTCTATTAGAGAAGATGTGTACAAAATGGATTGGTCTCTCTTTGCTCATAGCCATGGAAAACTCTCCTACACTGAGTAGTTCTTCCGTATCATCTCTCTCCCAGATGAACACCCGATTCTTGAGGTTCTACTATTCATCTTTACATATGCGCACTTTCTAAGCCTCTCTCTTCGGCTATCTCAGACTTTCTGTCTCTCTTCTTTCCCCGGCTCTACTATGGCCTCTCATCTATATTATTATGATCTTCTAACTCATTTATATACATATTTGTTCCGAGATTCAAAACTCGTAGTTCTGGAAGTTTCTACGAACTATATTACAATCGTGAATTTGTCCCTTCACTAAGGCTTGATTTTTTGAATGCTTTATCTTCTCTTCGTCTTCCTTCTTCCTTTGTATGTCTTCATGTCTTTATGTCTAATTAGTGAGTGATTCTTCAACAAAGAGGGGATGGGAAGTGTTGATGCAAATGTGAAAACGTTGGTGAGTCGAGGTGAGGTGGTGGTGAGAGCTCGGGGATGGTGGTATGGGTGGGGGATTTTCCATGGTTGGAGGCCATATGTCCATAGTTTCCTACATGGAAGTTCAGGTCATGGTGATCATGAATAGTGGAAATGTTGGTGGTGTGTATAGTGATGTACTTGTGTCACTAGAAAAAATAGATGTGATGGTTTGTATAGGTTTGGGTTCCCATGTAGTGGGAGGTAATCTAGTAGTCAATGGTCGTACATAAATGTGAGTCTAAGAGGTTATTCTAGTGGAATGTGGATCTAATGGTGCTAAAAATATTTAATTTGATGGATGGATGGGTGGTGGAACAAGGGCTAATGTGGGAAAGACCAAGGGAATGGTGGAGGAAATAGTGGTGAAAGGTGTGTTTAAGATTCCAATAGAATTCCTTCTAAAGCTTCATGTGTGTTTTTGGGGGGTGAATAAAGTGGGCGAACAATGGGTAGATGAAATCTTGATGGTTTCTATGAAGGGGTTTCAAACATGGATTGAAATTCCTAGGAGATGGGGGTCATGAAGGAAGTTGGTAGAATGGGTGGATGTCGTAATGAAGCGATATCTATGGGAGGAATCATTAGAGACATATTTCCTTGAAGTGTGGATCTTCAAGAAATATTATCAAGCACTAATGATTGGATGTTCTGACCTGGATGACACTACATTTCGACTCTTCTTGCATTGTATCGGGCTAGGGGTATTTCATAAAAAACTTTAAAGCTTCAAGTATCCCTACAGATTATCAAATCCACTTTGTTCTAGTTCTTATTAAAGGAGGGCATGAATCTATTCTTCATTTGGTTTTTATCTCTCTTGCATACTTGCCATCTGAATATGTAATCTTTATAGTATTGATGTATCGATGGATCTCTCACGTTCCTTCTTGTCCTTTGTTTGATGTTGCTTGTCCTGTTCCTCCTTTGTCTCCCTCATTTTCACGTTGTCTTCTTCTATAAGTGGGTGTTCTTCATCTTCTTGATCTACCTTGGTGTGGCATTCTTCTTGATCACTTTGTGACCCAAGGTAACCAAGTCACTCATTTTCTTGGGAGATCTAGTGTACATGGCAGTATTGAAACTCAACAAAATCAGGCATGGATTGATCAAAATCAAAGATTAGGGTTTTCTCTCCTTGTGTAGTTGCAAATATGGCAAGCAAAGCACAATCTAGGCCTACTCATGGTTCTAGCTCCAAAACAATTGTTTCCAGTTTTTTGTTCTACATTTGTGTTTCTGGTTGTGGCTCTTGGAGTGTGGCAGTAGTCGCCAGTGTTGTTCGAGGGATTCTAATGGTGACTTGTGTAACAGATGGTTTTGAAGTGGTGGATGATTGTTCAAGGGTTACCACTGTTTCACTAGGTTGTGGACAAGGAATATTTCCTTGCATTCTCTTAGTTGGTTGGCCAAAAGAAGAGTGTTTGCCCTTAAGTGCTTGGAGCTAAGGCCTTATGAGTGCCAAGTCCACTAGTATATCATAAGCCAAACACATCTACACTATGTATGTACTGAGAAACAACCATAGAATACCTGCTTATCTATCTGATTAGCTACATACAATTCATGTGGTGACCCAATGTGGCATATGTATTTTCAACTATGTCAATTCTATCAGATATAAGTTAAACCATATGTTCTTATGAGGTTGAGTGAAATGATCTTGCATAGAGAAAGCAAAGTGCTATATGCACATTGGTAGCAATTTGGACATATTCAGAGTTATTGCTGAGATAACTTTAAAATCTCAATATTTTTCATCTCTTTTGGTATCAATGCCCTATTGTGTGTAGGAACATGCATGCCTACTATGACTAGGTATTCTCTCACTAGCTTATATGTTAAATTGAATCTTTTTGGAGGTTGGTGTAGGAGTGGTGGGGGTAGCATAAAAATTCTGAGAACCTCTTTGTTCACGTCTAGATGCAATGTATGAATGAGCTAGTGAAACCATACAAAGACTGGTTTAGGAAGTGGAGAATCAGAATATGCATTGAGCCTCGCCCTTTTCCATATCTACTTTAAATCATCCACATTTTCTAACTCTTAAAATTCATGAGAGAAAAAAATTAAATTGGTGCCATCTATGATCATATTTTATTTTGGATTCCCACATACATGGGGCATCTACTAGGGAACCAACAAGTCCCTAAATCCAATGGGACTTTGCATGAAGGCATTTAGTTCTACCCATTGGTGGGTCTTGAATGGGTATTCATCCTTGAACATCAGCAAGATCAGGTGGTAGGAGGAGATGATGCTCCTCTATAGGTATAGAGTAGTAATCGATAGGGCTTTCGCTCAAGCTTGTAGCCAAAGTGCTAGTTCTTTTCATTTTTGCATGCTTCTGAATGCTATGATCTAGTAATAGAAGGAAAACATATTAATATTGAAACAGACATTGATCTCGATATGGTGAGACTCAATCCATTTTATTGAAATAATTCCTAGTGTATCGCCCATGATGTATAAGTGCACTATCAATATTCTACCTAATGCATGTCAGTAGATGACCTACATGCATGATTGGGATTGTGAATTAGCTGAGCATGTTTTAGGCAATCTAGGCATGTATTACAATGTTTACGTTGTGTTGGTTTATTACAAGGTTGCATATGAAGATGAGGTTACCTTATGGGATTACATGGTGATGTGGAGGATTTATACAAGTTTTTAAAGGGGGGTGAAGATGTGATTAAAAGTTTTTGGTCACAAGGGTGTTTAGGCATCCATTTCCAAACTATTCTAGAAGAATGAGTACAAGGCTTCAAATATGATGTTGTTATCTGCCTAGATTTAGAATGAGAACGAGAAGTCTTATGGATTCCTAAGGTGGGTGATTGAAAATAACACACCCTAGGCCTTGTCAAATTGTAGGTGGTTGATATTATTCCTTCATATTAGGTTTTTGCAGTTTGTGTGCTTTACTTGTTGTTGATTTTAGTGGAACATTTAGTTGTTCACGTTTCTTTACCACACCTACTTCACACCTGATATAACTTGATTTCTTTGCTAGTTTTCTTGTAAGGTTGTAGGATATCATTGTTTTATGTGGTCATTATGATGTTTTTCTTCATTTGATATGGGTTCTTTGTTTGGAATACTGTTGCTCTAAGAAACCTACATGTGATAATTGAAACCACTTATTATGATCCTCTTCATCCACACAATAGCTCATTATTCCTTGTTCATCTTGTTTATAGAACTTCCTGCTAATATATGTTGCTTTTGAGATCTTATCACGTTGTTCTCTTGTGTTAATGTAGGATTCTTGGGTCCATATGTGAGGATTAGCATTGGTTGTTTGTCTTTTTTGGAACTAATGCAAGGTTGAACATATATGCATCAGGAAGATCATATGATACACCTTGTGGGGATTCTTCTAAAGTAATTCATGAAACCTGATCCCTCCTGAGGTAGGTCTTACCTTTCTGAACAACGTCTTCAAGATCATATTCCATTAGTAAAAGAAACCATCTTACGGACCTGCCAATATTGCAAGGTGTATTCACTAAGTACAATAAAGCTTAATGGTCTATAAAGAATTTGAACTTATTGGTAAGAAAATAGTGTCAAAATTTCTTCATTGCATAGACCATACCTAATCCTTTATGTTCATTTGTGGTATAGTCATTGTTTTTATGTTCATTCTTCTACTCATATATGCTATGGGTAGACCTATATTTTTCTAATTAGTAGGTTGTGCTCGCATGCATACAATAGTGAAATTGGAGGCATCCACATGGACGCAAAAAGACTTCTTTCAGCCATGCATTGTCAAAAAATGTGGTTTTAGTTCTACAAATGTCTGTTCACATTCTCCATTCTATTCAAAATTAATTAGAAGGTTGTACAAGGGTTTGGTTATGATTGCATACATGTGGATAAATGGCTAATAATATCCACAATGGCCCATGAATTTTTTTAGTTTCTTTACTATCCTAGGGTTTGGTAACTCTACTATGGATTTCACTTTATCCTTGTTAGTTGATATTCCATTCTTTGATATTATGTGATCTAAAATTTTTCCATGTTAGACCATGAATACACTCTTTTCTGGGCTTAAGCACAAGTGGTATTCTCTACACTTGTCAATATTTGCTTGATTTCTAGGATGTAAATATTGTCATATGTGGGAATGTGCACACAAATCATCCACATAGACCTTTAGATTCTTATGCAAGAACTCCTTGAATTCATGATACTTGAGGATTGAGAAGTATCAGGTGCATTGTTGAGGACAAACAACATCACAAGAAATGCAAAGATACCCCATTCATTGGCAAAATACTTCTTCTATTGGCCTTCTAAGGCAATGGCTACTTGTCTGTAACATGTAAATCCATCAAGGAAGCTATAAGATTCCTTGCCTACTACTCACTCCACTAAGTGTTCTATAATAGGAAGCGGCTAACTATTTATTATGGTGGCAACATTAACTTTCTTATAGTTAAAATAGACACGCAATTTTCCATTCCTCTTAGGCACTATGATGATGGGAGATACCCATTCAGTATGATTAATTTCATATATAAATCTAGCCTATATCACCCTTTCAATTTCCTCCTTTATCTTTGTTGCATATGTGTCATTATAAGCATATGGGTTGTACTGCATGGGCCAAAGTCATGAAGATCCTATGTGAAAAAAGAAGTTTGGATCCAATCCTTTTAAATATTTGTCTGCCCAAACATACATATCTTAGTACTCTCATAAAAGGTCTATTAAGTCTTGCACTTACTCAATGCTTAGCGTGTTCCCTATGTAGGTGCTTCATTCTTCATTGTCTTCCATTTTCAATACAATTTTCTTACTCTTTTCCTTATTATTGAAGCTTCTCCAATGAGAGAATCTCGTTTTGGCATCCTTAACATGAATTTTCTATCATTGGTCTCGTACTTCTTAATTTTCTCAAGTAATTTGAACAATGATTCCCCTTCTTCTAGTGATGAAGGGATCTTTTTACATTTTTTTTCTTGCTTTCCATCTTGAATTGATTGTTAAGAAATATCTCATTCTGACACTCATTATTTTCATGGGTCTTTTCCTATACTAGGTACAAGTACTCTTCCTCTGAGTTACATAAAAGATGCATTATGATGGATTCTAAATCCTCATTTTTCTCTTCCAACATTGGCTTGCGCATGAATATTGATATGTCAAAGCCTTCTTCATCACCACATGGAGTCCATTTTCTTCATTCATAGCTATATCCATTATGGCTAATATTTATTCCCAACCATTAGTTTCAAACTTCTCTCAAAATATCATAGGTGAATAATTTGGGTCTTGTACTGGACTAGTGATGTCAAATGCTCTTATGTTTTTGGCCTCTAGTTATCTCTCCTCTTCTTCTTACACATCCACAAGTGGATGTCATCAAGCATCCATGAAGGAACTCAAGAAACTATGGAATCTACTGACCTGGATTCCTCTTGAGTCTTGTGGATGGGATTCCATTGTACGTTTGGGATATCTCTATGGGTGTAATCCTTGCTAAGATCATTTGGTATGCATGATTGTTTCCAAACTGACATATTGAAAAAGATTGGTCAAACTTTACACAACATGTGGTGAAATTGAACCCTTTCAATAATCATAAAGGTCTTTTTATATGTCCATCTACCATCCAAATTTTCATTCTCATGGTTCACAAAGGTGGTTTACGCCAATGTTTCCATAAGGAGGTGCTAGCAATGAGAAATCCTGCACTAGAATCTAGGATTTTCTTGGTCATATGACCTTGGTATGTAATAAGTTGATAGGTGTTTCTTCTTATCCTAGACTCTTATCTCCTATCTTGTCTATGGGGATCTTAGACACTTTCTTGTTGGAGTCTACCTACTAGTGATAACTAGTAATCTCTACTAATTGATTTGCTACATGTTTCCATAGCTCTCACTTACTCTTAAGAGTTCTTCTAAAGTGAGATGGCACTTCACTTTAGTGTTTCTTATAGCCTCTATGTTCCTATGTAGAACTATTTTCTTTCCTTATCAATATCATAGGACTATTTATTTGAATGGACTTAGATTCCCATGAACCTCTTAATTGCACCAATTCTTATAAAGGATTGGATTCGAAGTATAGTCTTTTGATGGATTGAATGTCTTCTTGCTCTTCATATATAAAGGGGATGTCCTTAGGAAATTGATCATGCAAATAATCAAGGGAGTTATCTATTTTATACCCCACTTCTCTTCTTGGATTTCTCTTAAGAATTTCTAGCAATACTTGGTAATGGTAACCTGCATACATGTTTAGGGAAATGTGAATCTTCAAACCCAAGGGTTTGAGCCATGTATACATCTTCACACATCCATTCATTGAGAAATGCATTCTTCACATCCATCTTAAAGATCTTCCAATTTTTGGCAGCAACAATACTCATAAGGACTCTGATTGTTGAATTCTTTTCCGTAGGAAAGAAGGTCTCTAGGTAACGAATACCTTTGTCTAAGAATAGCCTTTAGCCATAATTCTAGCCTTGTACTTGTTGATGGTTTCATCAAAGTTTTTATTCACTTTGTATATCCATCTGGATCTAATGATCTTCATGGTAGGAGTCATGGGTACCAATTCTCAACTGTTGTTTTTCTGCAAGACTTCGATATCTTCTTCCATAAAATTCATCCAAGTTGGACTCTTCGTTGCTTCCTCATAAGGTGATATATCTTCAGAGCTCAAGTCTTGTGCTAAATCAATAGAATACTTAAGTAACTAGTGATGTCTCATAGCCATACCTTTCTAGCTTCTTCTTTTCCCTTGTAAATCTCTTGAGGATTTGTTGAGAGGTTTGTAGAATTTTTGTCAAATCTTGCATCATTGGATTTGCCCTTTGAGTTTGATGAGTTGATGTCCTTGTTAGGAGTCTTCTGTCATCTTCAAAATCACTTGATGCTTCAATTGCCTGGTGACTCTTGCTTGAAAATATTGGAAAGTTGTCTTCTAGGTAGTATGCTAGCTTGATCTTCTTGAAATCATCATCAAATGAAAATTTGATTTCATCAAAAGCTACATCTCAACTAACTATGAAGCCTTTGTTCCTAGGATTATATAGTCTATAACTTTTTTGATTGAGTTCATAGCTTATAAAGATACACTTGTTTGTCTTAGGGTCTAGCTTACCTCTAATTTGAGATGCTATGTGTGCATATGCGATGCACCCAATTACCTTGCAAGGATCAAAGCTTGGTCTCCTTCCATTCCAAGCTTCATAAGGGGTCATATCATTCAAGCCCTTTTAGGGTAATTTGCTTATCAAATATGTTGCAATGGATACTAGCTCTATCCATAAGTAATTGCATACCTTCTTTTCATTCAAGATAGACTGTGTTGCTTCCATAATGGTCCTATTCCTCCTCTCTATTACTCCATTATATTCACATGTGTATCTTAATCTCTCTTTTGATTCCTCTATCTTGCAAGTAAGAATCAAATTCATGGGAGAAGTATTGTACCCCCTTTATTCATGGTTTTTTCTTTTTTATTTCCACAAGACCTAGATACTTCTTTCAAGATGAGAACTCTTATCAGAACCTTCAATGCACTCACACACAGAGGCAAAAAGAAGATGAAATAGGAATCAGAAACAGAGAAAAAATTGATGCGATATTGGGTGGAATCTTCCCTTGTGTACTCTGATTGACGAGTCTCTCAGAGTACACCTATTTATAGGTTTATTTCTATTACGTCTTTAGAAGTTACATGAGAGCCATCACTTTTAGAAGCATCTTTTAGGAAAAGCTACTTTATTTACAAAAGGCGTCCCTTTCTAAAGCGAACCACTACTTTTACAACAAGATAAACCTAAATATAACTATTCTAGAAGTCTTTGATTTAGTCTTTTAATTTATTTTTATGCGCATCTACTTGTATCCATGCCCTCATGCTTCTTCACTTGCTAGATCAAACACAACCACATTAAAACCTTCTGGACATATAAAACATTAAAAATCCATTTAACCTTCCATGATATCATAAAATACAACATGCCTCCTAGTTGATAAGGAATTGACCTCAGTTGATAAATATAAAAATAGGCATCGATGATCAGCCGCTTGTCCCATGGCTGAACAATATTAAGTTTAATGTAATTGGGAATGATATGCAAAAATTAAATGATCATAGTGAGCTGATAAGGAGGTCTTATGTATCCATTGTGATTCCTCAAGTGAGTGATCTTTATATTTGTCTAAATACCTAGGATATTGCTTACCAGTTCGTGTAGTGGTAACGTCATAATCTATTACTTTCTCGGGAATCAATATTTCCGCATCCTCTTCAAGTAAAGGAGGATCATCTAAAATAGGAGTGAGTGGTAAAGTACCTTGAAAAGATTTCAACAAACTTATACGGAAAGAATTATGTATACCCCAATGAGAAGGTATGTCTAATCGAAAAGAATTTTCATTTATTTTCTCAATAATGCAAAAAGGTCCATAATACCGTGGGGGCAAGTTTTACCTTAGGATGTTGAGATATATTTTTTAAACGCCTTTTAATGATTTGTAACCAAACTAAATGTTTTTCATTAAATTGTTTGGCTATGTGCTTCTTATTAATAGTACACATGTAACATTCTTGACTCTTCCTAATATGCTCATGCACTTAAACAAATGTAGAAATATGATCTTGTGCAAAAGAATCAGCCATAGGAATGTCAGTTTGAGTGAGAATCATGGGAGTGGGAAGCTTTCTTCCATAAACAATTTCATATGATGCACAGCCAATAGTAGTGTGTGAGGTGTTATTATATGCAAACTAAAGTAAAGGGAGTTTTTCATCCCAATTTCTTGGATTATATAAAGAGTAACAACGTAATAAATCCAAAATAGTACTATTTGTAGCCTCACTTTGACCATTACTTTCAGGATGAAATGCAGAACTAAAGTCTATTTTTGATCCTAGATGTTGAAATAATGCCACCCAAAAATGGTTACAGAAATGAACATCTTGATCTGAAAGAATAACTTTAGGAAAACCATGATGTCGAAAAATACATTTAATAAATAACTCAGCAGCTTGAGGTGCAGTTAAAGTCTTTTTAGAAGGAATGAAGTATGCATGTTTACTAAACCTATCAAAAATTGTCCAAATCATATCATTGTGAGATGCAATTGTAGGAAGACCAGTAATGAAATCCATAGAAATCTGTTCCCATGGTCTATCAGGTATAGGAAGAGGCATTAATAATCTGAATGTTTTACCATGATGTTGTTTTACATGCTAACAAACAATGCAGTGAGAAACATACTATGCAACATCTTTTTCCGTGTTAGGCCTAAAGAAGAAATCTTTACATGCAAAAATAGTACTTTGTATGCCCCTATGACCCATATATGGTGGTTCATGCATCTCTTTCATAACAAACTCTTTGAATACTTATGTAATGCATAACTTGTGTTGGAAATACAAGAATCCATTATGAAATGTGTAATGATCCTCATGATGTGATGTGGAATTATTGAAAGCAATCCATGCTTATGAAAAATACAGGTCACATGCATAAGTAGAAATCATATTATGAAATGAATGAATCTAAATAGTAGAAATACTATTAATTGAAACAGTAGTTGTTTGTGGGGATGGGAGACGACTTAAAGCATCAGCTACAACATTAGCTTTTCCTCGGTGATATTGAATCAAAGGTTGGAAGTTTTGTAGAAATGAAGCCCATTTAATATGTCTATCAGGAATCAATGGTTGATGTAATAAATGCTTAATAGCTTGTTGGAAGAAACAACTCTTTTCAGAATTAGCATAAAGTTTATTTTTACGTAACCATTCAACGATTGTTGCTAAATGAGTTTTCCTACTATAAATAAGTATATCATCAAAGAAGACAAGAGCAAAGTCTTGATATTCAAGGAAAATATTATTCATCATATGTGCAAAGGTGGCAGGTGCATTGGTAAGTCCAAAAGGCATTACCATGAATTCAAAATGGCCGTGTTGAGTTCTAAAAGTAGTTTTATAAATGTCATGCGATGTCATTCTTATCTGATGATACCCAGATCTGAGGTCGATTTTACTGAAGACACAAGCTCCATGAAGTTTATCTAGCAATGCATCTATCCTAGGGATAGGATACCTATTCTTAATGGTAATTTTATTAAGTGCTCTATAATCAATGCACATTCTATACCTCTTATTCTTCGTTTCAACTAAAAGAACAGGGGCTCCAAAAGGAGAAGAGCTAGACCGTATTAGTCCTTTGTTGAGTAAATCTTTAACTTGTCTAGCTATTTCATTTTGGTGTAAAGATCCATCCATGCCTATAAGGTGCTTTATGAGAAGGAGAGCTACCAAGAATTGAATCAATCCTATGGTCAAGAGATCCCCTAAAAGGTGGTATTGCAGAACGAAAATCAGCCATAAAACAATCCTTATACGAGTCCATAAATGGCTTATGTGCACTTGGAAGTGTATGTGTATAATCAATTATATTATTCACAAAGACAATACATGAGTTATAACCTTTCCTAAAAGCTCGTTTGACTTGCGTATGACTAATGAACGGGAAGGGTTGAAAATCACACATCACAGACAGTGAAACATCTTTATTTCAAAATTTGAAAGTAATCGTGTGTGTATCATAATCAATGCAGGGGTTCTAATTATGTCAAAACGACATGCCAAGTATAACATCATATGATTGCAACGGAGCAATTAAAAATGAACATTCATCTACATACGAGCCTATACAAATTTGAACATTATGCACCTCATTTGTAACATTATACCTATTCCCTATAAACACAACCTTAACCTTATACATAGAAGGATGAGTAATAAGGTTAAGATTTTTAAATAACTTATGAGAAATAAAATCATGCTACCATTGCGGTGTAAAACATTTACTACTATGCCATTAATGGTGCCATGCATGTAGAGTAGATAATGGTTAGAAATTCTGTTACCTAGGGTACTTAGTTCTTGCTCTAATACTTCTTCAGACCAGTTAGGTTCAGTGTCAGTAGGAACAACCTCCATGTTGTGTACTTGAGCTTCAATGGGTTGCCTATTAGTAGGTCTAATCCTACAAGCAGCTTTGGTATGACCAATCTTTCCACAATTCCAACAAGTTATATGGGGTCATTTTTGTTGAGCATTCATCATCGTATTTTGAAGAGCAGTAGGTTTGTGAGGCTCGCCAAGGGTTGATTTGTTGGATGGTACTAAATGGGATTGAGGAGGGCGTTGGAAAGTAGGTGAAGCAAACATAGTAAAGGTCGCTTAAAAGGAGAATTGGCTTTGACGGGTGGTTGACATTGTCGTGAAGGGCTCAGTTGGGTGGATCAGGCCAATTGCTAGTGTTCCAGATAGATGGTACATGTAGGGTGCTTTGGGCAACTCCAGAGGTAGAATTCAAATATAGAAGCTCACAGATAATCAGATGAGATCATAACTCAAATCACACGTACAATTCATCAACATTATAAGAGAGATCGGAAATAAGAGAGATGTGAGGATTGGAGAATCAATTAATTCATAATAATGTCTTCATACAAATATAATACAGATAATGGAAACAGATACAAGTTACCAAAACATCATAGATCATGATGTCCTCCTCAATCATGTGAGCAGAACCTCCACACTAAGATGTGGACCAACACTCCTCCAAGAGTGTGAGAACTCCTCCTCCAACTCCTCCTCCAAGAGCTTCAGATAATTTTTAGATAATCTTCAATTCATGTCCAGATGATATCTTGACAATGAGGCCAAGTGTTCTTATATAGTATTTTCCCTTCTCCAAAACCCATAGCAAAAAAATCACGAAAATCAGCTTTCTTCTTCTCAAAATAGAGATCGCTATTTCTAGCTTTTCAGACTTCATCGCTAATTGCTTTGTTTGACAATGACGATTACTTTTAGATTAAAAAATAGCGAATGATTTTGAAACGTTCGCTTCACTTTTTTTTTGTTTTCTTTTAGTTTCTAAAGAATGTGTTTCACACCATAAAGATTGCAGGTTCATATGGCACATGGGTTTCATATATCTGCTAACACATAAAATATGATGAATCAAATGATCTGCTAACATGACAATTGACTATTGACTCCAATAGCCCTCCCTTCAATAATGGTACAATCTTCAGTAATCCGCAAATAGTCTCATGACTATTTCTAGCAAATGCTTTGGTAAAATAACTTGGCAAATATATCTGCAACATTCTCAGTAAAGAGTTATTCTCTAGATTGAATTAATCAAACACTGGATACGTAGGGATGTGGATACGTAGAGATGTAAATCTCTACGACAACATTCACGAATTTGTTGTAAGCGAAGTGTTTTGTTGATAGATTGGAACTCCTTTTCAACATCATGCACAAAAGAGATAGCTTCATACAAGGTTGTAGGTCGGATGGTATGGAGCTTTGCTTGGATTCCCATCTCCAAGCCATCTTCATATTTTCGTTGCAAACTTGCTTCAGGAACTTGCTCAAGTGAACGAAGTAATAAAGTTAGTGCCAAAAACATTCAGTATAAATGGATACATTATCTCCTTCTCTCGATCCAAAAGTTGTCCATGCACGACGTGCATGTAGATGGAACTGGGAAGGAAGGAAAGAATCCTTAATTTTTGCCTGAAATGCGTCCCAGGTGGTAGGACGGTTGGTACTATTCCATAAAACATTCCACCATAGCTGAGCTCTTCCTACCAAATAATTGGTAGCAAACTTGACTTTCTCACTTTTTGAATATGACTCATCAGAGTAGAAATCATCGAATCGAGAGAGCCATGATAGGACAAATTGGCCATCATTTCGTCCATCGAATCTAGAGAATTGGAAGTTCTTAGTACCTATCGTGGAACTTGCACCTTCTTCTTGTGCAGTGATAATCGCTTTCACCACTCTCATTAAGCTACCATCATCACTTTGTACTTGCTGGAGCATAGCATCACATTCTTGTACAGCTTGTTGAGTTGCTTGAAGTTCTTGTCGCATAAGCTATAATTGTTGCTCGAGTGAGACCCAAGGTAAAGGTGAACAAAACCCCTCTTTCAGACTATGTTGGATCGTGAATCTAATAGGTTAATTAAAAAGCTCGTTCCGAGAGCTTTCCAATAATATATTATATGCTAAATCCAATTATATATTGTAAATTATGCCCTATTCTTTGATGCACTCCTCTAGAAAATCGACGGGCGCTTCCACATGTATGAGATCATCTTGGAAATTGTAAAAGGAGGAGGGAGGTGAAAGTTGATGTAAATATGAAAAAGGGGAGATAGAGTGATAACTCAAAGAGATGGAGTAGTGGTTAAAGTACTTCCCTTGTAAGCAGGAGGTTGTGGGTTCAAATCCTCCTACCTTAGGAAATCTAAAACTCTCTATTGCCACTCAAAATCAAAATTGCCTCGCACATAGCCAACGGTCACCAAGGGAGCCTTGGGTGCAATGTTGCAAATGTTGCCAATGTATTGCCTAAGTTATTGCCTTACTCGACACCTTGGAGTAAGCAAAGGTGTAAGCTTAGGTGTAAACGTAGGTTCTGGTTTTGGAACTGGAACAGAGACAAAAACAGAAGCAGAAGCGGAAAGGGACACAGATGCGGACGCGGATTCCGATTTACATGTGTATGTGGTTGTGTGCATATATGTTATGTATTACATGTATATATGTATATACTTAAAGACAGACTTAAATCTGAAATACTAAACCTTAAAACCCTAATCTTAAATATTTAGACCTAAAATATGTATATTTCTGTATACATGTGTATATACATGTATATATGTATTACATGTGTATGTGTATGTGTGCATATATGTTATGTAGGTGTTATAACCCTAAAATCCTAATCTTAAAGATTTAAATATGAAATATGTATATTTTTGTATGCATGTGTATCTACATGTATGTATGTATTATATGTATATGTGTGTTTGTGTATATATGTTATCTACGTATTAAAATCCTAAAACCCTAATCAGAAAGACTTAGATTTAAATATGAAATACTAAACCCTAAAACCCTAATCTTAAATATCTAGACCTAAAATATGTATATTCCTGTATACATGTGTATATGCATGTATATATGTATTATATGTGTATGTGTATGTGTGCATATATGTTATGTAGGTGTTATAACCCTAAAACCCTAATCTTAAAGATTTAAATCTAAAATATGTATATTTTTGTATGCATGTGTATCTACATGTATGTATGTATTGTATGTATATGTGTGTTTGTGTATATATGTTATCTACGTATTAAAATCCTAAAACCCTAATCAGAAAGACTTAGACTTAAATCTGAAATACTAAACCCTAAAACCCTAATCTTAAATATCTAGACCTAAAACCCTAAAAACCCTAATCTTAAATATTTAACCCTAAAACCCTAATCCTATTTAAAACCCTAAAACTCTAATCTTAAATATTTAACCCTAAAACCCTAATCCTATTTTTATATATTTGATGTAAAACAAAAACTTCAAAATAAAAATAGGATTATGTGTGTGTATGTATGCATGTGTGTATATATGTGTGTGTATGTATGCATGTGTACATGTGTGTGTGTATGTATACATGTGTATACATGTGTGTGTATGTGGATGTGTGTGTATGTAGGCATGCATGTGTGTGCATGTGTGTGTACGTGTGTGTATGTATGGATGCATGTATGTGTATGTGTGTGTATGTGTATGCATGCGTATACATGTGTGTGTATGTATACATGCATGTGTGTATATGTGTGTATGTATGCATGTGTGTATATATGTGTGTTTGCATGCATGCCGGTATATGTGTGTGTATGTATGCATGCATGTGTGCATATGTGTGTATATATACGTGTGTGTATGTATGTGTGTATATGTGTGTGTGTATGTGTATGTATGCATATGTGTATATATGTGCGTGTATGTATGTGTGTATGCATGTGTGTGTATGTATGCATGTGTGTAAATTTATGTGTGTGTGTATGCATGCATATGTGTATATGTGTGTGTGTGTGTATGTAAGCATGCATGTGTGTATAGGTGTGTGTATGTAAGCATGCATGTGTGTATAGGTGTGTGTATGTAAGCATGCATGTGCGTACATGTATGTGTGTATGTATGCATGTGTAAATTAATGTGTATCTTCCTTTCTCTTCTCTCTCTCTTTCTTTCTCTCTCTCTCTCTCTCTCTTTCTCTCTCTCTCTCTCTCTCTCTCTCTCTCTCCTTCTCTCTCTATCAATCACGAATAAAAGAATCACTTACAAGTATGTCTCTCTTTGAATCATTGTCGTCAAAGCGTAATGTAGGTCATCTCTCGTCCAATTCCAAACAATCGACGCCAACGAACTTCTGCAAAATCAACGAAAAGAGAAATTAGAAACCCTAAAGCATAGAGAAACACAAATGCTAATAGTACGTGCAGCACTTACCAAGATGTGATAGCTAAGCCGAGAGAGAGTGTGTGTGTGTAGAGAGATGGATCAGTGTGTGTGTGTGTGCACAAGACAATGCACGTTCGCACGCGCAAGTTCGACAGTAGACTGACAGTACTCAAACACGCGCAGAAATGTGAAGTTTTGCTCTCGGGTTCGCGGTATGTTTAAAAATTCGCCGCCGGTATAGGCGCCGGTATGGACGTCGGTATACGTGTCGGTAGTTGCCAGTAAATTACCGACGCTCATACCGACGCCTATACCGACGCCTATACCGACGCTTATACCGGCGGCTGCGGGCCACACCGACGATCCGTTTAAAATGGTCATACCGACGGTCACTTGACCGTCGGTATCTCTTAGTGAGATTTTTCGAGGCCTATACCGACGCCGACTATGACCGTCGGTATATGCAACGTCGGTATGCCTCTCATATGTTGTAGTGAACTTGATCTCTAACAAGGATTGTTCTTCCATCTATTGGTCTTTCACTTGTAGAGTACTCACTAGGGGCTATTCTCCGTTCTTAAGGAATTCTGCCTCTTCCTATAGTTTGTGCTTCTAGATTGCTAGGAGTAAGGGCCATAAATAGAGGGCCTATTTTTGGACAACATGTAGTATAATGGTCTCTAGTAGGATCATCATGGAATTCTTTGTAGGGAGGGACATCCTTAAGTAAAGGACATTTTCTTTGTGAATCCCACATAGCACATGAATAAAACAAATAATTTGCCTTCTAGGTATATTCCTATTCTCTTGATTATTAATTTTGTTATTACTATTGGGTCCTGAATTATATTGATTGCCTTGGGTGTTATGATTTGTATTCCCAAGGGTTAGGGGAGGTAGAAGCCATGTCTCTATGGACAAGTAGGCAACTTTGGCACCAAGAAACTTAATAAGAAGACACCTTAACCTAGTAGTGTTATGCACCTACGTAACTCACACACCACATTGAGAATATTCACTTATTAAGTATCCTTGTTTACCACACAACCTGCATTATGACCCGATCCTTACTCCTTGGAGCTCTTGAAATTCTTAAAAACATTAAGATATCTCCTTGAATTGAGCACGTTCTTCCTTTTAGAATTTGGGAGATTCAATGTACTTGTGGTGCTACATCATCATCTTCTTCTTTTTGTGCATTTTTTTCTTTCAAACATTTGAGTTCCTTCTTGAATTCCATATTCCAAACTTGAGGTTCCAAGGTAAAAGAAAATCCATAAGCCATAGGCCCATATTGATGTCCTATCTTCTCAAGACTCATTATAGTGACAATAAATTCTTCAATAGTTGTGGATGGGCGTATCAACTCTGTTGGCACTCAAGGTCAAAGCGAAAGTAGAGGGAGTAAACACAGAAGGCATGGAAGTATGTAAAGCAGCATATTTGTAGTGTGTTTGAGGACAAATCATTGAGGGAGTTACAAGAATTTCTGTGATCCAACCCTACATATAATTTACTTTCAACTATTCATCTTGATTGCGATCAAATCTTGCTTTTATGTGACGACAATTTCAACATATAGCTTGCCAAAATACCAAAATTTATGAAAGCATAAGACACATAGAAGTTCATTATCACTATATGAGAGATAAAAAGTTTAGAAATTTAAAGCACAACATCTAAAGACTCAAGAGAAAAGTGACTGATATCACGGAAAAGGATCTGGATGCAACCAAACTTGAATATATTTGTGAAGTTCCTTTGAAGTCTGTCTCATCATTCCAAGAAGAAACATAGTTCCCTTTTGCAACTTTATCAAATAATGTAAAGAATCCCTGTTAGCCAATTAAAAAGAAAATTGCCATTAAAAATCAAAACATGTACATTTATCAATATAACAAAGAGAATACTAAGTTGAACATAAATCGTAAATATCACCTATCAACCTGTTAGGATTTTGATATACCTTGTAGCGTGTGATTTCAAAAGGATGTCATTATGATCCCTACCATCAATGGTGTGAGTAACTAAAGTGGGGAATAAAGGGTGTCCCTTGGGTGTGTGATGTACTTTCAAATTTAGAACTAATGGAAGAGTACGTCAAGGACCGAAGTTACAAAAAGAAGAAAGAAAGAAAACAAAGGGGACACGATCACACAAGTTAACTATGAAATCTGCATCCTGAAATGCAGATCTGGTTGTATCAAAGTACACAGCCGAAAGTCTTATCATGCTAGCATTAAACATCCTGTTGCAGTTACTTGAATGTAGTCAAGTCAAGATTCATACATAATCCATGATAAACTTGCACCACAATTATCTTACAATTCATTCATTATGAAGAAAAAAATTAATACATTTTTTAAAGTTTGCATGAAAAGACTAATTTTTTCCAAAACTTGTGTATCCACATTCACAAAATGAAGAACATCATGTTGATACTTGGTAGAACAACTAAACTCAGTTCAAGGTCTTCCATTTATCAAACTGTGAGTCTACATCTGGACCTGTAAACAACATTTACAAGCTACAAAATCTGATTGTCCTTGCATATTTGGCAATCGAATACATGGTGCGAAGAGATGATTAAACTCTAAGGTGGTGGCTATGCAGATATATACAACTGGAATATGAGGTTATCTTCCATGGATGTAACTTTACTCAAAAGACAGAGGACCAGATCTTACTAGTTTTGGTAAAATATAAACCATCAAATCTTACTCAGTTCAAGGTCTTCCATTTACCAAACTGTGAGTCTACATCTGGAGCTGTAAACAACATTTACAAGCTAGAACATCTGATTGTCGTTGCATATTTGGCAATCGAACACATGGTGCGAAGAGATGATTAAACTTTACGGGTGATGGCTATGCAGATATATGCAACTGGAACATAAAGTTATCTTCCGTGGATATAACTTTACTCAAAAGATAGAGGACCAGATCTTACTAGTTTTGGTAAAATATAAACCATCAAATCTTGTGGCTGCTCCTGTCCATGTTGCATATGCAAGATCGTTTGTCCAGTTTGAGAATACAGGAATCTTCAATGACTTTCATATGGATGCTGATAAAATTCTCTTTTGAAACATATGAATTCACTTGATCGATAAGGAGCAAAGTCTGATTACCTTCGATGAAACCGCAAACCATCAGATATCATAGCTGTTCGTATACCCAGGAGGACTGCAAGATTGTTTCTCGGCTTGAGGACTGTATAATCTACAGGTTCAAGGACCTTTTTTCTAGTGGAGTCTCAGCCGAAGCCTATTCCCCTAAGCTTTAACTTTGAAATTGCAACTGTATAAGTGAACGGGCATAGTACTCATGAGACCCCCCCGTTCCCACAAAGCAAGGGTTAGGCTGCCCAAAGGCGACACAAGAGAAGACTGGTTTCAACTGGAAATAACCTGGTTTACACTGGCCTTCGGCCCACATTGTCCTCCCGTAAGTGAAGATTGAACCTTTGCCCCCGCCTCAAGAGACAGAAGGCCCAGCCAGCCCAACGAACGCGCACGGACAGCTTCAAGGACTTGTACGCATGCTTATCACCTTTCTTTAAGGCACCCTAATCCTCTCGAGGAGTACTTTCTTCCTCACGTTGGATAGGAATGATTTGAAACTTTTTGCTTATTGTCATGTAATTTAACCACAACTGTTGCCATCATAAACCAAGTTGGTCCATATCTAAGAAGGACATCCTGCTACGTAGCAAATTCCTGTAAATACTATCCACATGGGACTCTAGACTTGGTATCCGTTGCTGAAGGTCCGTAAGCAGAGCTTGTAGAACCTTTGCACTCTGTTTTACCTTCAGAATCTGAGCTTCTTTGTCACAAGATGACTTATCGCCGAGACTTCTCTCCATTATGCTGTGGAAATTAGGAACTGCGATGTCAGCCAGTCCAAGCTCCTCTAACAAGGCATTGGAACCCCTGGATTCCCTTCTCTCGATTTGTTCCTCCACTCTTTGTTGCAAAGTGGCTAATGAGGAGGACCAAGTTGACTGTCCGTGTACGCACATTGATGACAGAGAACGTGTTGACTTGAAAGAGAGCGCAATGCTCAACAAGCTGCAGACAAAAATGGTAACGACTTGAGCGGCATAGATGGCCATAAAGAAATTACCGTTTGAGGCGTCTGCCATGTTGAGTCTCTCGCCCTTCCTCCTGAGCATGGAGGTGCAATATTCTATCTTCGATTTGTGCTGTGCAAGGGGACTACCGGAATCATCCTTATTGCTTAGGGCTTTCACGCACTTCTTCAAGGCGTTCATGCATCTCTTCACTTGAATTTCACACAGGGGATCCTTCTCCGCAGCACGAAGAGCTACTTTCAGATGAACACAATAACTCTTGGCCTCTGATAAAGCTGCTTTGAGCGCAATGCAGATGTCAAGAAGTTTGATGCTGTTGTCCCAGAAGCTATCGATCCACTTTTGGTTGCCACGAAATCCAGCAACGTGAAGGTCCGGAAACATCATTTCTGCAGACGAATATGTAGAAAGAACCATATCCGTAGCTTTACAAAGCCATTCTATGCTCAAGTATCCTATCTGATCTGTGGATTTAAGCTGCTCTAAACGAGAGGCTAGCTCAGATTCAAACGCCAAAAGGGTGGGATTGCTCTTAACCGTAGGACGGGGAATCTTAAAAGAAATTATAGGAATGAACGAGCTCTGCATGGCAGCAGCCAACGAGCAAAAGAAGGTTGAACTACTCATTTCATTACCTCTGCGATGGATCGGTCTCTTGTCGATGCCTATGGGGTGCATACCGGTGAAGAATACGAATACATCTGCCGCGATGGTAAGCAGCCGAAATCCAGTGGACAGCGGAAGGCAACTCTGTGGATAAATGAATCCTGGATGTGTTTCTGTAAGGGTGAAGACATGAGGGGCCTGAATGCTTGTCAAAATTGGGATGAAGAGCGTGAAGGATGGGACTCGGGAGCCCAGAAGACCATTTTATGGGTGCTGAAAGCTGGATGAAGTCCTGTGCAAATTGCGGCGCAAAAGACGACGCTGACTATTTCATTGAAATGCAACTGGAAAGAAAAGCCTGACGGTAGGACTGGAGAAGAGCTTTTCATGGCGTTGAAGCTATGAACAGCTGTGCACGTTCCAAACGCGATGCTGACTATTTCAACATCGCTTCAACCGAAATTTTCTTCAATCCTGTAAAATCATATCCTCGAAAAAGAAATCGGAAAATGCAATTCTATATGTATCCTCGTGTACAAATAAGAATAGGTGTGTGAATCACTGATATTATGTATGAATCACCTCGTTGTAAATGAAACTATCAGAAAATGCAATTCTATATGTATCCTCGTGTACAAATAAGAATAGGTGTGTGAATCACTGATATTATGTATGAATCACCTCGTTGTAAATGGATTATAATACTAGTCTTAAGATCCCTCCTTAATCCCTGTGTGGTTTGAGCTTGTGCTCTATTGTGTACTGTTTGTTGATCCCTTTGGGTTCTAGGGTTTCCTCTCCCACCCCCTTGTGTTCAATTGATGTGTGGCCTCTTGCCCCTTCCACGATTGTAGTGTACTTCCATTAATTTACTTTCTATTTGTCTCAAAAAAAAGAATAGGTGGATTCTAATGTCCGAAACACACACTAAAGCTCATTACATGTCCACTGCTCTTTCCAAGGGTTGAACCCTCACCCTGCCTCAAGAGTTGAAGGTTAGAGCTAGCCAGACCAACACACGTAGATAATGCTTCCATTTTCGCTAATATGTGTCTGGCTATGTATAAATTGTAATTAGTCCAAAATGTATTGAAAATGATAATTGGCATGCACCTAACTTTTATGTACTAGACGTAATACAAGTTGAGCTTTCACACCCCCTCTAAAAAGGGAAACTGAGTGTCCTTAAACATTCAAATTGTCATATAAGGCCGAATGGATGTTGCTTGTTCAAATCAAGTGTATGTTTATCTTATAATTATAGTACAACTAAGGAACAACTATTGAAAAGGTGATAGTAGGTGAGAATGGAGTATGTTCTTCATTTGAAATGTGCTTGGTACTTTTAATCTAGCTCTTACAAGGTGTATTGGGCTTATATACCTTGCAAATGGTCCACAAAAAGCACTATAGTATTTGTTGAAGGCGCTTCAAAATTTTGGGTCGAAACAAATGGCTTGCAATATACAACTACTGAAGAAGAACTATGTATTCTACGTATATTAGGATGCTTGCTCACTTTGCAATGCATATTTCTCTTTGGATGATCAAAATTGATGTGAACCCCTTTGTGGGTACTCAATTGGGATAGCCACTAACCATTCTTGCACAAGAAACCAATTTATACAAGCTAAAGAGAAATAAACTTCTAATAGTGTGAACTAAAACGAATCCTAGCACCATAATAATGCAAGATCTACTCAGATTATCCAAGAAGTGATTGATGGATTGGAACATTGAGCTTCATAAGGAGTGATTCAAATGTTGCCTATTTTGAAAGAAGTGCACCCATATATCAAAACAAAATCACATGGATGAGCTCAACTCCTCATATTTTTTTATTTTAATTGATAATAAAATTCCTTGAATAGGTAAGTAGCTTCATTAGTTTTGTCTAACCCCTCAGAGGTGAAAATAACCACACAATCCCATGTGGTGGGTCGATAGATACACCAAAATCTGATAAAAGCTTAATTGTAGTGAGAGCTTCAAGCTCATGCAAACTTTTTCCTTTGATTCAATTAAACTCATCAATCAATGAAGACGAGATCCATGATTGATCAACTCTAAAAATGTCATTGAAATACTTATCGTCAAATATATATCAAATACTTCGTTGAAGTCTTCACAAAGAATGCCAAAAATATAGATGTAACTAAATACAATCACGTTTACTTCAATAAAGAAGGCCTTTTAAGATGAAATAAGTTCAAAATGATTATGAGAAAGCATGAAGGCTTGCTTTTCTCTAGCAACTCTCCCTCAAGCCTTAGATGCTCGAGCTAGTATGTTGTCAGTCTTTCAATAAAATTTCCATACGTACCATAACTTTGACTTTACAAAGCTTCACACCATTAAGCGACTTTCTTGTCATGTCGGCATGTGGCCTTTGTGTAGATACATAAATGAATTCCACTTTCTTGCTATTAAACTTCTTCCTTGTGAAATGTTATTCAATATTTCTATATTCTTTGTCCTTGCATGATACATAAAAAAACTTCGATCAAAATGACTTTTTGTGTACTTATGGCGAGTTCTCTACACTCTATTTCAAAGAAAAACTCACAATATGCTGCGTTTGGATCATCAGCATACCAAATTGGTACCTACAAAACACAATAACTATAAGTACTCCTATCATCTCTTGAACTTGCCAAAATTCTTTATAGAGTTCTTTTAATGTTTAAATCGGAACTAAAGAAGTAAAACATTCCATCATTTGATGTTCCCTTATAATTTAGACTACCTACCAAGCTTTGATAGCTCATAAGTTCGTCAATCATCTCATATTCATGTGCACTAAGATTTTGATTGAGTTCCATGGTTGTATGTACATGTAGGCTTTGCATATTCCATCTTGAATCTCTTGAGTACATCTCTCGTATATTTACCTTGATCAAGGTAAATGAAGTAATCTCCACCTATGAACTACATATATTAGAAGTTATAAGTACGTCCTCCAAGATCACTAATCTTAAGTTCGTGCTAAATCTTGTATATCATCTCCAATCCACATCATGCTTTCTTTGTGAGGATTGATGATGATCTGTAGAGATGAGAGGGTGTTTGCAAAAACTTGCTTCAAACAAGCCTCACTTGGTATCTCTATTGGACTTCTTAAGCTTGCAATGTATGCAATAATATGATCATAGTACCTTGAAGAATTGATCTCAACATTTTGGATTAAGACAAACAACTTTCGAAATTTGCACATCTAGATAAAACCTTCTATTTATGCAAGAAGTTTCTCAAAGAAATGCTTAGAGCTCAAAAATATTTCTTTAACTCCAACTAATATTCTTTCTACTTTTAGGTTGTCAGTTGAATGTGAATTTAAATTGTGGATTTTGGCTCTTCTTACATTCAAGAGATTCTCTCTTCAAATATCTTTTTATAAATGGATAAGAATGTCATTTTAACGTTAGTGATGATTATGAAATACATGTGTGTACCTATGAATTTAGTCAAAGAGCAATGCATTCCATGGAATATGATCAAGCGCTTAGGCTTTCCGTATAAACCAAAAGTCCCCTTCAGGCCTTAGATTCTTGATTCTTCAATCCTTTGTAATGTCTTGAAGTTCAGTCATATATTTCAACCTCCTAAGCTTCACTCTATCCAAATCTTTAGTCAATCTCTTTAATTGTAATGTTCTTCCTAACATAGTGATAATGGACCTCAATGTGTATGGCCCTAGCATGATAAATGGGATTATTTGAAAGATCCAATGAACTCATATTGTCACCAAATATGTGAGGATTAGATGTTTTTACTCCTAAATATGATTATATTGTCGTAATCTACATTTCATCTTGAGTAAGATTCGCCGTCCTTTGTATTCAACTCTAATTTACCAAACAAATTGATGCATTGGGAATGGGATGATATTCAACACTTTCTATTCTTCTATCAAATTGAATTTACATCTACGAAAATCAATTGTGTGATACCTTTCTAGATGAGAGAGCTACAATGGGTTGCTTCTTTGATAAGCAAGAAATCATTTTAGAACATACAAATGAAAGGTAACCAAAGGTACTTCTCCTATAATCTCTTGATCATGCCCAATCTACATCAGATCAAGCCTTAATGTCTATATGAGATATTATGTATGAATAAAATAGGCCTTTATTATTCCTTTGAGGTACTTGAAAATCGTTTTGGCTTCCTCCATATGTAGCTTCTTTTTCTATGCATGAATTGGCTCAAAACATACACTATAACTATTATCTACTCTAGTCAAAGTAGCATAGTTGAGACTTCCGACCAAGCTTTGATAGCTTGTCACATCTTTAATAAGCTCACCTTCATGAGCACTTAGCTTTGAGTTTACTTCCATAGGTCTACCTTTAACTTAAGAATTTTTCATTTTTGATTTTTGCCAGCATATCTTTGATGTAATTCTTCTAACTATGGGACATACCATGCTCTCTTTACACTAGCTCCAATCCAAGGAAGTAAGCAAGCTACTGTAGATCACTAACCTTGTACTCTTCCTTCATTTGATGTTTAATTCTTCTAATACCTTCAACATCATTATGTGTTAATATAATTTCATCCACATGTATAGAAAGGCATATGACATCTCCATGTGATCTCTTGATGAATAGCGAAGGATCTATTTGCTCACTACAAACCCTTTATCCTACAAGTGAGTTAGAAGTCTATGATTCCAAGATCTTGAGCTTGCTTTAGCCCATATAAGGCTCTCATTAATCTACAAACATCTTAGGAATAATGTCAATCCTCAAAACTAGGGGTTTGAGCCATGTATACCTCTTTCGAGATGCATCCATTGAGCAATGCATTTTTCATATCCATCTAATATATCTTTTAATTGTTGGTAGCTGCAATACTTAGAAGTATTGTGATTGTAGGCATCGTTTGTAAAGGAGAGAAGGAATCCTCATATTCAATGCCTTGGGTCTAAGCATATACCTTGGCCACTAGCTTACCCTTCTATTTGTTGATGTTCCATTTGAATTCTTCTTTACCTTTAGATCCATCTAGATCCAATTACTCTCATGGTTGGTGTCTTAGGAACTAAGACCCAAGTGTTGTTTTCATGCAAGGCTTCAATTTCTTCTTCCATGCCATGATTCCATTCTGGCTTCTTCTTTGCTTCCTTATAAGATGACAGCTTTTCAAAATTCAAATCCTAAGCTATGTAGATGGAATGTTTAACTACCAATCAAGCATCATATACATACCTTTCTGGATTTCTTTTTCTCCCTTGTGATTTTTTTAAAAGTTTTTTGAGATTACTCTACTACATCTCTCCACTCTCACAACTTTGCTTTACCTTTGGAGTTACATCAATTGTTCTCCCTTGTACTAATCATCCTCTACTTCACTTTAATCTTCAAGTGTATGTGTACCTTTGCTTGAGAGTGTTAGAAAGTCACCCTCCAAGTCATATTGCAATTTAATTTTCCTACAATCATCTTTAAGTGAAGTCTTATTTTCATCGCAAACTAATCTAAACTTACTAGAAATCCCTTGGAGCCTATAACCATTTTTAGTTTGTTCATAACCTATGAAGACACATGTTGGAGTTTGAGGTCTATGGAAGCACACGGACAACACAAGTAAGAAGAAGAAGAAGAAGAAGCTTGGAGCACAATACACAATACTTAATGAATTACCAAGGGAATGTGCAAGAATAATGATCCGTAAGGGTTATAGGCATATATACAAGCAGAGGGAAAAAAACCTCCTAAAGAGGCAAAAAGTGCCCTGATATCCCTAAGTGTGTTCACACATCACTACCAAAGTATATCAACAAATCCCCCCTAGGAGTGATGTGGTGAACAAGTCGTTGGCACTCATGTAAAGGAAGTGCCAAGGTATGTGGATAGCAATCAATCCAAAAAGGAAACAAGCCCAAAACTTTTCGGAAAGCTTCAAACTTCTCCCTAGGCAGAGCCTTTTTGAAAAGGTGTGCAATGTTATCTTATGTGTGCACATATGCCAAACTGATCTCTCTAGCATAGAACCTGTACCTGACATAATGATAATGCACCTCAATGTGCTTTGTGTGAGCATGAAACAAAGGCTTCCTTGCAACTATGAATGCACTTTGACTCCTAGTGAAGAAAGTTATGGAAGAAGACTGACCAACACCCAAATCATCCAAGAGGTGTCTAAGCCACAAACACTTAATAGTCTCTATGAAAGCTACCCTATAGTCAGCCTCACAACTAGAAGTGGCCACAATAGCATGCTTCTTTCTCAACCAAGATATGAATGTGCTACCAAGCACAAAACAAAAACTAGTAGTGGAAACACAAGTGTCATAGAAATGAGCCAAGCAAGAGTCAGAAAAAGCATGTAAATGTGGTGGTATGATCCCCCCTTGAGATAAAACAATCCAAGTAACCAAGTACAGATCAAGTATCAAAAGATGCACTTAACCCCTTGCCAATGCTTGAATCCTTAGCAATGCCTAAACTTGCTCATCTGGGAGACAAGAAAATGAATATGAGGCCGCATTATGCCTAAGTAAGTGAAGCATCCAATAGCCTACTAATAGAGAACAACATCAAATGCTTCTTTAGCATCGTGAAGACTCAATCCTAAATCTGTCTCCATAGAAGTGGCAATAAATTTGCAATTCTCAAGGCTAAAACACAACAATAATGTGTCGATATATTTTGTTTGAGACAAAGTTATGTCCCCACCAACTTGCATAAATTAAATGCCCAAATAATGATGTAAACATCCCAAATTTGACATTTCAAAAGAGGCATTCAAATCAGCCTTAAAATCACAATGTGCTTCTCATTAGGACTAGTAAGAAACATGTCATCAACATACACAACAATGGTCAGAAGTACATCATGTACACACTTAACATATAAGCTGCTCTAAGTTGGACTGTTCTTGAAACCATATGCAATCATGGAGGCATGTATCTTTTCATACCAAGCATGTGGTGCTTGCTTCAACCATACAATGCCTACTTTTCAACTTGCAAACTTTGTTTTCATGACCTTTAAAACCACAAGGCTAAAATGCATACACTTCTTCATGCAAGTCACCATTTAGAAATGTAGTTTTAATGTCCAAAATGATGTACATTCCAACCATGATGAACTCCAAGTACACATATACTAGGAATGGTAATCAATTGGCATGTGGGTGCAAAGGTCTCATCAAAATTAATGCCACTCTCTTGAGCATAAAATTTTGCAACAAGGCTAGCCTTATACTTGCCAACTTTCCCATCAAGCTTATGCTTAAGATTCTATACCCATTTAGTGCCAATGGCCTTTTTGCCAGGAGGAAAATCAAATAAAGCCTAGGTACGATTCTTTGCAATAGCATCATACTATGATTGCATAGCAGCCAACCAATTTTTTAAATGTTGTTCTTCATTAAAAGAAACATGATCATTCTCATTGCAAAGACTAGAGGCAACCTTTGCATAGAAATCTGACTTTGAGATCTCGAACGAGTACGATATGATAGAAATGCATCTAATTTTGTATCTCGTAAAGTATCCACTAGTCATTTAGGCATAGTTTCTTCATCTTCTATATCAACCCTCTAATCAACAAGTGCATCCTGTAAATCTTCATCAGAAATGGAATGATCTAGATTATCGTGTGGAACCTGTAAAGGCTAAGGAATTGCCTTGTTTGGACTAGAACTTGACTATCCAAGTGTAAAACGAGGCAAGTAAATGTCATATACATATTTGGAGCTAACTAATGTCTCCTAAGTATATCAAAGTAATGGATGAATTTTATCTTCCACAAAAACAAAATCATGGCTAACCAATTTGTATTTAGTTTGTGGATGATACAAACAATAGCCTTTGCTTTTAGAACATTACCCAACAAAAATACATTTTAGTGCTTTATCATTCAAATTTCTACATTGTTGTTCAGGCATCAATGCACATGCTAAACAACCAAAGACATGCGGATGAGCAAGAGATGGCTTCCGACCATGTCAAGCCTCATATGGAGTGATATATTGCAATGCTTTGATAGGACACATGTTAAGTATATATGTTGCACATATAACAACCTCAAGTGAGAAACTATGTGGTAAAGCCTGATTTTTGACCTTTCACCTCGCCATCTCTATGACTGATCTGTTCTTTCTTTAAGAAAATCCATTTTTTTGAGGTGTATATGGCACTATACACTGATGTTTTATCCTACCTTCAACCAAAAATGCATTAAAATAAGAAGACATGTATTCCTTACCTCCATCAAAATGGAAGGTGCTCAATTTACATGATCACATCTTTTCAGCCAGAATCAAAAATTGTTTGAAGCACATAGACACTTCAAAAATTTCTTTCAATGTATACGCCCATGCATGCTTGGACAAATCATCAATAAAAGTTACGAAGTAAATGTAGTTCCTAAAAGAAGCTTTGTGCATAGGACCACAAACATCACCATGAATAAGCTACACTTTATGAGAAGTTCTAACTGAACCATCTTTAGGGATGGAAGAACACTGCATTTTTCACAAAATATAGCCTTCATAGATATTTTTACAAGTTGCCTCGAGTTTGGGCAGCGAGGACACCATTTTAGATTTTTGCAGGCATAGTAAAATATCATAACTCAAATGACCAAAGCATGCATGCTAAAGCTTTGCATCTAAGATAGCCTACGAATCTTGTATTGCTCGTGCTGAATCATTCATAGATTTTGCATAGTCTATGAGCTTATACACCCCATGACATAAAATGATAGAAGCAATAATAACATTACCATTTGAGAGATCATGAATTGTACAACCTTCATAAAAAAATTTGACAACCAACCTAATCTTGGTGAATGTTGAAAGCGATAATAGATCTTTCTTGATCCCCAACACAAACAAAGCATCTCACAATGCGAAAGAACTACCATGAGTTGTTAGTGCATGTAAGACTATTCCCTGTAGGGGTGAAATCAAGTGAACTAAAGAAACTACATTGCAAGGTAATATGTTTGGTTGCCACACTATCAAAGTACTAGACATCTCAGTCTACTGCAAACATATAGTACTCATGAGAAGATGGGTCATAACTGCATACAGTAGTAAATGCCCATTCTTCACTCTGCACAAGATTAGTAGTATTTTTTCTTTGGTGTATAGGCCTCTACGTCAACCATTCCCGCCTTCTTCTTCTTTTCCTCTTTTGTAGCTAGTTTCGGACAACAATTTATGACACGATCATTTCCTTTACAGTATTTGCAAAACTATTTCTACTTTTCTATTTTATTCTCATCTTTTTCTTCCTTCTTTGATGGTGCAAGATTAAGAGATTATCAGCTTACTAGTAGATCATCTCCATTACCCTTGACCTTCTAACTAGCTAAGAAAGCTTGATCTTCAACATGCATAATAGACTTGTTCTGCCTTGAATGATTTTCCTACAACAAAATAGAGACTAACTCCTCAAATGTTAAGGCATTTGGATTACTTTTCATCATCAATCAAAGAGTAGAAGCAAAACTCTGATATGAATATGGAAGAATATTGAGAACAATCTGCACAAGTGAACTATCTACTAAAATTTCCAAAGTAGAAATCAACTGCTACTTCAAATATTTGATCTTTTTAAAAAATCTATCCATAGAATCTCCTTCAATCATATAATCACTCTCCAATTGCTTTTGGCAATAAGCAACCCTAGCCTCATTTCTTTCCTATTATAAATTGGTAAGTGTATCCCAAGCATCCTTTTCTATTTTGCAAGAGTGAGTGTGAGGGATAATCACACGTTTGATAGAAAAAGCTATCAATGCATGTGCCTCAACATCTTTGCCGTCAAACATTGTCGAGGAGTTCTTCACAAGGAGGGTGTAGTGTGTCTTATTGTGGAGTAGAATTTCATAATGATAGCATGAAATATCGAGGACAATGATAAAAAACGACCATTTCGAAAGAAGTAAGCACAAACTATAGTTCGTACATCTTCCGGATATCAAAAGTCAAGTGAATTTATTCCAACTTTGGTGGCATCATCACATGAGAAAAGTTATGTCATTTATCTGGGTACTACTTTTGTTTTTATTCTTTTTCCCTTGTTCCTATACCTCACTTTTCAAGGATAGAACGAATAGCAATAGGTCTCAATGGTTGGCAGGAGCTATACCTTAAAGATAGAATATAAAGCAAACTCTTAAGCTCGTACTTTAGAAGGAAATTTTGTGTATGCACACAATTGATCAATTACATAAACACGCCTGAATCCCGTTAATCCCTTACATTCTATACAAGAGAGATGGAAAACATATTTTGGAATCAAAAGTCATAATAGATGCATGATAGCTTAGTTAGCCATATGACAGAACATTAACCAAAGTGGAATCATTTAAGTACAGGAGTGGAGTAACCAAGCATACTATGAATACCTATCATCTATTTTACTCTACCTGAAGTGAGGTTATTCCTGAAACATAAAAAAATCAGCTGACGGTTGTATAAGAGCTTTCACACAAGTTGAGTCAATGCACAAGATCTTAGAAACCATTCTCATTCGCAACGCGTGCAATGGATTTTACAAACAATTCTTATTCACAACGCGTGCAATGAATTTTACAGCTTAAGTTATGCTAGTGAGTTCATGCTCTCACACAAACATAATTGAACTTCTCCGTTCATAGCATTAAAAGATGAACTGATCTAGCAACAAAAGTGCAGCATGCAGTTTGTAACATAAGTAGCAACATGCTATAATTTCCAGACCATATGAAACTTAGATTTAAAAGCACCATGACCAAAAGAATTCAACAAAGGTTCTTGACATTTGAATTGCAGCGCATTAGAACTCAATCCATGTGGATGGAGACTTACTTTTACTAGCTTGTCTATTGAAACTCGTGACTCAGAAGTGGTCTACAAATGCCATCAGGCAAACTAATATACTTCATAAATTCTTTCAGTTAAAGGCTTCAGCGGCATCTGCATCTGATCCTCCCCTTCTCATATCAAGCTCAATCTAGGTGGAGATATTCCTTCGATGCCCGAATGTGGTCTTTCTCACACAGTTCTTCATTTTTCTTTGTTGCTTTATCGACAAGCTAGCATATAGTTATGCCGAAAAGAAGGTTTTAGCCATTATCAAGATATACATCTCCATATTCTAAGAAAAGGAAAGTAATGCAGTAGAGGTTTTCAGAGAAGTTTGCATCATCGAGCTTTAAATGATTATATGCAAAACCAAATGCTGTTGCAACGACACCAACATAAAAGTTAGCCCACCACCTTACTTCTTGTGAGGAGAGGACCCGCATTATATGCACAGTATTGGCTAAAACAATGTAGCTCTTCCAATCTAGATATTACATCATGCAAGCATGACCGTCATGAACACTAGTATCATGAGAGAGCTGAAATGCTTTTTAATGTGACCACTGATGCTATGGTTTGTCCATCTGCATAGCTTCTTTGGTGGAAAAGCTATAGACATGGATAATATTGCTACCAATGGCACGAACTATGAAAGTGTGAATGGATGTAGATCGTCAAAACTCCAATATATTATGCTTAACACCCCAAAAAATAGAAGAGGAAAAAGTGTCGCACTCCCCTTTCTTCGTGCACATGTCTTTTTCTCTGTTTCACTCCCTTCAAGAAACAAAGGTGGCTTTCTTTCCGGGTCTCCCTCCTCCTAATTGCTGCTACTCACATATCTTCATTGTATTTCCTTCTAATCTGCCTGAAGACTTCCCCACAGACCGATGTTGCTCCCCAAATTCTAACGCTTTCCTCCGTAGAACATGTGGCCATTCTTCACGCCGATTCCAAAAGAAATCCTGAGCCAAGAAACCAAACTCTATAGGTTATCTTTCTTTCCAAAAGATCAGCGCCAGGCTATTTCTCCTTCCTAGGGGGGCCTTCATGAAGGTGCTCCTTCCCCCCCAAAGCGCAGTGGCATCGCAAGCTTGTAGAAATTCCTCGAAGCTGGAAAAGGGGAAAACCCCTACACTTTAGTGTACATATAGTTCAGCACATGATAGTACTATTGCTGTGAAAATATGACTGGCTTGCAAACTAACACATAATGCAATCAGAGTGGACATTAGTTAGATGAAAAGTAGAACCTTGGCTGATGTTGCATGTTATGTATTCCATGTTCTTGTCAACCCTTAAAAAATATTTCTACGAAAATTATTTCATATTCTGCTTTTCATCTCGGCCATGTATACACTTGCACTTGAGTTGATATTGTTGCCTCAAACTTCCATGGCCTTGTTGAGCTTGTAGCCTTTTAATAGTCAAATTGCTCACCAAGTCAGTAGACTTTTCAACAAAAAGCCTCAAGTCTCCATTGGACTTTGTAGACTGTTCATTAGATTCTGCATGTTGGATGCTATTTAAAAATGATCATGGTCACTGGCATCATGATCATGGGGCCCAAATTGCTAACACGATGCTAGCTTGGAAACAGGATATGTTCTATCGGGCTATTTCAAACCGAAGTACCCCTTGGAAGGGAATCAAATAGCTTCTGATAGAGGAAACCCTAAGAGTGATGACTCAAGTGTGTTCTTACTAATACAAGCACAAAACATAATGTGCCTCTACAAGTACTACAAACTTTTCAGAGTGCATGTATTAAAACAAGCTGACTACAAGTTGATTGCAGCCATGCTCTTCATATCCAACTTTGGGTTTTCACGCTTGATTGATCACTTGGCTTGGAATCACGACCACATTCACCCCTTCCGAACCTGAGGATCCTTCGGGTGTGCCAATAGCCTCAATAATAGAATTCTAAAATTCTATTTGTTGCCTTTTTCCAGGCCCAAAAGGTTGGAGAAGGAAAGTGGTACTTGCATCATCTAGTTCATGTCAGAATTGTAAATGCGAGCGTTGATTCCTGTGTATGGATTTAATAGCCTAGTCAAGGAAACCAATTCCTTCTAATATTTCCATTGGCATGAGGATCCTTAGACCTAGCACCCATAAGAGGTCTGAACCCTTCCCGTACGTTTTGATTTGTTTGGATCTTTGAATGTAGCCTTGGCATTCTAGGAAAGGCCTTACTTATGTAGCATGCCATCAAAGGGAAGCTTGGTTCAAAGATCCGCAAATGTCTCTTCATGGAACTAGCAAATATTAATGCAAATTATCCTCATCTTGATCTTCATCATCATCACTACTACTAGATTCAGTGTTATTATCACTATTTTCTTCGATGTCGCTTAAAATATTGTTCATGCTACACAGGATCTTGATCGGTGTTGATAGCCCTCCTATTTGAAGGAATAACTTGATCAAAACTAGGTTCTTTAACACTTTCACACACTTCATATGATATCCCTCCAGTAAAACTCGTGTTGACACTATTCACTTCAACTGTTTCATCATGCTGTGAATCTTCCTCTAAGTCACCATGATTGCACTCATTACATAGGACATCTGGATCTGCTGCGGGTTTCTCACCTATTTCTTCAGCATCATCAAGAATTTTAGTATTGCTTTGGTCTTTTTCTTCTGAACCTTCACTTAACTCCTTTCTAGGTTCTTCATAGCCATCTACCATCCTACTGTACTTTCAACACATTCCCCATTAATATTATTGCTCATAATCCTTATTGAATCTGTTGACAGGTTGCACTTCTCTTCACAAAGAGGATCTCTCATCTCCTCTTTGCTAGAAGATAAGGTATTAGTGGAAGAATCCTCAAGCCTTTGCCTGATACCTCATTACAACATTCATTTTCATCCTCCACTTTCCACATGCTCCCGGGATTAACAATCTCTTCATTCAAAAAATCCTCCACATGTCCCCACCATTGTCATTGTTAATAGTTCTTGTTGAATCTGTTGACAGCTTGGAAGTCTCTTCATAAATGGATTACTCAACTCTTTTTTAGTGGGGGGCAAGGAGTTACCAGAGGAATCCTCAAAGAGCCTTTTCCTAATATTCTCTTCATTAAAACATTTATTTTGAACCTAAAATTTCTACACAATGCCTGCATTGAAATATGTGAATTAAATCCATTCTCCACATGCTTGACTGTGTGTTTCTTTTTAGAGATTCGATTATTTTCAGCAATTGACAAAGCCAATGATATCTAATTTAATTCATTTGAAATGGTTGAATTGGAAACCCTAGGAGGAATAGGTTGCTCTTGATCATTCATCTCCATAGGCATTGTATAAGAACTTCCATCACTAGGCACATCTTCGTTTTCTTCTTTTGCTAAGCTTTGGACATAACCTTCCTTTTGCTGAGCTTTGGAATCTTTTTCGTAGATTCCTCTCTACTCATTACCTCCTTACTTTGAATAGCTGGTTCACCTTCCTTTGTGAGAAATATCAAAGATGATAAAAATTATTCAAGTGCATGGATTATAAACACGTGCATATGCACATCCATGAGATGGGATCTATTCATGCATACTTTAAGTGCATAAAAATAGAATGGTGCAATAAAAAGGGTGATTATCATTCGACGTCGAGATTTTCCATTTACTCTTAGAACTCTGATTTTCTTCATGTATTTACAACTTGTTTAGCATGCAATTGGACGTGTACCTATGAGTTTAAAAACATATGTGCATTTACATTTTCAAACATGCATACTCTAGGTGCATGTGTTTTCAATCATGGTGTAAGTATGATGAAAATGATTTTCAGAATTTCTACCGAAAGGGCCTCTTCATTCATAACCTTTATTCTCGAATGCAATCACTCTTTATCTCACTCAACTCCTCTCAATCAGCCGTACCAATCATTTTTATTGTGTCAATGAGAGTGCATCTATAGGAATTTGAACACATGCTTTTCTCGATCTAAAATATGCACACTTTACTTGCAATGTAGCACAAAAATGGTGCAAAAGAACAATGTTATAGAAGGAAACTAATGAAAAGTAAATCTGACTGCCGTTTCCATTGTCTTCGATCAGATCTTTCCCTGCATTCATAACACTAGGCAACTAATAAGAACATTCAACCCAAAATAGCATTATATACATATATACAAATTAATCAAAACCCTTATTGATGAAGTTTTGCTAAAGAGCATCTCCTTTTTGAGTCATCCCTTCTCGCTTGCTAACCCAATTCCTTCTTTTTCTGAAAATCTCAATGAAAACCATTAGACACTTTATTGCATTATGTACAACTAACTTTCTTTGCTCAATTCTCTTGTAGATGTGTTCTTTGAAGTTGAATGCTGAAACAAAACAAGATCATGAAACACACATATATACACACCTCATATCACGAGCTTAGAAGACATTATTCACCTTTATTTATAAACAGTAGCAAACACTAACTCCTAACTCATAATCCTTTGGTTTAATTCAATTTAACTCTTATGGATGCTCATATACCAAAGCTCTTGTTTGGTCCACCGATTCAAAAAGTAAGTAATCATGAATATAGGCATCAATATCTTCTTCACTTAACGGATCATGTTCACATTGTTCTCGATGCATTTCATGATATATTCTTACCACAAATCATTCTTCTTCTTCTCGAATATCTTTAGGCATAGGGAACAGATGTGGACAAGAAAACGTAGTACATGGATGGGTCAAAAGGCACAGTCCTGGCTCGATGTTGGAATACAATATCATATTGTACATTATCCCATGGTCAAAGTTGGTCAAGTTGGTCATGGATTACAGCATGTGTACAAGATTTTATAGTATATCCTACAAGCAATAGTGCTGAGCACTATGGCTAGGCAAAATTTCTCTCAACCAATCCATCTCAGTTTGATTCCTGCCATCGACAGCGCGAAAAAAATAGTGGACGTGTTTTTTCTTTTGGAGGAAACGATCGTGATGTTTTTTTTTTCCAATTACGATTGCGATCTTGTTTTTTAGATTGTAGAGTTTTATGAGTTATGATTTTGATGGAGCTTTTGAAGAGACACAACTCCTATATAAGAAGAGCATGGCTCATTGTTATTTTATCCTTCACCTAGTTTCAAGACCAAGCTTTGGAGAGCTTTGGTACCTCAATAGAGGTGATGTTCTTAGCACATGGGGCAGCCATGGTGCTAGCTTGGAGCATGTTGAGGAGCGGTTATGGAGTTCTTCTTAGAGGAGAAGAGTGTGCTCACACTCTTGCTCATGGAGAGGACTTGGTCATTAGCACCTTGATGGTGTGGATCGGCCATCTACATGATGTATTTGAAGATTGTCTTCTACATGAAGATTTCAAGATACTTCAAAGACATTGGATGGTGGTTAACATAAGATTTGAATCTTATGTTAAGAATTCAGGTACATATTCTCTTTATGCACACAGGTACTACTTGGAGTTTATGGAAGCAGTAGCATCCATATCAAGAGGAGTCCTATTCGGCATAGGTACAAGAGAATCAGTACATATATGCTTTATGTATATTTGAATGACGTGTTAGAGAAGATATGTTCATACGATTTTGAGAATTTCTGGCAGCAAACTTCTTAGCATTCTTTGCTACTTTTATAAGTATGTGATCTTTTCACACACGTGTCTAACTTAGGGTCTTCCATAGCCTAAGTTCAGATGAGGGTTTGCTGATTATTAGTTTTAGACCGGTCCTTCCTCTTTGTGTCACTCATATTCACTCTTCTACAACCTATTAGGTCACACATCTCATATATATTCAGATTTCTGTCCATACATCTGAATATGTTTATTACATTTGTACATTCACTCATCCATCTATTTCTGTTCACATAGAGTGGTTGACAGTTTTGCTCCCACATTGTACATTGACATTTGAATGTTTGATAGTGTGAGTAAGCAGTGGCTTACGTAACACTTTACACATGTTGTCTAGTTTTTCTCTATCTTTGTCTCATAATTTGTATGATTAAATGTGTTATGTTCATGTTTTGTCAATATTGGAAGATTGCTAGATTTTACGTTGTATATGCTAGACCTATGGAGCCTTTGACCTATGGTATTAGTTATGGGCTTACTAAATTTCCAACATTTGGTATCAGAGCTCCAAGGTTTTGGTATCAGAGCTTTAGGGCTTTGACATCAGTGCATTGAGGCTCTCAAATTCCCACGTTTCCCAGGCTTTGAGGTTTACAACATTTGATTTAAAAGCATTATCTAACATTTGACATTTGACATACACACTTAATCTAGATGAGTAGAGATTTGATAATTAGACAATTCAGTCACACATCAGTGTGGAGTATGAAGTTGATAATCTGTTAGGAGTCGAATATTTTTGGAAGAGTATGCAAATACTTTACAAAAGTATTGTTTGAAGAACAAGGCTTGATGAAGAGAAGACTACTCCAAATTCAAGGAAGAACAATGGTTTAGAGAAGATGAAGGAATGAGATCAACATCAAATCACAGGTATCAGTTTTTACAATGAGATTATCATTTGCAGGTCATGTCTTAGAAGAGCAGTTATGAGGAGATTTGAAGGATTCAAGGAATGCTTTTCTACACTTTCATTATTTGAAAGTTAAAGCTACATCGAATCAGGTATCTAGAGGATTTTCTAGAGAGTTTTGAGAGATCTCTTTCATGGCAAGAAAGTTCATCTAGGAAGACTGATGTGGAGTTTTGTTTTCAGCCAATCTTGTAAGTTGGTTGGAAGGTTTTTATCTAGATACAAAATGTGATCTAGGTATCTAGAGAGGTAACTCTAGAAAGGTAATTCATCATTCAGACAAAAGGTTGATGAATTTATTCATATCAGTCATTTGAAGCAGAATTGTGATTCAAAGATATGAGTAGATGGTGAAACATGATTCTATATTCACTTCCATTTGTATACCATGTTTGTTTTGTCTCTTACTCTTAGCACTAGAGGAAGAGAAAAGTTCATTTGAAGAAGTTAAGAGTGCTTGCTACTTCAAGATGAAGAGAACAAAAGGTATGGAAGAGAAGTTTGAAGATGTTGACATCATCAGGTGGAAGAAAGATGCAGAAGAAGAAAGGCCAACAATTCCAAGGGAAAGTAAGACTTGCTTTTCTCATATATTTTCCATATACTTTTCCTATTTTATTCCTCTACATCCAAAGACAAGTCTACGAGAACATCTTGTCTGAAGATAGTCTAAAGAAGAAGGAGTTTCTTGTTTTGCATTATACTTGGTCATGTTTTAGTAGGTTTTTGACAAAGAATTGCATTGAGAGAAAGCAAAGCAGCAGATATATGTTTTGACTCATATGTGTATGAGTTATGTTTTAGATGAAGTTTTTGAGTAGGCAGCTTATATGTTCCCTCAAAGAATTCTTGGAGTGTCAATAGAGAGCTACTTGATATATGACAAGTTGCAGAGAAGTATATTTGTTCTTTATCTAACTCTTAAGGTGAAAGAGCTTTTTGTAGCAGATGTTGAAGACTTGGGTTGAGGTTTTATGTTTGGAAAAGTTACCTCATATTCAATATTTTCAGAAAACTTTAGAAAATTCAGATTTTTGTTGTACTAGTCAGTTGAGGAATCTACTTTCTATGATCGTACATGCTTGTATTTGAAAAGGTGTTCCATCATATCCTATCACTTGATTGAGAAGTGGAGTTAGCCAAAAGAAGGTCAACTAGGTACTATCACATTTCACCCGGGAAGAATATGAAAAGATGAAGTATCATCTTGTAGCTTTTGGAGTTCTCAAGGTGAGAAGGTTGTCCATTTGTATTTCAAGTAGAAATGCAAATTCTTGGGAAGGATTTGTTTGAAGAAAAGTTTTATACCTTTATCTGAGAAGCATGGACACTGAGAGACATTCACGTAACAAATCAAACATTCATTCTTGAAGGTTTGATGAGAGCAGATTCTCCACAGGTATTTTGTTGGAGAGATCATCGATATTGGATAATCCCGTATGATCTTGTAAGATCTTGATAGATCTTGTATGATAATGGATGATCATGAAAGATCTTGAGTATTTATAAGTCAGTTGTCTATCCTTTGTTTGCAAAGGTTCTTTAACATTGGAAGAAGTAAGTCAAAGGTTCATATTCTATCAGATTTCTATTGCAGAGAGATAGACGAAGATACTTATTATGTTGCAAAAGGTTATGAATCCTAAAATGCTTTCAACAAAGGTTTTATTGGATGAGGTAACCTTATTATAGATTTTGGGAAGCTAAGAAATGACAGGGAAAGCTATTGGGATATGTACAATGCTAATAAAAAGGGTTCAGAGATTTTGTTTCAGATATAGGTATTGACGAGTAAAGATCAGATTTATGAAGGATGACATTCTTGATTTCATAAAGTCTGATATATTTGAAGAATTTTGGATATTAGTGTTAAGTCATCCGAGGGGGTGATGAAACATGAAGACTTATTTTCAGTCATATATGAAAGAATGTAGAGTCATACCTACATGTATTCCTATATTTCCTTTGTCGGTTTCTCTTTATGTTCCAGCTTTGAAAGAAGAAGGAAGAAGAAGAATGTTTGGAGAAAGTTCCTATTTGGATGTTCCTATTCAGGAGGAGGTTCTACAGTTCTATTGAAGAGAAGCTTGATATTTCAGAGACGTATGTTTGAGAAGTGCGCACTATATGTTTATACCAGGTTCTGAAAGAAAGAGATATGAAGGATTTACACATTGAACAAGGATGAAGACATGATGACATCATAGATTTTGTGATGAGACTCATGAGTTGATTTCAGCTGAGTATAGTCAGAGATGAACCAGTAGTGTTCATAATACACCAAGTTGTGAGCTGTCAATCATAGGTTCCAGGATTCAGTTCTTGATTCTATTTAGTGTATTTATATGACACAACAGAAGTACTTTGAGAAACCTTTTTAGAATGTAAATGCAAATTTGTGGAGCCTAGTGTATGTTTTCAGGTTTTTGAAGACACGAGATAGCAGGTTCAGAGTCACTACTTGCTACATTTGTTATCAAGTAGTGACTGCTTGATGAAAACACTATTGGATATTTAGTTTGCATATTTTCTCAAGTATTATGGTTCATATTCAGCAAGTTCAGGTGTTTGAAGTTTGAAGAAAAGTCAAATTCAGTTTTGAAGAAAAGTTTTGAAGGTCAATTTGGGGACTACAAGTTTGAAGCTTGTGATAATTTGTAGATTGTGATTATGAAGTTTGGAGATCCAGATCAGATTGTACCAATATGACATTGCAGGGGGGATTGTTGGAATACAATATCATATTGTACATTATCCCATGGTCAAAGTTGGTCAAGTTGGTCAGGAATTAGAGCATGTGTATAAGCTTTTATAGTATATCCTACAAGAAATAGCGCTGAGCGCTGTGGCTAGGCAAAATCTCTTTCAACCAATCCATTTGAGTTCGATTCTTGCCATCGGCAGCACGAAAAAAACAGCGAACACGTTTTTTCTTTTGGAGAAAACGATCGTGATGTTTTTTTTTCCAATTAGTATTGCGATCTTGTTTTTTATATCGTAGAGTTTTATGAGTTATGCTTTTCATGGAACTTTTGAAGAGACACAACTCCTATATAAGAAGAGCATGGCTCATTGTTATTTTATCCTTCACCTAGTTTCAACACCAAGCTTTGGAGAGCTTTGGTACCTCAATAGAGGTGCTGTTCTTAGCACCATCTTGGAGCATGTTGAGGAGCAGCTATGGAGTTCTTCTTGGAGGAGAAGAGTGTGCTCACACTCTTGCATATGGAGAGGACTTGGTCATGAGCAGCTTGATGGTGTGGATCGGCCATCTACATGATGTATTTGAAGATTGTCTTCTACATGAAGATTTCGGGTTACTGCAAAGACATTGGATGGTGGTTAACATAAGATTTGCATCTTATTTTAAGAATTCAGGTACATTTCTCTTTATGCAGAGAGGCACTACTTGGAGTTTATGGAAGCAGTAACATCCATACTAGGAGGAGTCCTATTCAACATAAACACTGAGTCACAACAAAGGAGAACAAAGACATGTTCTCTATTACTTTTTACTTAAAGACCATGATATCAAGCAATAAAGTGGGCATTTTACAATATCTAGAAAGCATCACTTGTTCTTGCTTGTAAATATTGAGTAGAAGCTTGATTCATATCCCAAGTAGCCAAGATAGATATGATAAAATACTTGGTGCCATGAAAACTAGTTGTTCAGCATGATCAAGAATCCCACATCATGATCTTTGACAAGAGATTAGAGTTGAAGGTACAAGTAAGAGTTTGGGAAGCTCCTTCATTACATCTTTAACCTCAACAAGCATAGATTATAGCTGATTAAAAGCTACTCGAAAATCAGAGTACATGTGTTGCAAAAATCGGAACATTTTAACAAGGCAATTAGGATCATCCCCTTTGTATAGTTAAGATCGTCATTGAATGCTGGGCCATATTCATAGAATATGAAATGAATTTCACAAAAGCATTCCCAAGAGAAGATTATAATCAACAAAATTATATTAAGAAACATTCACACATTCATCAGAGAAATGCTCAAGATAAGTCAAGCTGAACACAAAGTGGAAGCAGAACTCGACATTATATTTCTATTAAAATGATGTTTTACATTTCATGTGTTTTACAAGAGTAATATAAATCTACAATGGAAGCTGATCATAGCTTTCCTCAGGCTCAGGCATAATGGGATCCTCTAGAACATTAGAACACATCTCCTGCCTCTCTTGCTCCAAGATTGGCTCTTCAAGGTTAGCCATGTCCCCGGGTTCATCTGCAAGTGGGGGAACATGCTCCCTTGAAGCCGGTTGGAATCTCTCCGTATCTGCAATGTGCTTCCTTCCAACCTCTTGGTCTTCATCTGGGCATTCATTCAGCCCATTGATTCTCATTCTAATGAAGCTCACTTGAGCATCATCCTTCTCCATAGCTATGCAGTGCCTCAACATCTTTAAGGAGCAAGCCAGAGTCGTTCCTGAAACAGTAGAAAACCACTTAGAGGCCAATCAACATGATGACTAATGAAAATTGTTAAAATTGAAATTACCTGTGCTCAAAAAAAGGTCTAGGACCCAGTCATCATCATTGGAGAATAGTTGAAGCAATCTCATTATGAGCTTTTGTGGCTTCTAGTAGGGGTTAATCAATGTCCGGTCCCTAGCTACATGACGAAGTTTCTTGGTAACGGCTGGGAACATGAGCACATTTGAGATCCCATTCTCATTGCAATGCTCCCTGACTCTCCTTTTGCTTACTTCATCATAATAGCCAACTGTAATGCATTCAGTGGAGCTCACAAACCTATGCAAAAGAGTGTGATTGACGTTTGTCTTCACCCTGCCAACAAGAACTATAAGTTACATAGAGCATCGTTAAAGCCATGGAGATAGAAAGAAGATTACTTACCACGTGAGGCACTCCACAGCATGACATCTTGCCTTTAGAGCAGTTGAAACAGAGAAAGACTGGTCTCTGCTATGGAAAATTACTATCCTCCAAAGAGGAGACATAGTCAACTCTGCAAAATCACTAACCATCTTCCGAATCTGAGGGTGTTTGAAGGGTTCATCATCATTAACTGATCCCAACATCCTAAATCCATAGGGTATTTCTGCTATGAGAAGGGAGAAATGCTTTCTAGGCACAATAGAACAAATGTTATTTACATCACTACAGAATACATTGTAATATACAGCCCTAAGGGGGTCTAAGGGATTGGAGAAACATTTCAGATCAGGTTCATCATCAAAATCAATCTCCTTGGCTTTCAGTCTAGATTTCTCATGCCTTGCTCTTTGAATGTGAGCCACGAATGCAGGGGGGCAATCATCTAGTAGCTCTGCAGACTTACTTTTCTTTGGTTTCTGTAGAATAAAGTGGAAAGACAATTAAATGAGCTCTTCAATACAGCAAATGAAACATAAGGAATCGATGCATGGCATCGATTTCATGTGTGGGTAGATGCCAGGCATCAACTTTGGGACATAAGTCGATGCCTGGCTTCGACTTATGCCACGAGGTCTATGCCAGGCATCGACTTATGCCCCCAAGTCGATGCCAGGCATCGACTTAGGCCCCCAAGTCGATGCCAAGCATCGACTTATGCCAGGAGTTCAATGCGAGGCATCGACTTTTGGCAGCAGGTTGATGCGAGGCATCGAATTTAGCAGTAAGTCGATGCCAGACATCGAATTCCTACTAAAAGCCTGGCATCAAATTGGTTAGGTGAATCAAGGCATCTAGACTAATAGCAAACCAGGCATGGCCTCTTAAAAAGAGAACCTACCCAATCACGAAACAGGATAAAATATTCTGATAAAGCTTTGTAGGATGATGTGGTTGGATAGTCTCCTTGGACCTCTATCCAAGAAAAGCAACCCAGCCTCTTCATCATCACCTCCTGAATCTTCATGTATACTTGATGACTACAGTCACAGAAATGAAAAAGAGACTAGGTTACACCAGAAACATGGGAGGAGGGAAAAAGGATCTGAGAATAACATACATACTTATTGAGCTCAATCACCATCTCCTCCAGGCTTAACTCCTTGGAGATTACCCTTGAAAAAGTTGATATAATCAATGTATCATCATTGATTCCTTGAAGGGCCCTCCATGGTGTCAGCTTCATGTCCTCAGGAGCCTCTTCAATTGAGAGGTCAACTTTCCTTCCCTTTCCCTTCAGATCAACCTGTGGGTCTGGCCTCGATTTCCGTTGCTTCTGGCCCTTGACCTCCTTCTTCTCCCACATTCTGAAAATTTTATCTTGTAGATCCCAGATCTCACCTGTTCTGAATGCTAGTTGAAACCATGGATCATATTTCCTCATAGCATCAGACTTTCTATTCTCATCCAATGCAATTCCAACCTCAATAAGGCATTGCTTTCATAGATTAGGATGTATTCTTCCAGCTTCCTTCACGAGACAATCTTCATATTCATGGTGGAAGAACCGAATTCTCTCTATGGAGGACATTTTTTGTCTGTAGTCATTGTCATTGTTGTGATCCCAAGAAAGAAGCTTGGCTTCCTCAGTTGTAAGACCAACATATATCTTGCACTCTGCATACCTAAAGAAGAATGTGGTAGGGTGCTCCACTAGCTGTCTGCGGGCCTCTGCAGAGTGTGAACCTCCAATCACATAATATGTATAATCCTTAAACAAACCCTCATTGAACTCCTCCATAGAGCTGCACTCATTCGGATCCACCATGACAAGGAATGGCACAACAATAGCATGAGGATTTATCTTCATTTTCTTCTTAAGATTCAGCACGTGCAAATTGTGTGGCTCCCTGATCTCAAGGGGCCTCCTCCTTGTGACTGGATCTATTGGTGGCCTATGGATGATATTGATTGGCAGGTGGAACAACTGCCCCTTCTTCACAACTTTTCTTCTAGCTATGTCCTCCCTCATCTTGTTCTGCTCAGTACCAAGAACACCCCAGGCAAGCTCTCCACCAGGTGCAACTATTATATCCTCAGAGCTAGAGCTTGAGTCAGAAGACTCCTCATCAACAATTCTCTTCTTTTTCTTCTGGAACTTTTTCTACACGCTCTGCTTACCCCTTGCCTTTACAGGGGTTGTGATCTTCTGTTTTGTTGGCATGATGTTGCCCTGGATCCATGGCATCAAGTCCTTGATAAGATTCACTAAGTCCCTACATATCTCTGCAAGCCCATCTGGAACACAGCACTCTGGGCACAAGAAATCCATCTTGCATATAACATTTCTTAAACCTTTCCATGTCTCTACGAGGACAAGGAGGTTGTCAGAATCCTCATCTTCATAATCCAGTTTGAACATAAGGCCATACTGAAAACCCTGTGTTGTCGTGATCTTTCCTCTCCCATACGCCCCTGCGAACACAAGAAGGACTGCATTCTTTTCTTCAACATACTGAAGGCACCACTCCAGGTTTGTCATGTCTCGGAGTGGATGATCTGTCCTTAAGACCTCTACGTCCCTCGACCTTTCCTTCCTAGTTGTATCATCCTCAGGAATTTTGATGCTACTCTGTCCACCAGAGGACATTCGAACAGGATTGCTGGCCTTCTCGGAGGATAAGGATGCAATAACTTTCTTTGTTTTTGCTTGCTATCCAATGCCTTTGTCACGTTCCTGATCAGCAAAGCTCATGGTCACTCTCAGCTTCTTGAAGGCCTCTCACTCATGGACTCAGCATCCCTGAAGGGGCTTGGAAATATCAAGTCATTTGTTATTGTGTTTTTCAAGGGTCCAAGTCAATGCCAGATATCAACTTTTAGGTGCAACTCGATGCCAGGCATCGACTTTGTGTGCAACTTGATGCCAGGCATCGACTTGAGGGTGCAAGTCCATGCCAGGCATCGACTTGAGGGTGTAGGTCGATGCCTGGCATCGAGTTACATCCTCAAGTTGATGCCTGGCATCAAGTTGCACACAAAGTCGATGCCTGGCATCGAGTTGCACCTAAAAGTCGATGCCTGGCATCGACTTGTAGCTAAAAGTCGATGCCTGGCATCAACTTTGCACCCTAAAGTCGATGCCTGGCATTGACTTTTAGGCCACATTCGATGCCAGGCATCGCCCTTCCAGGTCGATGCCAAGCATCGACTTTTAGGTGCAAGTCGGTGCTAGCCATCAAGTTTGTGTGCAAGTCGATGCCCGACATCGATTTGAGGGTGTAAGTCGATGCCAGGCATCGACTTGCACCTAAAAGTAGATGCCTCGCATCGACTTACACCATTAGGTCGATGCCTCGCATCGAGTTGTACCCTCATGGGATCTATATTTTATGAGCTAAGAAAAATAAAAACCTAGAAAGCATACTATTTACTCAAACATACAAAAGGAATATTTTAGGAATCTTTTTTTGTGGTATGATTTTGTCTACCTCTTGGTACTCTTGCCAACATTCTTCTTCTCCATGAGAGTTGCCTTGTCGGTATGCTGAGCTCTGTGCTCCATGGCTGTCTGTGCTCTATTGCTCTCTCTTGCTCGTGGATTTTGAAAATGAGAATGATCTCCTCCTCTGGTATTTATAGGCAATTGGGTAACTTGAACCAGAAACTAACTGGATCTAACTGAATGAATCCAGTTGCTAACTATATCTATCAACTTATCTAACCAGGAAATGCCACTCACACAAATAGGCTGTTTCACCTCGACTTTAATGAAATATTCATAGAACCTTGCACCTATTTATATACATTTGCATGTAATTTACACTTCAATGGCAAGAGTATGGTATGTACATGAGAAAGTCTAATCTCATGTATAAATTGTTTCTTAGAATCTCTTGCTTGGGAAAAAATCAATTCTAAGTTGTGTTGAATATGGGAGATTAATGACGTCTTTATAGTGTTATCCTTCTCACTTCAGTTCATATTCACATTTATCTTGTAACACATTGTTGAAAAGGAAAATCAATGTATGAATAAACGTTCAACAAAGAACTTTGGGGTAATTTCAACAAAATAGGTTGGTAATTTTGACTAAATAGCTTGGTAATTTCAAACGTCACTCATTGTCTTTGCATCCAACGTTCAGGAAAATCGTAGATTCAAAATTCATTTGAAAATCTTTTGTAACAAGCATATACTTAATTCTTACATATACTTTTCCATATACTTCTTACATATACTTTTCCGTGTACCTCTTTTACACATAATTCTTTTTTAATATACTTTCATCTACCTCTTTGAGATCTAGCCAAGACCACAATAAAACCTAATCCTTGAAATCTTAACCAAAGATAAAATTTCTTCTTGTAAAGTCTTCAATGGCACTACTCCAAACAATTTTAATATCTAATCCAATTGGAACTCAACTTGGATATATTTTGATTAACTCATAATGCTAAGACACAATGACTCATATCTAGTTAGAAATCAACTCTGTATCTCATCTTTCAAAAGTGAATCAAATCTTTGGTTCCATTATTAGTGTATATCTGAGTAATTAAGTAATTTGATGTTTGATGTAATTTAATGTACTTTACTGAACTTTTGATTTCATATCTACTTGATGTGACATTTGATGTGACATCTTCACTTAATCTCGGATTTCTACTTATTTAAAAAGGTCATTCATCTTCAGTCTTCTCTGAACTGAGTGAACATGAGCTCAATCTTTTCAGTGGATGCTTAGGCATCAGCTTCCTCTGCTCATATTGATACAGTTTCGGAATCATTGTTCTCAGTTGACCCTTTCCACATAAGTGATGATCCCTATGGTTTAGAACGTGTTGATGATTCTATGTTTTCTGTTGAGTCATTTAAGTTATCCAATTCACAGTGCAATGCTGCTCAACCAAATGCACCTCTTGATCTCCCATCTGATCCAACCATTGATCTCCCTTCTGACTCAAGTGCATGTGGAGCAACGTAAAAGCAAAGCAAGCTCAATCTATGATTTAAAAGAAGGCCTCGTGAAGTAAGTCATAAAAGATTTAAATTTCTTATTTCAGATAGACAGATTGCATTGGATATTGTGAAGCATTGTTGTGGTTTGAAATGTTTGTACAATTTAGGAATGAAGAAAGTAAAGCACCTAAGAGAGAAATTCCTCCATTTAGATAGTGAAACGCAGGATATATACCTTGTTTCTCGCATGCAAACGATTGAGGATAACATGTCAGTAACACGTGTTGCTTTTGAATATTTCTTTAGTCAAGGGATGCGATGTTGTAGGGCTGCATTTAAAATTGCAATGGGTGTGGGAAATTCTAGAATACATAGGGTTCAACAGGGGCTTTTGAATGGGGATCTCATTTTGGATACGTTCCATGTTGGGACTAAAGGATCTGTTGGACGTCATGCAATGAATTGGATGATGAACTATTTTAGCTTGCATTGTGAGGTTATGCCTACAACTGGAAGGTTGAACTTGTCAAATAACTTTACTCGTCGAGAGGTATTTCAAATATATAGAGAATACATGGAAAATAGAAATGAGAAGTATGTGTTGTATTGTCACTTTACTCGATTATGGAAGGAAGAGTTTAACAATGTTTCTATTCCTCGTAAAGTTAGAATGGGTGAATGTTCAGTTTGCGCCACTTTGAAAAACATGGCAAAGGGGGCTACAACACCACAGGAAAAGAATAATTTTAAAAACCTTCTTAACAACCATCGTGAGAGTCAAGATTTAGAGAGAAAGAAAGCAATTCATCATCGAAGTAAAGCACTCAGAAATCCGGAACATTATATGTGTTTGTTGATCGATGGTATGGATTAAAAAAAAACTTGTTTGCCACATTTTTATCGCATCCCTAAGGACATTGGAGATGAAGTCCTTGTGCAAATGCATTTGGTTGGTGCTTTGGTATACAATGGAACTGTAATGTCCAAGGTTTTCTTCACGTATCCGAATGTGCATAATGATCCAAACCTTATAGTTACTGTCATTCATCGTGTTTTGCAATCATGGAAGGGTCTTTTGCCACCAACTCTATATTTGCAACTTGATAATACTGCAAGAGAGAATAAAACTTATACAGTCTTTGGATATTTAAGCATGCTTGTTGAAAAACAGGTATTTCAGAAGGTTAAGGTAAATTTCCTTCTGGTTGGCCACACTCATGATCACATTGATCAAATGTTCAGTACTTTCTCTAAGAAGTTGGCACATAACAATGCTTTTACTCTTCCGATTTTATTTGAGCTGATTTCAGAAGCATATACTCCAAAACCAGAAGTTCAACACCTCACACAGATTTATAACTCTAAGCACTTTTGCTCAATGGGCCTTGATAACAGTGCTAAGGTTTTGGCTCCATTGCACAATATTAGTTTCAACCATGTATTCTTGATGAGGAGGGTTGATGAAATAACCGTTTTATTTGCAAATCAGTATTCATCTTCTCTTCGGTGGGAGCCTAAAGAGGGATGCAGATTCTTATTGCAGGTGCCTAATTTGTCTACAGTGTATGGTGCAGAAAAATCACCATATGAAGATAAAAACAATACAGAAAGATGTGGAAATGTGGTTGATCAAAGTAAAAGCTGGATGCATGCACTCATTGAAAAGAAGAGACATATTGAGCGTGCAAAAAAAATATGCTGGAGATCAAGATGTATCTTCGTGGGGGGCCTTTTTCAATCATCAAGAAGAGATTATACAGTATACAATTGCAGGTCATTGGCCGATTGATGTTTCATTCACATGGGATTTTTGTACACAAAGATCACTGAATGTGGCCCAAGCATGTAATGCAGATGCACTTCAAAGTTTTATACATCCACCAGAAAAAAATATTTATGTAGGCCCAAGGATGACAAAACAGGCAGAAGCAAGATGGCAAGGAAATTTAATAGACATAAATGTTGGAACACTTATTGCAGTACTTGCTGATGGTGATGAGGCTACCAGACCATTTTGGATTGCAAAGGTTTTAGAGATAACTAAAGATATTGATCAGAGAAGAATAGAGGCTTTGATGGTGCATTGGTATTACACTAAAAGTAGTAATGCATTCACAGGTAAATATAACTTAGAAATGGTGTGTGATACTAAACGAATAGGTGCAAAAAAGAAAAAGAATATTTGAAGCACATCCACTCTTAAAATGGATGATGTGGATATTCTTGTTTATGATTTTTCCTTAACAAAAACATGTCACTTGAGGAAAGCAACCATCAATATGATAAAACAAAAGCTTCCAGATGTATATGGTACAAGAAATCATAGGCAAACAAGAAGATTTTTGCATGATCATGTAGAATTTGGTATGTACGTGGATGAAGATAGAGCTCTTGTGGATATATAAGAAGAAGAAGAGAGCTCTCAACAGTATGAGACTGAATCAAGTGCATCAGATGATGAGGGTGTAGACATAGATCCACATAGTTGTGAGTTGCATTGAAACTCTCTAACATTTTTAGTGCTTATGTAAATGCCTTGAAGTAGTTTGGTTAATGTAACCATGTTTTGTAGCAATTTTGAATAACAATCAGATATCCACCCATTGAAAATATGTCTAGAATGTTATTTTTGTATAAGAATTATTCAGTTTTACATTCTTTATATAGATTTTAGACATGTCAATGTCTTATCATATAGATTTTTGACATGTCAATGTCTTATCATATAGATTTTGGACATGTCAATGCCTTATATAGTGAAATTTTGACTACATTTTGAGCTCTTTTTTTATGAGAAAATGATAAAAAATGTCAAAAAATCACATGTTTTCACTTCATTTCTGTAATGTATGTATACTGGTATAAAGGAATCTCAAACATAAGCTGCCATTTGCTTGATTTTTTAAGAGAGTGTTCTCTTTCTATGACATAGTTCTCGATTGTTACGACTCGTTGTTCATAGGTAAAAGAAAATCAGTACGTATATGCTTTATGCATATTTGGATGAGGTGTTAGAGAAGATATGTTCATATGAGTTTGAGGATTTCTGGCAGCAAACTTGTTAGCATTCTTTGCTACTTTTGTAAGTATGTGATCTTTTCAGACACGTGTCTAACTTAGGGTCTTCCATAGCCTAAGTTCAGATGAGGGTTCGCTGATTATCACTTTTAGACTGTTCCTTCCTCTTTCTATCACTCATATTCACTCTTCGACAACCTATTAGGTCACACATCTCATATATATTCAGATTTCTGTCCATACATCTGAATATGTTTATTACATTTGTACATTCACTCATCCATTAATTTTTGTTCACATAGAGTGATTGAGAGTTTTGCTCCCAAATTATACATTGAGATTTGTATATATGATAGTGTGAGTAAGCAGTGGCTTATGTAATACTTTACACATGTTTTCTAGTTTCTCTCTATCTTTGTCTCATCATTTGTATGATTAAATGTGTTATGTTCATGTTTTTTCAATATTGGAAGATTGCTAGATTCTATGTTGTATATGCTGGACCTATGGAACCTTGGACCTGTGGTATTAGTTATGGGCTTACTAAATTTCCAACATGCGAGCCAATTCTCTATTTCTGGCCTCATCTAAAGGTCTAGAACTAGGCTGTATTGGACGAGTATCTCTGATATAGCTTGAAGCTACTCTAGTGGGTGGTCCTTCATTAATCAGTGTTCTGTGTGCTAAGGGATCCATGGGCGTGGGGAGTAAGTACTAGAAAATAAAGGCATCATCCGAAGATTGTTCTAAAGATACATTCCTAATTTGAGTTAAGGCTCTATTGCTAGCTGAATTCAAATTTGCAGTCCTATCTCGAGCTGAATCCCTCCGAGATGATCTCTTCACCTCATAAGAAAAGTTCCTTTCCATGGTTGAATCACAATTCTTTATCTATAACTACAACTGCACCTACAAAGAAGACACATTAGAAATGACCATACATGTAATCTTTATTTATGTACACCAACATGCATTCATGTTTACAGACTTTAATTATTCAATATACAATCATACCTTTGGACACTCATTATTTCATATTCAATGATTCTTCTATTTATTTACACTTTTGATATTTACATATGCATATCTATATTCTTTAGTTTTCGTATTTATGTTTCGCTCTTCTTTGTCTTGAATCTCTTCTGCAAGCTCCTTATCTTCTTCATCTTCTTCTTCTTCTTCATCTATCAGTGTCTCATAATCCTCATTCTCTCTTCTTTTAAAGAGCTTAACTCTTTTCTCAGCAATCAATTCCTTTAACTCGGTTCCATCCAATTCCTTGAGCGAGTATGTACCATTTTCGAACACTTTACATATCACATAGGGACCAAACCATCTCTTCACCAATTTCCTTCGGGCTTCATATTGTGTGTCTAGTGAGCTAATGTAAACAAGTACCCAGTCTCCTTCATTCAACTTTTTAGGCCTTAACCTATGGGACTTGTCAAATGCAATCTTATTTCTCTCTCTAGATGCTTTGAGCTTAATTGCAGCTTCTTCTACCAGATTTCTTCCTTTCTCCAATTAAAGAATCCACACTTCTAGAAGATCTTCTCTGGACATCTCATCCTCCCAAGGCAAAGAAGTCCATGCTAAAGCATGTGACCTTGTAGGCAAAATACTCATCTACAATAGGCCCACTTTCCTTATTTCTAATTGTCACCTTATTTACCAGTTGTAGATCCTTAATAAATCTCATTGACCCATTGTTCTTTGGTATTATGAACCAATAGTTAGAATAGGGAGCACTTGATGGCTCAAGAATCCCCACTCTAATCTTTTCTTCAATAGGTCAATTAACTTTGAAATGTGAGCTTTCGGTACTCAAATCCGTCAAAGAATCAAGGGTACATGTGGTATCATAAAAATTATTATTGGTGTGACCACAGATGGATCTACACACCCAACTTCCTCGGCATTGAAAGAAAAAGCCTTTCCATGCCTGAATCATCTAGGAGAATACATTCTTCTCTTTTTCACTAAGGAACACATCTTTTCTTAGCTAGATTTGCTCAAGTGTTTCTTTCATGAATTTGTGACCTATTTTTCTTTTATCTATGAGAGGTGGATGGGTTTTTGCACCATCCATAATGAGCAAAAGCTAATGCGAAGCAGATTGATACACATAACAAGCCAGAACCTGTGCAACATGATTCTGATTTCTTGGAGTGGGCTAAAAGATTGGGACTTTGCTTTTGATGTGGAGAATAGGTATATGCACTTTTGAATGTCCAAACAAGGCCATGAACTATTCTATGCAGGCCAAGATAGCTAACCTACAAGAGGAAAACACGATGATTGAGGAAGTGGATGACCAAGATAAGTGTTTTGACCCTAGTCCTCAATGCATGAAAACTTCTTCTAATTCATGGGCATCAGCGATTAGGATTATGGGGGACAAATCCTCGCATAAGATTAGTTTCTTGATTGATTCGAGTAGTAAAAATTTGTTCCTTTGAGATAAGTTGGTAGAGACTTCACGATTGCATATTGAGATGTGGACCAAAAGACCTATATAGGCCAATGGTAGGATACACTGTACTCGAGGCCGTATTGAGAATCTTGATTTTAAGCTAGGTGAATGTAAGTTTTTGGATACCTCCCATGTAGTTGAAATGCAAGAATGTGGTATAATCAATGGCATGGACTAGTTAATTCATAATAGTGTTGTGATTGATTGCAAAAGTGGGATCCTTACTTTGAAAATATGAGGGGAGGAACATTGTCTTGTAGGTGAATGTAATTTGGGTTTTCCTTCTAGTTTTGTTGTAAATTTGATTAGGGGTATTTGGCAGGGTTTTGAAACATATTTGGTTTGTGAATGATCTTCATGAGAAGAAGAAAGAAGAAAAGAATTCTTGAATACGATCGAAAATGTTTCGATGAGTATGTATGTACATAGACTAACAAGGTCCTAGTGATTTGCGATGAGTTACACTATACCTCAAACATCTAGTAAATGCATATAATGATGGTTTGATATGCACATTAAATTATCAAACCGAGAGCCTAACCTAATCAAGTGCATGGGAACATGTGCTCACATGATGGTTAGTGTGGGAAAGGGACAAACAATGGATGCATCGTAACTGTAACTTTTTTAATCTTTTTATCGACCGTTTTGTATTTTTGTTTCAACGAAAGCTTCTTTCCATTTTTCATCGTGCTTAAACTTTGCTATTTCCTTGTACATGGAAATAGAGTGCATTTGAATCACATAATCACTTCTTCTTCGTTCAATCAACTCTTGCAGATCAAACAACCTATCTGCAAAAGATATCTCATCAAGAACTCCAAAAATCTCCTCATCAAAGTCGAGCACTCTACATCCATAAAAATTTCTCTGAAGATCTCCAATGTATTGTTTTTCCCACTTTTTTAACTAAGAAAAAACACGATATTCAAATGAACTTGTTGAAGAAGTGCTATGAAACTTGATATGCATATATTTACATTCACGATCTTTTCCCTTTCCAAGCTTCCATAGTCTTGATTTATGAAAGCTTCATTTAAAAACTTTGATCTTCAAACTCTTCAGGAATAGGCTTTGTCCGAAGAGAAGTTCTACTCTCGACATGGTTTATACAAACCATCATAAATTGGACGATTTTCTTTCCATCCTTGCTCCGAATTCGCACATAAGCTGATCCATCCTCCAAGACTCTTGTCTCGATCCTCAAGGCAGTAATGTATGGCTGCCCTAAAATCAGTGAGTAGCTAGAATGATCTTGGACAAAAAAGTTTTAATAGCTAATAACATCTCCGATTGTGACTAGTACCTATGGGCATGCACCAAACAACTCTCCTTGTGTCGTATTAGCGACCCGGATTCTTCAACCCGGCTATATCTATTGAGCATTTTCCCTTCATGTAAAGACTTTGGACATTAAATTGATTTCAGATCCATGATCGATAAGAGCAATGATTGGTGTACTGATTTTATCTAATTCCACTAATGTTTGAGTTATGGCTTGAGCCCAATGATCTCTAGTATAATGAATTGAAGGAGTATTTCAGGAGAATTTTGCTCCAAAAACATTTCCTCATGTGCGCATGGCTATACATTAATTTGAGTTTGTGCAAGTACATTTTTCAGCTCTTGTACTTGTGCTTGCACAGCAGGAAGAGGTGTCTCTTCATCCATCTTCTTAGTTTCTTGCATTTCGGCTATTGGCTGCCGTTTTCTTCTTAAGAGATCAATAATCACCTCTAGAAATTCCCGTTTAGCTATTCCTAGTAACTCACTTAGTGTAAGTTCAATCACACTGTCAAGCACTCTTTTCTTAAGAACATTTTTTAAATCCATGGCTTGTTCAATGTGCGATTTTAGCATGTACGATGGATTTTTCACTCTCCCTTGACCTTTCCTTTTAGGTTTCATTCCTTGATCCTGAGGAGGATTGTTAATTTGAGTAGGAACTGGCATCTCTGCAGAAGTAGGGTTTTGAAGTTGAGTTTGGGACTAGATTTGGTTGGATTATTACAGGTTGTAATGATGGAACTACTTGACTCGATTGATTCGTTTGTATCGGTTGATTTTGATTTGGTGTCTGAGATTGTTCTTGTGAAGCTTCTACTTGGTGCCTAGTTCTCCTTTTCTCTTCTTCAACCTCATTGGTTCTCCTTCGTTTCTCTTGCATTACCTCCTCATGCTCCACTGAAGAGCATAAATAAGTAACAACCGAGAGGGTATCTACAGGGTCATTCCATCCAATTACCCCTCAGATCTCATTGCTTGCTGACTTTAAGATCTCATGATGCATCTTTCCCCGAGCTAGGGACTTTATCACTTCAAACCATGATTTTGGGTCACTATTTGCATCAATTACTTGACACGTGTATGTAGATGTATGAGATGTCAAAGGAAAATTACCAAAAGTGCCAGGGAAGAACACTCTCATGCCTCCCGGATCAAAGTTAATATTCACTTTCTCTTTAGTTTTTGAGTCATAAACCATTTTCTCCTTCATGAAAACTAGATTCTTAGCCAATGCTTCTTTAAAGCTCTCACAAGGGTATCTGTTGTGCTCCAAAGAGTCACACCAAATGCATCTTTTAATTTCAGGCACTTTTGGAGCTTTATTACTAGTTGCTTGTGAAGATTGGGATTCCCTCATCTGCTTAACACTCCGGATTGTCAGATCACTAAACCAGGTGTCTATATTTGCTCTTCGTGTATGTCCTCCTGCTAGTCTTGCATGAACTTTTCCATAGCTCTTTTCTTTTCTACGTACCTCTTCACTACTACTTCTACTTCCTCCCAATCCTTAGTAAGGTTGGAATCTGTCTCGATGTCTTCAATTGTGGGAGACGTTCCTCTTGGGCCTTTATATCTATTGCTTGTAAGAACAATGAAACTCTTTCATGTTCCATCGCTCTCCTATCATGATCCGTTAGGTCATTGTATTGTCGATCAATTTCCCTTTTGATATCCAAAATGGTTTGGTCTTTCCGTTTATGAATCCATTTTAGGAACATTGCTCTAGTCACCTTATCAATGTGCTTGAGAGCGAACATTTTTATTAAAGGCAATTTGTATTGTGGCCACCTCATTTGGTCCTCCATTGTTAATGAATCACGTAAATGCAGCTCTGACGCATATACAAAGTTCTCAATGAGTTCTATATCATTTAAGCGAGTAAATCCTGTCCCAAGATATCGAGCTTCGAGCTCAAATTCTTTACAAAATCGTGTAAATTTTTTATCGTCGAAGTAACCAATCCATTTATTAACGCGTTCGTGGAATGCTTGAATGGCACTTTGTCTTTTTTCATCCTCTTGGAAGTGCAAGAGCAGGGTTATAACGTCCATCTAGGAGATTGAAGTGTCGCCCATAAATAGTCAAACACAAAGAACTTTCTAAAACCACACTACTTGCTAAGCTTTCATTCCTAAGCTCGAAGTCTCTACACTCACCTCCTCTCACATTGGGTTCACTAGGTATGTTGAGGAGTTCTTCACAAGGAGGGTGTAGTGTGTCTTATTGTGGAGTAGAATTTCATAATGAAAGCATGAGATATCAAGGACAACGATCGAAAACGACCATTTCTCTCGACTATAGTCCCTCGAAGACTAAAGTAGACATTAAATTTCAAAAGAAAAAAAAAACTTTAATGTAGAAGCATGCACAAACTACAGTTCGTAAATCTTGCGGATATCGAAAGTCAAGTGAATTTATTCCAACTTTGGTGGCATCATTACATGAGAAAAGTTATGTCATTTATTTGGGTACTACTTATGCCTTTATTCCTTTTTGCTTGTCCCTATACCTCACTTTTCAAGGATAGAACGAAGAGCAATAGATCTCAATAGTTGGTAGGGGCTATACCTTCAAGATAAAATATAAAGCAAACTCTTAAGCGCGTACTTTAGAAGGAAAGTTCGTGTATGTACACAATTGATCAATTACATAAACGTGCCTGAATCCCGTTAATCCCTTATGTTCTGTACAAGAGAGATGGAAAACATATTTTGGAATCCAAAGTCATAATAGATGCATGATATCTTAGTTAGCCATACGATCTTGGATGATCCCGTATGATCTTGTAAGATCTTGATAGATCTTGGATGATCATGAAAGATCTTGAGTATTTATAAGTCAGTCGTCTATCCTTTGTTTGTAAAGGTTCTTTAACATTGGAAGAAGTAAGTCAAAGGTTCATATTCTATCAAATTTCTATTGTAGAGAGATAGAAGAAGATACTTATTATGTTGCAAAAGGTTATAAATCCTAAAATGCTTTCAACAAAGGCTTTATTGGATCAGATAACCTTATTCTAGATTTTGGGAAGTTGAGAAATAATACGGAAAGCTATTGGCATATGTACAATGCTAATAAAAAGGGTTCAGAGATTTTGTTTCAGATACAGGTATTGATCAGTAAAGATCAGATTCATGAAGGAAGACATTCCAGATTTCATAAAGTCTGATATATTTGAAGAATTTTGGATACTAGTGTTAAGTCATCCAAGGGGTGATGAAACATGAAGACTTATTTTCAATCATATATGGAAGAATGCAGTGTCATGCCTACACGGATTCCTATATTTCCTTTATCAGTTTCTCTTTATGTTCCAACTTTGAAAGAAGAAGGAAGAAGAAGAATGTTTGGAGAAAGTTCCTATTAGGATGTTCTGTCCATACATCTGAATATGTTTATTACATTTGTACATTCACTCATCCATTTATTTCTGTTCACATAGAGTGTTTGAGAGTTTTGCTCCCACATTGTACATTGACATTTGTATATATGATAGTGTGAGTAAGTAGTGGCTTACGTAACACTTTACACATGTTGTCTAGTTTCTCTCTATCTTTCTCATCATTTGTATGATTAAATGAGTTATGTTCATGTTTTGTCAATATTGAAAGATTGCTAGATTCTATGTTGTATATGTTGGACCTATGGAACCTTGGACCTTTGGTATTAGTTATGGGCTTACTAAATTTCCAACACTCATGCCAATTCTCTATTTCTGGCGTCATCTAAAGGTCTAGAACTAGGCGGCATTGGACGTGTATCTCTGATCTAGCTTGAAGCTACTCTAGTTCGTGGTCCTTCATTAATGAGTGTTCTTTGTGCTAAGGGATCTCGGGGTGTGGGGAGTAAGTACTAGAAAATAAAGGCATCCTCCGAAGATTGTTCTAAAGGTACATTCCTAATTTGAATCAAGGCTCTATTTCTAGCTGAATTCAAATTTGCATTCCTATCTCGAGCTGAATTCCTCCGAGATGATGTCTCCACCTCAAAAGAAAAGTTCCTTTCCATGGTTGAATCACAATTCTTTATCTATAACTACAGCTGCACCTACAAAGAAGACACATTAGAAATGACCATACATGTAATCCTTATTTATGTACACCAACATGCATTCATGTTTACAGACTTTAATTATTGAGTATACAATCATACCTTTGGACACTCATTATTTCATATTCAATGATTCTTCTTATTTATTTACACTTTTGATATTTACATATGCATATATCTATATTCTTTAGTTTCCGTTTTTATTTTTCTATCTTCTTTGTCTTGAATCTCTTCTACAAGCTCCTCATCTTCTTCATCTTCTTCTTCCTCTTCATCTATCACTCTCGCATAATCCTCATTCTCTCTTCGTTTAAAGAGCTTAACTCTTTTCCTAGCAATCAATTCTTTTAACTTGGTCCCATCCAATTCCTTGAGCGAGTATGTACCATTGTCAAACACTTTACATATCACATAGGGACCAAACCATCCTCACGAATTTCCTTCGGGCTTCGTATTGTGTGTCTAGTGAGCTATTGTAAACAAGTACCCAGTCTCCTTCATTCAACTTTTTAGGACTTAACCTATGAGACTTGTCAAATGCAATCTTATTTCTCTCTCTAGATGCTTTGAGCTTAACTGCAGCTTCTTCTACCAGATTTCTTCCTTTCTCCAATTAAAGAATCCACACTTCTAGAAGATCTTCTCTGGACATCTCATCCTCCCAAGGCAAAGAAGTCCACGCTAAAGCATGTGACCTTGTCAGCAAAATAGGTTTATGACAATACATTAGTTTTGTTGGCATGTATCCAATAGTCGTAGTGCATATCATCTTGTCCCCCCATAGGGCAAAAGGAAGGTATTTTGGCCAGTTCTTTATAATTCCCTCACATGTCTTAGCCAAAGCTTTAATAATCAGGGGATTTCCATGCTTAATTTTCTTGTTGGCTTCAAGATTGTAAGTAGTGGTGAGTGATAGCCAAATTCCATATTTTTCAAAGAAGTCTTTGCCGCTTCCTGAGCATCAAGCTCACCTCTGTCGATGAATATTTTCTCAACATAGCCAAATCTACTAAACACGTCTTCTAGTAGGAATTTGCATACATTGCTCGTAGTTTTCATCCACGAAGCTCTTCCTTCAACATGATTTGCTAGATCCTCTCTTGCTAGCACAATATATCTCATCTATTGCACCCCTAATGGCATTGTAACCATATCGACAACTCACTTGTAATGGATATTAGAGGATATGTTGGATGCAACTCATCTCTACGCCTAACATTCGAGTACACCTGGCAAGGTTTACAAGCGGCTAAATATTTCTGGACATCTACATACATCCAGGGCCACCAATATCTTTCCCTTATCTTTTCATAAGTCCCTTGAAAGCCCTTATGTGCGGCCCATAGTGAGCTATGCATTTCACACATAATCTTACCTCTCGTTTCATCGCAACCTAGAACTCATTGAGGTATCTTACCTATTCCAATGTTTTTCTTCCAAAGAAATCCCTCTTTTAGGAAATAATTTCTTGATTTTCTGTGAATGGTACATAACGTTTCTTTGCTTCAACTAGAATCTGGAGACTTTATGCTTAAGTATCTTCCGATTTCCTTCCACTCAATTTCATATTCATCTTTATTGAATATCTCTCTTATTCCTACTGAAAATTCATAAATTTTCTCTTCTTTTCTCCTATTTCCTTTCCCACTTCCATAATTCTTTTGAGTTCCTCTTCCTGAAGACTCAATACTAGTCTCAGGCTTTTGAGTCGAATGAGTAGGCTCGTTTCTATTTAGTGCTGTGGATGCTTCGTCTAGGTTCAAAGTATGTACATGTGAAGCATAAAAGTCCAAGCCTATCTCTTCATCATTAGAAACCATCGAGTCTTCATTTTCATATATACCTCAAGATAGCATTTGGCTACCACATTATTCCTCCTAGCTATATGAACAAACTCGAGGTTCAGCGACTTGATGTACACTATCCATCTTAACATGGCAATGTCTGTAGGCAAATAATTCACAATCATTCCCAACAATGGTAAGTAGTATCTTTCCACCACCACATTTGTCCCAATTAAGTATTATTTAACATTCTTTAACGTAGTCACTATTCCCCAAAGCTCTCGCTTAATTTGGGGCTAGCCTCTCTGGCAAAAATTTAGTACTTTACCTCCAAATCGAATCGCATACCTTTTTCCCTCATCATCCTCTTAGCTAATCGCCCGGCCTATACCCGTCAGACTTGTATCTATGGTGATGTAAATTTTTTTATTGTCACTACAATCCGCCTTTCTAAGCAATGTCCATCTAGGAAATTGAAGTGTCACCCATAAATAGTCAAACACAAAGACCTTTCTAAAAATGCACTACTTGCTAAGCTTTCATTCCTAAGCTCAAAGTCTCTACACTCACGTGCTCTCACATCCGGTTCACTAGGTATGTCAAGGAGTTCTTCACAAGGAGGGTGTAGTGTGTCTTATTGTGGAGTAGAATTTCATAATGATAGCATGAGATATCCAGGACAACTATCGAAAACGACCATTTCTCTCGACTATAGTCCCTCGAAGACTAAAGTAGACATTAAATTAAAAAAAAAAAAAAATTTAAATGAAGAAGCATGCACAAACTACAGTTCCTAAATCTTCCGGATATCGAAAGTCAAGTGAATTTATTCCAACTTTGGTGGAATCATTACATGACAAAAGTTATGTCATTTATCTGGGTACTACTTATGTCTTTATTCCTTTTCGCTTGTCCATATACCTCACTTTTCAAGGATAGAACGAACAGAAATAGATCTCAATAGTTGGTAGGGGCTATACCTTCAAGATAGAATATAAAGCAAACTCTTAAGCTCGTACTTTAGAAGGAAAGTTTGTGTATATACACAATTGATCAATTACAACTGAATCCCATTAATCCCTTACGTTCTGTACAAGAGAAATGGAAAACATATTTTGGAATTGAAAGTCATAATAGATGCATGATAGCTTAGTTAGCCATATGATCTTGGATGATTCGTGCATGATCTTGTAAGATCTTGATAGATCTTGTATGATCTTGGATTATCATGAAAGATCTTGAGTATTTATAAGTCAGCTGTCTATCCTTTGTTTGTAAAGGTTATTTAACATTCGAAGAAGTAAGTGAAAGGTTCATATTCTATCAGATTTCTATTGCAGAGAGATAGAAGAAGATACTTATTATGTTGCAAAAGGTTATGAATACTAAAATGCTTTCAACAAAGGTTTTATTAGATCAACTAACCTTATTCTAGATTTTGGGAAGGTGAGAAATGACAAGGAAAGCTATTGGCATATGTACAGTGCTAATAAAAAGGGTTCAGAGATTTTCTTTCAGATACATATATTGATCAGTAAAGATCATATTTATGAAGGAAGACATTCCAGATTTCATAAAGTCTGATATATTTGAAGAATTTTGGATACTAGTGTTAAGGCATCCAGGTTGGTGATGAAACATGAAGACTTATTTTCAGCCATATATGAAAGAATGCAGAGTCATACCTACAGGTATTCCTATATTTCCTTTGTCAGTTTCTCTTTATGTTCTAGCTTTGAAAGAAGAAGGAAGAAGAAGAATGTTTGGAGAAAGTTCTTATTACGATGTTCCTATTCAGGAGAAGGTTCCAGAGTTCTATTGAAGAGAAGCTTGATATTTTAGAGAGGTATGTTTGAGAAGTATGCTCATATATGTTTATACCAGGTTCTGAAGGAAAGAGGTATGAAGGATTTACACATTGAACAAGGATGAAGACATGATGGCATCATAGATTTTTTGATGAGACTCATGAGTGGATTTCAGCTGAGTACAGTCAGAGATGAACTAGTAGTGTTCATAATACACTAAGTTGTGATTTGTCAGTTATAGGTTCTAGGATTGAGTTGTTGATTCTATTTAGTGTATTTACATGACACAACAGAAGTACTTTGAGAAACCTTTTTAGAACGTAAATGCAAATTTGTGGATACTAGTGTATGTTTTCAGGTTTTTGAAGACACGAGATAGGAGGTTCAGAGTCACTACTTGCTACATTTGTTATCAAGCAGTGACTGCTTGATGACAACACTATTGGATATTTAGTTTGCATATTTTCTCAAGTATTATGGTTCATATTCAGCAAGTTTAGGTGTTTGAAGTTTGAAGAAAAGTCAACTTCATTGTTTTTTAGATTGTAGAGTTTTATGAGTTATGCTTTTGATGGAGCTTTTGAAGAGACACAACTCCTATATAAGAAGGGCATGGCTCATTGTTATATAATCCTTCACCTAGTTTCAACACCAAGCTTTGGAGAGCTTTGGTACCTCAATAGAGGTGCTCTTCTTAGCACATGGGGCAGCCATGGTGCTATCTGGGAGCATGTTGAGACACGTTTTTTCTTTTGGAGGAAACGATCTTGATGTTTTTTGTTTCCAATTATGATTGCGATCTTGTTTTTTAGATCGTAGAGTTTTATAAGTTATGCTTTTGATGGATCTTTTGAAGAGACACAACTCCTATATAAGAAGAGCATGGCTCATTGTTATTTTATCCTTCACCTAGTTCCAACACCAAGCTTTGGAGAGCTTTGGTACCTCAATAGAGGTGTTGTTCTTAGCACATGGGACAGCCATGGTGCTATCTTGGAGCATGTTGAGGAGCGGCTATGGAGCTCTTCTTGGAGGAGAAGAGTGTGCTCACACTCTTGCTCATGGAGAGGACTTGGTCATTAGCAGCTTGATGGTGTGGATCGGCCATCTACATGATGTATTTGAAGATTGTCTTCTACATGAAGATTTCGGGTTACTTCAAAGACATTGGATGGTGGTTAACATAAGATTTGCATCTTATTTTAAGAATTTAGGTACATTTCTCTTTATGCACATAGGCACTACTTGGAGTTTATGGAAGCAATAGCATCCATATCAGGAGAAGTCCTATTCAGCATAGGTAAAAGAGAATCCGTACGTATATGCTTTATGCATATTTGGATGAGGTGTTACATAAGATATGTTCATATGAGTTTGAGGATTTGTGGCAGCAAAATTGTTAGCATTCTTTGCTACTTTTGTAAGTATGTGATCTTTTCACACGTGTCTAACTTAGCGTCTTCCATAGCCTAAGTTTAGATGAGGGTTCGCTGATTATTAGTTTTAGACTGATCCTTCCTCTTTCTGTCACTCATATTCACTCTTCGACAACCTATTAGGTCACACATCTCATATATATTGAGATTTCTGTCCATACATGTGAACATGTTTATTACATTTGTACATTCAGTCATCCATTTATTTCTGTTCACATAGAGTGGTTGAGAGTTTTGCTCCCACATTGTACATTGACATTTGTATATATGATAGTGTGAGTAAGTAGTGGCTTACATAACACTTTACACATGTTGTCTAGTTTCTCTCTATCTTTGTCTCATCATTTGTATGATTAAATATGTTACGTTCATGTTTTGTCAATATTGGAAGATTGCTAGATTCTATGTTGTATATGCTGGACCTATGGAACCTTGGACCTGTGGTATTAGTTATGGGCTTACTAAATTTCCAACACTAGAGCCAATTTTATATTTCTGGCCTCATCTAAAGGTCTAAACGTAGGCGGCATTGGACGTGTATCTCTGATATAGCTTGAAGCTACTCTAGTTAGTGGTCCTTCATTAATCAGTGTTCTTTGTGCTAAGAGATCTATGGGCGTGGGGAGTAAGTACTAGAAAATAAACGCATCGTTCGAAGATTGTTCTAAAGATACATACCGAATTTGAGTCAAGGCTCTATTTCTAGCTGAATTCAAATTTGCATTCCTATCTCGAGCTGAATTCCTCCGAGATGATGTCTCCAATTCCTTGAGCGAGTATGTACCATTGTCGATTACTTTACATATCACATAGGGACCAAACCATCTCTTCACCAATTTCCTTCGGGCTTCGTATTGTGTGTCTAGTGAGCTATTGTAAACAAGTACCTTGTCTCCTTCATTCAGCTTTTTAGGCCTTAACCTATGGGACTTGTCAAATGCAATCTTATTTCTCTCTCTAGATACTTTGAGCTTAACTACAACTTCTTCTACCAGATTTCTTCCTTTCTTCAATTAAAGAATCCATACTTCTAGAAGATCTTCTCTGGACATCTCGTCCTCCCAAGGCAAAGAAGTCCACGCTAAAGCATGTGACCTTGTCGGCAAAAAAGGTTTCTGACAATACATTAGTTTTGTTGGCATGTATCTAGTAGTCGTAGAGTGCATGTCATCTTCTTTCCCCATAGGGCAAAGGGAAGGTATTTTGGCCACTTCTTTATCTTTCCCTCACAAGCCATAGCCAAAGCCTTAATAATCGAGGGATTTCCACGCTCAATTTTCCCGTTGGCTTCAAATTATAAGTAGTGGTGAGTGATAGCCAAATTCCATATTTTTCAAAGAAGTCTTTGGCTTCTTGAGCATCAAGCTCACCTCTGTCGATGACTATTTTCTCGACATAGCCAAATCTACTAAACACGTCTTCTAGTAGGAATTTTCATACATTGCTCGTAGTTTTCATCCACAAAGCTCTTCCTTCAACATGATTTGTTAGATCCTCTCTTGCTAGCACAATATATCTCATCTCTTGCACCCCTAATGGCATTTTAACCAGATCAACAACCCACTTATAATGGATATTTAGAGGATATGTCCGATGCAACTCATCTCTACGTCTAACATTCGAGTACACCTGGCAAGGTTCAGAAGCGGCTACATATTTCTGGACATCTACATACATCCGGGGCCACCAATATCTTTCCCTTATCTTTTCATAAGTCCCTTGAAAGCCATTATGTCCGGCCCATAGTGAGCTATGCATTTCACACATAATCTTACCTCTCGTTTCATGGCAACCTACAACTCACTGAGGTATCTCACCTATTTCAATCTTTTGCTTCCAAAGCAATTCCTCATTTAGGAAATAATTTCTTGATTTTCTCCGAATGGTACATAAATTTTCTTTGCTCCAACTAGGATCCGAAGTCTTTATGCTTAAGTATCTTCCGATTTCCTTCCACTCATTTTCATATTCATCTTTATTGAATATTTCTGTTATTCCTACTGAAACTTCGTAACTTTTCTATTCTTTTCTCCTATTTCCTTTCCCGCTTCCTAAATTCTTTTGAGTTCCTCTTCCTGAAGACTCAATACTAGTCTCAGGCTTTTCAGTCCAATGAGTAGGCTCCTTTCTATTTATTCCTGTGGATGCTTCGTCTAGGCTCGCAGTATGTACATGCGAAGCATAAAAGTCCAAGCCTATCTCTTCATCATTAGAAATCATCGAGTCTTCATTTTCATATATAGCTTGTGACAGCATATCGGCTACCACAATATTCCTCCCAGCTATATGAAAAAACTCGGGGTTTAGCGACTTGATGTACGCTATCCATCTTAACATGGCAATGTCTGTAGTGAAATAATTCACAATCATTCCCAACAATGGTAAGTAGTATCTTTCCACCACCACATTTGTCCCAATTAAGTATTCTTTATCATTCTTTAATGTAGTCACTATTCCCCAAAGCTCTCCCTTAATCTGGGGCTAGCCTCTCTGGCAAACATTTAGTACTTTAGCTTCAAATCGAATCGCATACCTTTTTCCCTCATCGTCCTCTTGGCCAATCACCCGGCCTATTCCCGTCAGACTTGTATCTATGGTGATGTAAATTTGTTTATTGTCACTACAATCCACCTTTCTAAGCAATGGTGCTTCTACAAGTGCCTTCTTTAATTTCCTCATAGCTTGAGTATGGATATACTTCCATTGAAATCTCTACCATTTTCAAAAAAATTGATAGAGTGGGTTTGCAACATGGGCAAAATGAGGAATCCACACAACATAAGAAACACATGCCCCAAGAAATCTCCTAACCTAGGTGATCAAGGAGCAGACCTCTTTCATGTGTTGAATGGCATCTACTTTCTTCAGACACGACTTTCTTACTTTAGGACCACATAGACGTCCTACAATCAAAACCTCTTACAGTCCGAACACTGATATCTCTACAGATAATGTCAGATGAAACTCTTCCAGTAACCTAAGAATGAATTCATAATCATTTATGTGATTTTTAACAAATATTCGTCATCCATCCTCGTCAAGAGTCTCATCTTTATCTTTTTCCTAGCAACCTTTAATAGGGACATCGACAATGAATGGCATGGTCAGATGCAAAATAAAGTCCCTAAGCACCTTATACATACCATTCATCATATGTTCCAATGAGTTCGTGGCACCTTGTGGCAAAATATGAAAGTCATAATAGATGCATGATAGCTTAGTTAGCCATATGATAGAACATTTACCCAAGTGGAATTGTTTAAGTACAACAGTGCAGTAACCAAGCATACTATGAATACCTATCATCTATTTTACTCTATTGAAGTGAGGTCATTCCTGAAACATAAAAAAATCAGAAAAAGATTGTATAAGAGCTTTTTTACTCAAGTTGAGTCAATGCACAAGATCTTAGAAACCATTCGTATTCGCAACACCTGCAATGAATTTTACAAACCATTCTTATTCGCAACACGTGCAATGAATTTTACAACTTAAGTTATGCTAGTGAGTTCATGCTCTCACACCAACATAATTGAATTTCTCCGTTCATAGAATTAAAAGATGAAGTGATCTAGCAATAAAAGTTCAGCATGCAGTTTGTAACATAAGTAGCAACATGCTGTAATTTCCAGAACATATGAAACTTAGATTGAAAAGCACCGTGAGCAACAAAATTCAACAAAGGTTCTTGACATTTGAATTGCAGCGCATTAGAACTCAATCCATGTAGATGATCACTTACTTTTACTAGCTTGTCTATTGAAACTCGTGACTGAGAAGTGGTCTACAAATGCCATCAGGCAAGCTAATATACTTCATAAATTCTTTCAGTTAAAGGCTTTAGCAGCATCTGCATCCCATCCTCCCCTTCTCATATCAAGCTCACTTTGGGTGGAGGATATGGTCTTCCTCACACACTTCTTTATTTTTCTTTCTTGTTTTATCGACAAACTAGCATATAGTTATGCCCAACAAAAGGTTTCAGCCATTACCAGGATGTACATCTCCATATTCAGAAAAAAAAAAAGTAATGCAGTAGAGGTTTCCATACAAGTTTGCATCATCGGTCTTTAAATGATTATCTGCAGAACCAAACGCTGTCGCCGTAACACCAACATAAAAGTCTCCCAACACCTTACTTCTTCTAAAGAGATGACCCATATTATATGCACAATATTGGCTAAAACAATGCAAGCATGAGGATCATGAACATTGGTATCATGACAAAGCTGAAATGCTTTGTAATGTGACCACTGATGCTATGGTTGGTCCATCTGCATAGCTTCTTTGGTGGAAAAGCTATAGTCATGGATAATATTGCGACCAATGACATGAACTGTAAAAGTGTGGGACGCAGATCATCGACAAACCTCCAATATATTGCGCTTAAGACCCCAGCAAGTAGAAGAGGAAAAAGTGCTGCAGTCCCCTTTCTTCCTCCACATGTCTTTTCTGTGTTTCACTCCCTTCAAGAAACGAGGAGGGCTTTCTTTCTCGGTCTCCCTTCTCCTAAATGCTGCTACTCACATATCTTCATTGTATTTCCTTCTAATCTCCCTTAAGACTTCTCCACAAACCAATGTTGCTCCCCAAATTGTAGCGCTATCCTCCGTAGAACATGTGGCCATTCTTCATGCCGATTCTAGAAGAAATCCCGAGCCAAGAAACCAAACTCTAGAGGTTATCTTTCTTGCAAAAAGATTAGTGCCAGGCTATTTCTCCTTCCCGAGGAGGGGGGGCTTCCTTCCTCAGACTATATATGTATGTATATCTATATATATGTATATCCATATATATGTATATCTATCTATCTATCTATCTATCTATATATATATATATATATATATATATATATATATATATATATATATATATATATATATATATATATATATATATATATATATATATATATATATATATATATATATATATATATATATATATATATATATTGATTCCATTCGAGAATCGAACCCCCAATATAGCAACCACCTGACACCTTCATGAAGGCCCTTCTTCCCTCCCCCTCCCCCAAAAGCGCAGTGGCATCGCCAGCTGTGAGAAGCTCATCAAAGTTGGAAAAGGGTAAAACCCCTAAACTTTAGTGTATATATAATTCAGCAAATGATAGTACAATTGCCGTGAAAATATGAACGGCTTGCAAACTAACACCTAGTGCAATCAGAGCGGATGCTAGCTAGATGAAAAGCAGAATTCCTTGGCTGGTGTTGAATGTTATGTATTGCATGTTCTTGTCAACCCTTAAAAAATATTTCTACAGAAACTATTTTGTATTTTGTTTTCCATCTCGGCCATGTATACACTTGCACTTGAGTTGATATTGTTGCCTCAAACTTACATGGCCTTGTTGAGCTTCGAGCCTTTTAATAGCCACATTGTTCACCAAGTCCGTAGACGTTTCAATAGAAAGCCTCAAGTCTCCATTCTACTTTCTAGATTCTTCATGGGATTCTGCATGTTGGACGCTATCTAAAAATGATTATGGTCACTGGCATCATGATCATGGGGCACAAATTGCTGCGAGAATGCTAGCTTGGAAACAAGATGTGTTCTATCAGGATCTTTCAAACCAAAGTACCCCTTGGAAGGGAATCAAATATCTTCTGATGGAGGAAACCCTAGGAATGATGAATTGAGTGTGTTCTTACTAATAGAAGCGCAAAACATACAAACTTTTCAGGGTGCATGTATTAAAACAAGCTGAATACAAGTTGATTGTGGCCATGCTCTACATATCCAACTTTGGGTTTTCATGCTTGATTGTTAACTTGGCTTCGAATCATGACCACAACATGCTCTACAATAGGTGCAACAAGAAATGCAACACAAATAGGAATCTGAAGATCATCATCTTCAATGCCATCTACATCACCTTCATGAGTGTATTTGTAGGTGTAGTAGGGAATTTTTCAATGCCCTACACAATATTCCACAAACCTTTTGCTACTCATAGATGATGCATCATATATGCCAAGAATGGATAGTTGGTACCATCCAATGTTTTCACAACAACCAACATATAGAATACATCATTGCTTTTAGCCATGGACACTTACTAGAATATGTTGATGTAGAAAAATGATTGTATCTCAAAAAGTTGAACAAAACTACCTTGTCAATCTCTACTAGATGAGGCACTTATACGAGCAAGAAAAACCCTTATATATCTTTGGAGAAAAGGGATCAAATTGCCTACAAAGGCACGACAATAGGATGTTTGGAGGCCACAAAGTGAAACTGTCTTGAAGTCCTAATCGCCTTGAATGTGTTCATTATATTTCATGTGATTCTCAGACGATGATTGAAGGGGTCTTGTTAATGCCCTAGATAAAGTGGTGACCTATTTTTAACCAATCGTTGGAGTTTGAGGTCTATGGAAGCACCTAAATAGCAGAAGGAAGATGAAGAAGCTTGAGTCATAAACATAGTATTGAATGAATTACCGTGAATATACAAGAGCAATTGACTCTAAAATAGAGTGTATTCACATACATCACTACCAAAATATATCAACAACACACTTCTTTTCACAGACACAAAAAAGGCTATCTTAAACCTCAGATTTCATGTGACTTCCTATATCTCATTATTGATTAGGAATTTAGAGAAACTAATGCTTCCATTGTATCTAGAATGTGCCAAAACCCTAAAACCAACTTTCTACTTGGTGGATTCTGACATTTGGAAGTCCTGTTTGAAATTGATAACATCATCATGACATCTTGAATTCCTAACCACCTTTATAAGTGCCCTTGGGAATCGCCCTCAAACTCCTATATAAGGAGGGCTTGGCCACATAAATCCTTAGACTTGTCAATGCTAGTCTTGAGAGCTCAAGGAGTCACGATCTCCAAGTAAGTGCTTTCCAAGTTCCAGTTCTTGTCTTGATCCTTGTTCTAGTCTTGTCTAGTCTAGTTCTTGGACATCTTGTCTTGTCCTCTTGTAATCTCATAGCATGAGATCTTTTCTAGTTATTTCTTGTATCTAGTTCATCTTCTTGAAGGGAATTCTTGTAATTGAGATATCTTTTCTGTTGGAGAAACAATCACTAATTGGACATATATTTGAAGGTCAAATCTTAGGAAGAAAACCCCATGCCTATGTGAAGGGACAAATTCACAAGTGTATCATATTTGTAAAGTTACACTTTAGTTCTAGAAGTTTTTTAAAATCACGAGAATATGAAAATCTATATAAGTTAGTTTGTATCAACTGACGCGAGAGAGAGAGAGAGAATAGAGAGAAAGAAGAAAGAAGGAGTTCATTTTATACGACTGATTATAGTCGGGCTTCTCTGAGTGAGAAAGCATCTGTAAACTTCTGAGTTTTCATAGCTATGAGAAAGAACTGAGTAAAGTTCTGTGTATGAGTCTCTCTTCATCATCTCCATAATTACCTACTGTGTGATGAGTTAAAAAGATCAAGTTTTCCAAGCAACTCGATGCCTGGCATCGAATCTCTGCTGATAAGTCATATTTTCATTTATATTTTTCATTCAGTACTGAAGTGTTTTGAAAACATGATGTTGTTGGAGCAACTCGATGTCTGGCATCGAATTCCAGTTGATAAGTCATATTCTAAGTGTGCATGAAATCAGCTATAGTTTTGGTGTCCAAAAGATCAAGGTTTTATGCGGGAAGTCGATGTCCGGCATCGAATCCCTGCTGAAAAGTGGCCAAAAACACCCCAAGTCGATGCCCGGCATCGAATTCTCGTTGCAAGTCGATGTTAGGCATCGAATTCTAATTTTAAACAGGCGCTTTTACTATAACAGGAAAGATTTCCAATTTTGGAAGGTCATACAGGGTTATCTTGTGAGAGCCATAACTTGAGTTCTAAAGATCGGTTTGATGCATATGATAGCTTTTTGGAAAGCTCTACTTTTGTAGTTTTAGTGTATAAAGTTTCATGGAGAAATAATACTTGAGCTAGGAGAAATAAGCAAAATACTGAAGGTATGTCATTTCGGTGACTAGGAATTTCTGTAGAAGCAAAGTTCTCACTTTAGGCTATCATTTCTCAAAGTTTGGAGTGGCAATGAGTTAATGGTGACCATAGAGGTGTTCTAGTGTCACATTAATTCATTTCTTGTGCTGTTTCATACATCAACAAGTGGTATTAGAGCAGAAAGATTCTCGAGAGCAGAAGACGACAAAGGTACAAGAAGTTTTGTAAAGTTTTCCATTAAAGTTTGAAAGGTGAAGCATTTGAAGACACAAGGCATCAAAAGGTTACTTCAAAAGTATCCTCATACACAAAGAACTCGAAAAGGTATTATCCTTTATCCTTTAAGCTCACAGGTTGCAGTAGAAGGAAAGGAGTATGGCATATCATATCTCTATTGACAAACTGGACAGAGATAATTACCCTGCATGGGTAATGAGAATGGAAGCCTTACTTATGAGTAAGGATCTCATGGTATATGTAACAGGTGAAGAAGAGAAGCCAGTATTTGAAGATGAAAGCCAACCAAAGAAAGAGGAACTTGATGCTTTAAAGCATTGGCAGAAGAAGGATGCAAGTGCAAACGCATACATCTACAATACAATCTCTGATCATTTGCTACCACACTTCAGAGGATTGGAATCATCTGAAGATATATGGAATGCATTGGAGTATCATTTCCAATGTACTACTAAAGCACGGAAAGCAAGTCTATGGTCAGAGTTTACAACATTCAAGAAGAAGCCAAGTCAAACCATTAGTGATTATGTCACTAAGATGAAGGATCTAGCAGATAGTCTTGGATCCATAGATGAAGATGTTGAAGATCACAGATTGATTGCTCAACTACTTGCAGGTTTGAGAGGAGATGAAAGGTGGAAACCTTTTGTCTTATCAACAAAACTTTCATTAAATCATTATGTTCCAGATTTGAATCAATTACTTGGTTTGATGCTCACATATGAGCAAGACTTGAAGGGAGATGGAGATAAAGGACAAAGTTCTGCAATGTACATGAAGAACAAGAAGAAAGGAGATAAAGGTAAAGCAAAGGATGAAGAGGAGTCTAGTTCTCAAGCTTATTATGCAAGAGGTAAAGGCACTGGTAGAGGAAGAGCAAGAGGTTTTGGAAGAGGAAGAGGTAATCAAAATAACAACAAAAAGGCTTGTTGGATCTGTGGATGGAGTAATCATTTGGCTCATGACTGTTGGCACAACCAACAAGGATCAAATCAAAATCAGAACAACAATAGCAGAGGCCGTGGTGGAAGATATCAAAGTAATTTTCAAAGAGGTAGACAAAGTCAAAGAGGAGGCTATGGTGGAGGTGGAGGAAGAAGTTGGGGACAAAATCAATCCTACAACACCACCTACTAAAACTATGCAAATGACACACAGAATGAAAGTCATACATCATTGATGATGAACTCAATCAACACATCATATAAAGAAGATCTAAAGGTATTTTACATTGACTTTGGATGTTCTAATCATTTGTCAGGAAACATAGAATTGATGTCAGAATTGGAAAAAGGCATTTCTAGTCACACAGTTCAAACTGGTGATAATACAAGACATAGTGTACATTCAATTGGAAAAGTGAAATGCAAGAGTGGAGCATATTTGCTAACCAATGTTTTATATGTTCCTACAATACCTAAAAACTTGATTAGTGTGGGACAGATAGTTGAAAAAGGTTTTCAAGTCAGGTTTACAAATGAAGGAGTATTTGTTGAAGATCTAGATAATGGATATAATCAGATTGTCTCTGGTAAGAAAGAAGGTAGACTCTTTACTTTAAGAGTACAAGGGAACATTGGTCAAGCTTTGCTCACACATGGTGAAGCAGTGATTACAGAACTTGATCTCTAGCATAAGAGATTAGGTCATTTCAATGAAAGAGGAATTAAAGCTATAGTTGCTAATCAGTCTGTACTAGGATTACCAAATGTGCAAAGTCAACATATGGTTTATAAATGTGAAGCATGTCAAATGGGTAAAGCACACAGGTTACCATTTCAGAAGAAAGGATTCAAACATGATGGAGTACTTGAGCTCATTCATACAGATGTATGGGGACCAACAAAAGAAGGATCTATCAGTGGCTCAACGTATTATGTTCTTTTCATTGATTATGCTATAAGATGGATAACATTATATGTTTTGAAGGAAAGATCAGAAGTCTTTGGAGCTTTCAAGCATTTTCATGCATATGCAGAGAGAGTCACAGGTCAAAAGCTTAAAAGACTAAGGTCTGATGGAGGGGGAGAATACTTCTCCCAAGAGTTCAATGATTATCTTTGGAATGCAGGTATTAAGAGAGAAATAACTTGCAGGTATACACCACAACAAAATGGTGTAGCAGAAAGGAGAAACAGGACTTTGGTTCAGTTTGCTAGAGCTATGCTGAAGGAGAAGAATTGTCCAAATTATCTTTGGGCTGAGGCTGTGAATACAGCCACATATCTTGTGAATAGATTACCGTGTGCAGCTCTAAATGGAATGACTCCATATGAAGCTTGGTGGGGTAAGAAACCAACACTAGATCATTGTAGAGTGTTTGGATCAATTGCATATGCTTATGTGCCATCACAACTTAGACATAAACTTGAACCAAAGGTAGAAAAATATGTGTTCATTGGTTATGATGAAAAGCAGATGGGTTACAGGTTGTTGAATCCTCTAACCAAACAATTTCTTGTTTCTAGAGATGTTACATTTGATGAACAGAAAAGTTGGTATGCAGATCAAAGTCATACAGCTGAAGAATTTGAAGAAGAGGTAAGAAGATGTGAGAAAGGAAAATCAATTGTGCAGGTAAATAGAGATGAAGACTATATGCAATGAAGTACATCCACAAGTGGATTAACAAGAAGAAATGAAGAAGCTCCTGTATTTGATGAAGAGGTGTATCCAGACACATATGAAGAATGTGAACCAAGAAGGTCAAGGAGGACTAGAAGACAACCAGAAAGGTATTCTTATGATACTATGGAAAGAAGCAATGGGAAGAAGCAATGAAGGAAGAATTCAATGCACTGGAGGAGAACAAGACATGGGAACTTGTTGCTAAACCAAATGGTAAGAAAGTTATTGCAAATAAATGGGTTTATAAAGTGAAGAAGCTTGCATATGGAAGTATAGCCAGATACAAAGCTAGATTGGTGGTGAAAGGCTATGCCCAGACCTATGGCATAGATTATGATGAGACATTCAGTCCCGTAGCTAAGATGTCAAAAATAAGGACAATCATTGCTATTGCAGCTTCAAAAGGATGGACCCTAAGTCGATTGGATATAAAGAATGCATTCTTGAATGGATACATATCAGATGAGGTATACATGGAACAACCTCAAGGGTTTATATATTCTAGGTATCCAAATTTTGTTTGCAGGATGAGAAGAGCATTGTATGGATTGAAGCAAGCTCCAAGAGCTTGGAACTATAGACTGGTGAAGTATCTCAATGAACTTGGATATCAAAGTTCAAAAGCAGATTCAAGTCTACTTATCAAAAGAACAGAGGAAGGTGCAATCTACATTTGTATTTATGTAGATGACATTATAATCACAGGTACTTCAGATGAAGGAATCAAGGAGGTAAAGAGATTACTTGAGAAAGAGTTTAAGATCAGTGATCTAGGAAAGTTGTCATACTTTCTTGGAATGGAAGTTACTTATACAGATCATGGCATATATGTGTCACAAGAAAGGTATCTTCTGAACTTGTTGAAGAAGTTTGATATGGAAAATTGCAGAGAAGCTTCAACTCCACTTGAAGTTAATCACAAGCTCAGTAAATATGATGGTGCAGAATACAAAGATATGAGGAAGTATCAATCTCTTCTGGGTAGTTTGATTTATGCTACACTAACAAGACCTGATCTTAGTTATGCAGTGGGAGTCTTGTCACAATTCATGCATTGTCCAAAGGACCCACATTGGATTGCAGGTCAAAGAGTTCTCAGATATATCAAAGGAACTATAAAGGAAGGATTATATTATCCTTTTACATCAGATTTGAAGTTGAGAGCCTACAGTGACTCAGATTGGGCAGGTAACCAAGATGAGAGAAGATCAACTCATGGTTACATGATATACATTGGTGATAAGCTTGTAAGTTGGTGTTCAAAGAAACAACATACAGTAGCATTATCATCAACTGAAGCTGAGTACAAAGGACTTGTGGAAGCAGCTAAGGAAGTCATATGGATGCAGACATTGTTCAAAAGCTTGGGCATTGCTCAAGGTACACCTACAATACATGGAGCTAATATGAGTTCACTTTATCTTGCAGTAAATCTAGTTTTTCATGCAAGGACAAAGCACATAGAGATACAGTATCATTTTCTCTGAGAAAAGGCAATGGAGAAGGAGATTGAAGTGGAGTACATTTCTACCAAAGATCAGTTAGCAGACATAATGACAAAGAGCTTGGATGGTGTGAAGACGAGCTGATTCAAAAGCATGGCAGGAGTAAAAGAAAAGAAGAAGATATAAAGAAACAGGGAATGTCAATTAGTGATTGAGGGGGAGCTGTTGGAGAAACAATCACTAATTGGACATATATTTGAAGGTCAAATCTTAGGAAGAAAACCCCATGCCTATGTGAAGGGACAAATTCACAAGTGTATCATATTTGTAAAGTTAGTTCACTTTAGTTCTAGAAGTTTTTTAAAATCACGAGAATATGAAAATCTATATAAGTTAGTTTGTATCAACTGATGCGAGAGAGAGAGAGAGAGAATAGAGAGAAAGAAGAAAGAAGGAGTTCATTTTATACGCTTCTCTGAGTGAGAAAGCATCTCTAAACTTCTGAGTTTTCATAGCTATGAGAAAGAACTGAGTAAAGTTCTATGTATGAGTCTCTCTTCATCATCTCCATAATTACCTACTGTGTGATGAGTTAAAAAGATCAAGTTTTCCAAGCAACTCGATGCCTGGCATCGAATCTCTGCTAATAAGTCATATTTTCATTTATATTGTTCATTCAGTACTGAAGTGTTTTGAAAACATGATGTTGTTGGAGCAACTCAATGCCTGGCATCGAATTCTAGTTGATAAGTCATATTCTAAGTGTGCATGAAATCACCTATAGTTTTGGTGTCCAAAAGATCAAGGTTTTATGCGGAAAGTCGATATTCGGCATCGAATCCCTGCTGAAAAGTGGCCAAAAACACCCCAAGTCGATGCCCGGCATCGAATTCTCGTTGCAAGTCAATGCTAGGCATCGAATTCTAATTTTAAACAGGCGCTTTTACTATAACAGGAAGATTTCCAATTTTAGAAGGTCATACAGGGTTATCGTGTGAGAGCCATAACTTGCGTTCTAGAGATTCGTTTGATGCATATGATAGCTTTTTGGAAAGCTCTACTCTTCTTGTTTCAGCCTATAAAGTTTCATGGAGAAATAATACTTGAGCTAGGAGAAATAAGCAAAATACTGAAGGTATGTCATTTTAGTGACTACGAATTTCTATAGAAGCTAAGTTCTCACTTTAGGCTATCATTTCTCAAAGTTTGGAGTGGCAATGAGTTAATGGTGACCATAGAGGTGTTCTAGTGTCACATTAATTCATTTCTTGTGGTGTTTCATACATCAACAAGTGGTATCAGAGCAGAAAGATTCTCGAGAGCAGAAGACGACAAAGGAACGAGAAGGTTTGTAAAGTTTTCCATTAAAGTTTGTAAGGTGAAGCATTTGAAGACACAAGGCATCAAAAGGTTACTTCAAAAGTATCCTCATACACAAAGAACTCCAAAAGGTATTATCCTTTATCCTTTAAGCTCACAGGTTGCAGCAGAAGGAAAGGAGTATGGCAGATCATATCTCTATTGACAAACTAGACAGAGATAATTACCCTGCATGGGTAATGAGAATGGAAGCCTTACTTATGAGTAAGGATCTCATGGTATATGTAACAGGTGAAGAAGAGAAGCCAATATTTGAAGATGAAAGCCGACCAAAGAAAGAGGAACTTGATGCTTTAAAGCATTGGTAGAAGAAGGATGCAAGTGCAAAAGCATACATCTACAATACAATCTTTGATCATTTGCTACCACACATCAGAGGATTGGAATCATTTGAAGATATATGGAATGCATTGGAGTATCATTTCCAAAGTACTACTAAAGCACGGAAAGCAAGTCTATGGTCAGAGTTTACAACATTCAAGAAGAAGCCAAGTCAAACCATTAGTGATTATGTCACTAAGATGAAGGATCTAGCAGATAGTCTTGGATCCATAGATGAAGATGTTGAAGATCACAGATTGATTGCTCAACTACTTGCAGGTTTGAGAGGAGATGAAAGGTGGAAACCTTTTGTCTTATCAACAGAACTTTCATTAAATTATTATGTTCCAGATTTGAATCAATTACTTGGTTTGATGCTCACATATGAGCAAGACTTGAAGGGAGATGGAGATAAAGGACAAAGTTCTGCAATGTACATGAAGAACAAGAAGAAAGGAGATAAAGGTAAAGCAAAGGATGAAGAGGAGTCTAGTTCTCAAGCTTATTATGCAAGAGGTAAAGGCACTGGCAGAGGAAGAGCAAGAGGTTTTGGAAGAGGAAGAGGTAATCAAAATAACAACAAAAAGGCTTGTTGGATCTGTGGATTGAGTAATCATTTGTCTCATGACTGTTGGCACAACCAACAAGGATCAAATCAAAATCAGAACAACAATAGCAGAGGCCGTGGTGGAAGATATCAAAATAATTTTCAAAGAGGTAGAAAAAGTCAAAGAGGAGGCTATGGTAGAGGTGGAGGAAGAATTTGGGGACAAAATCAATCCCATAACACCACCTACTACAACTATGCAAATGACACACATAATGAAAGTCATACATCATTGAGGATGAACTCAATCAACACATCAGATAAAGAAGATCTAAAGGTATTTTACATTGACTCTAGATGTTCTAATCATTTGTCAGGAAACATAGAATTGATGTCAGAATTGGAAAAAGGCATTCCTAGTCACATAGTTCAAACTGGTGATAATACAAGACATAGTGTACATTCAATTGGAAAAGTGAAATGCAAGAGTGGAGCAGATTTGCTAACCAATGTTTTATATGTTCCTACAATACGTAAAAACTTGATTAGTGTGGGACAGATAGTTGAAAAAGGTTATCAAGTCAGGTTTACAAATGAAGGAGTATTTGTTGAAGATCCAGATAATGGATATAATCAGATTGTCTCTGGTAAGAAAGAAGGTAGACTCTTTACTTTAAGAGTACAAGGGAACATTGGTCAAGCTTTGCTCACACATGGTGAAGCAGTGATTACAGAACTTGATCTCTAGCATAAGAGATTAGGTCATTTCAATGAAAGAAGAATTAAAGCTATGGTTGCTAATCAGTCTATACTAGGATTACCAAATGTGCAAAGTCAACATATGGTTTATAAATGTGAGGCATGTCAAATGGGTAAAGCACACAGGTTACCATTTCAGAAGAAAGGATTCAAACATGATGGAGTACTTGAGCTCATTCATACAGATGTATGGGGACCAACAAAAGAAGGATCTATCAGTGGCTCAAGGTATTATGTTCTTTTCATTGATGATGCTACAAGATGGATAACATTATATGTTTTGAAGGAAAGATCAGAAGTGTTTGGAGCTTTCAAGCATTTTCATGCATATGTAGAGAGAGTCACAGGTCAAAATCTTAAAAGATTAAGGTCTGATGGAGGGGGAGAATACTTCTCCCAAGAGTTCAATGATTATCTTTGGAATGCAGGTATTAAGAGAGAAATAACTTGCAGGTATACACCACAACAAAATGGTGTAGCAGAAAGAAGAAACAGGACTTTGGTTGAGTTTGCTAGAGCTATGCTAAAGGAGAAGAACTGTCCAAATTATCTTTGGGCTGAGGCTATGAATAGAGCCACATATCTTGTGAATAGATTACCATGTGCAGCTCTAAATGGAATGACTTCATATGAAGCTTGGTGGGGTAAGAAACCAACACTAGATCATTGTAGAGTGTTTGGATCAATTGCATATGCTTATGTACCATCACAGCTTACACATAAACTTGAACCAAAGGCAGAAAAATATGTGTTCATTGGTTATGATGAAAAGCAGATGGGTTACAGGTTGTGGAATCCTCTAACCAAACAATTTCTTGTTTCTAGAGATGTTACATTTGATGAACAGAAAAGTTGGTATGCAAATCAAAGTCATACAGCTGAAGAATTTGAAGAAGAGGTAAGAAGATGTGAGAAAGGAAAATCAATTGTGCAGGTAAATAGAGATGAAGACTATATGCAAGCAAGTACATCCACAAGTGGATTAACAAGAAGAAATGAAGAAGCTCCTGTATTTGATGAAGAGGTGTATCCAGACACATATGAAGAATGTGAACCAAGAAGGTCAAGCAGGACTAGAAGACAACCAGAAAGGTATTCTTATGATACTTCTTACATAACTCAGAAGAACTATGCATATATAGTCAAAGATGATGAAGAACCTCAGAACTATGATGAAGCTAAAGGTAAGAAGCAATGGGAAGAAGCAATGAAGGAAGAATTCAATGCATTGGAGGAGAACAAGACATGGGAACTTGTTCCTAAACCAAATGGTAAGAAAGTTATTGGAAATAAATGGGTTTATAAAGTGAAAAAGCTTGCAGATGGAAGTATAGCCAGATACAAAGCTAGATTGGTGGTGAAAGGCTATGCCCAGACCTATGGCATACATTATGATGAGACGTTCAGTCCCGTAGCTAAGATGTCAACTATAAGGACAATCATTGCTATTGCAGCTTCAAAAGGATGGACCCTAAGTCAATTGGATAAACAGAATGCATTCTTGAATGGATACATATCAGATGAGGTATACATGGAACAACCTCAAGGGTTTATAGATTCCAGGTATCCAAATTTTGTTTGCACGATGAGAAGAGCATTGTATGGATTGAAGCAAGCTCCAAGAGCTTGGAACTGTAGACTGGTGAAGTATCTAAATGAACTTGGATATCAAAGTTCAAAAGCAGATTCAAGTCTACTTATCAAAAGAATAGAGGAAGGTGCAATCTACATTTGTATTTATGTAGATGACATTATAATCACAGGTACTTCAGATGAAGGAATCAAGGAGGTAAAGAGATTACTTGAGAAAGAGTTTAAGATCAGTGATCTAGGAAATTTGTCATACTTTCTTGGAATGGAAGTTACTTATACAGATCATGGCATATATGTGTCACAAGAAAGGTATCTTCTGAACTTGTTGAAGAAGTTTGATATGGAAAATTGCAGAGAAGCTTCAACTCCACTTGAAGTTAATCACAAGCTCAGTAAATATGATGGTGCAGAATACAAAGATATGAGGAAGTATCAATCTCTTCTGGGTAGTTTGATTTATGCTACACTAACAAGACCTGATCTTAGTTATGCAGTGGGAGTCTTGTCACAATTCATGCATTGTCCAAAGGACCCACATTGGATTGCAGGTCAAAGAGTTCTCAGATATATCAAAGGAACTATAAAGGAAGGATTATATTATCCTTTTACATCAGATTTGAAGTTGAGAGCCTACAGTGACTCAGATTGGGCAGGTAACCAAGATGAAAGAAGATCAACTCATGGTTACATGATATACATTAGTGATAAGCTTGTAAGTTGGTGTTCAAAGAAACAACATACAGTAGCATTATCATCAACTGAAGCTGAGTACAAAGGACTTGTGGAAGCAGCTAAGGAGGTCATATCGATGCAGACATTGTTCAAAAGCTTGGGCATTGATCAAGGTACACCTACAATACATGGAGGTAATATGAGTTCACTTTATCTTGCAGCAAATCCAGTTTTTCATGCTAGGACAAAGCACATAGAGATACAGTATCATTTTCTCTGAGAAAAGGTAATGGAGAAGGAGATTGAAGTGGAGTACATTTCTACCAAAGATCTGTTAGCAGACATAATGACAAAGAGCTTGGATGGTGTGAAGACCAGCAGATTCAAAAGCATGGTAGGAGTAAAAGAAAAGAAGAAGATATAAAGAAACAGGGAATGTCAATTAGTGATTGAGGGGGAGCTGTTGGAGAAACAATCACTAATTGGACATATATTTGAAGGTCAAATCTTAGGAAGAAAACCCCATGCCTATGTGAAGGGACAAATTCACAAGTGTATCATATTTGTAAATTTAGTTCACTTTAGTTCTAGAAGTTTTTTAAGATCACGAGAATATGAAAATCTATATAAGTTAGTTTGTATCAACTGACGCGAGAGAGAGAGAGAGAGAATAGAGAGAAAGAAGAAAGAAGGAGTTCATTTTATACGACTGATGGCTTCTCTGAGTGAGAAAGCATCTGTAAACTTCTGAGTTTTCATAGCTATGAGAAAGAACTGAGTAAAGTTCTGTGTATGAGTCTCTCTTCATCATCTCCATAATTACCTACTGTGTGATGAGTGAAAAAGATCAAGTTTTCCAAGCAACTCGATGCCTGGCATCGAATCTCTGTTGATAAGTCTTATTTTCATTTATATTTTTCATTCAGTACTGAAGTGTTTTGAAAACATGATGTTGTTGGAGCAACTCGATGCCTGGCATCGAATTTCAGTTGATAAGTCATATTCTAAGTGTGCATGAAATCACCTATAGTTTTGGTGTCCAAAAGATCAAGGTTTTATGTGGGAAGTCGATGTCCGGCATCGAATCCCTGCTGAAAAGTGGCCAAAAACACCCCAAGTCGATGCCCGAAATCGAATTCTTGTTGCAAGTCGATGCTAGGCATCGAATTCTAATTTTAAACAGGCGCTTTTACTATAACAGGAAAGATTTCAAATTTTGGAAGGTCATACAGGGTTATCTTGTGAGAGCCATTACTTGAGTTCTAGAGATCCGTTTGATGCATATGATAGCTTTTTGGAAAGCTCTACTCTTCTAGTTTTAGCGTAGAAAGTTTCATTGAGAAATAATACTTGAGCTAGGAGAAATAAGCAAAATACTGAAGGTATGTCATTTTGGTGACTAGGAATTTCTGTAGAAGCAAAGTTCTTACTTTAGGCTATCATTTCTCAAAGTTTGGAGTGGCAATGAGTTAATGGTGACCATAGAGGTGTTCTAGTGTCACATTAATTCATTTCTTGTGGTGTTTCATACACCAACATTTTCTCATACGCACAGTTCCAGGTTGTGGGATCTCTCATATCATTTCTAATGCATTTTTTCATACCTATCAATCTTGGGTTGTGGGACATCTTGTATGAGTTACATATTCTTGTATTATTCTCCCTATGTGGGTGTTCTTGTAATTGGAAGTATATTTCAAAAATGTTGTCGTGTAGTAAGAGAGGACAATCTAGTGCTCCCTTGACATTGTGGCAAGACTGCCTTCAAGACCAAGTGTTGCACATCATTGTAGATCAATCTTCATCAAGTCCCCCATGGCAATTAATATGAAGAAAAGTCTAAAAATGAGCATGGCTAAGAAATTGGATGAGACAAGATAAAAGTTTGGAGGATTTATTCAAAAAGTTAAGCTCTTCATAAGAATGCAACTCAATAGGTATCCAAATGATGCTTCTCAAGTAGGACTCATATGAACTCTATTATGTGGTCATATTCTTTCATGGTTTTCACCTATCTTGGAGAAGGACATGGATATTTTGTATGATTTCAAGGCCTTTTTTGAGAGTTCATGTCTTCTTTTGGAGATACCAATTGTTCATGTGTTGCTGAGACAAAGCTAAGGAAGGTACATCAAGGAAATATACCTACTTCTATCTATGCATCCAAATTCGCACAAATCATTTGTGATCCCACATGGAACGAGGATTATTTTATCAACCAATTTTGATGGGGCTTACATGTTGATGTCATGGACCTCATGCTAACCATACCCAAGGTAAACACTTTGAATGAATTCATGAATCAAGCAATTGAGTGTGATAATAGGTTGTTCGAGAGAAAGAATATTAGAGATCGAGAATACAAGTTTATCTTTGTCCCTCAACAAAATATGCTATAGGAAAATAAACCAGAACCCATGCAATTGGATTACATCAGGGTTAGCTAACTTACAACAAAGGAAAGACAACATTGAAAGGATCATGGATTATGCATTTACTATGGAGAGCATGATCATATGGTATTCAAATGCCCTAAGAAGAAGAAACAAGTTGGGATTAGAACTTTCACAATCACCATCCCACATCAAAAGGATCATCATCAAAGTCAAAGGAGGCATACAATCCATCATGAGAATCATGCCCTTGATTCTATACCTAGATATACTACAAATCCTTTCCAGTTTCATTATGGATATCCATCATTGTTGTGTTATAGTACCACATATGAGGAACTCTACAAGGACTAGGATCTATAAAAATTCAACTTCTAGAAAAACTCACAGTCACATAACTACTCCTCATGCAGCTCATCAGTTGAGGGGGAGATGATGTCACACACATAAAGGAAACCATCTTCGACCTCAGATTCCTATTTCTCATTATAGGTTCTAAATTCAAAGGAACTAATGCTTCCATTACATCTAGAACGTGCCAAAACCTTAAGACTATCTGTCTGCTTATTAGATCTTGACATTTAAAGTCTTGTTCAGATTGCTAACATTATCATGACATCATGAATTCATAACCACCTTTATACGTACCCTTGGGAACCACCTCAAACAACATAAAAAAGATAATGGATTATGCTTTTATTGTGGAGAGCATGATCATATGGTATTCAAATGTCCTAAGGAGAAGAAGCATGTTGGAATTAGAACTTCCACAATCACCATCCCACATCAAAAGTATCATCATGAGAGTCAAAGGACACATATAGTCCATCATGAGAATCATGCCCTTGATTCTACACCTAGATATACTAGAAACCCTTTACACTTTTGTCATGGATATCCATCTTCATCGTGTTTGAGTATCATATATCAAGAATTCTACAAGGAACAAGATCTAAAAGAATTCAAGTTCTATAAAAACTCACAATCACTTAAATAAAGATTATGTAATTTTGGGTAAACAACTTTTCAAACAAGGGAAGGATAATCAATTATGAATGTGTATTCATGAGGGAGAGTATGTTTATTTATTCAAGTAGTGATGTGTGTGAGCACACTAGGACAACCAGAGCACTTTTTCCCCTCTGTAGGAGGTTTCTTTGCCCCCTAGCTTGTATATACACCTAACGGGTCACTTATCTTTGTACATGCTCTTGGTAATACATTCAGTATTGTGTGTTATGCCCCAAGCTTCGTTTTCCTCCTTGGGTTGTTTGCGTGCTTCCCCAGACCTCAAACTCCAGCAATTGGTATCAGAGCACGTTGCCATTTCATCTAGGGCATCATCCACACCCATCTGATCATAATCTCAGAATCGCACGAAATTTGACATCAAAATCACAATCTGACTTGTTTTGGTCTCCGAATGCATTATCATAGTGCTTGTGTAGGAAATTTCATCTTTTTTTGCCAAAGATATATACAAGTTTTTGTTTGGCAATATAAGTGTCTCAAAGTCTGTTACACATTTAGCAAAACTCGAGAGGGTAGTTCTATTCAACTTTTTAAGATACAATGATTTTTCTGCATAAGGGTATCTTAGTCACTGGCCATGTCTAAAAGTACTGATGTGTTTTGTATGTTGGTTTTTGAGGATAAGTTGGATGGTGACAATTAACCATTGTGGGCTTCTATGATGCGTCATGTATTGGTTGCAAAAGAACTCAGGAATATTTTGCAGGGTGTTGAGAAATTTCCTATTACACCTGCAAATACAGTTACTTAAGGTGATGTAGACGGCATTCAAGATGGTGATATTCTTCCGGTTCCTATTTTCCTTGTGGTTCTTGCTGCACCTACTATAGAGCAACTTCATTGGGATCGTCGAGATGCTCAAGCACATGCATTGATAGCCTTGTCTATGAAATGTGCCATTTTTCCTCACATTTGCTCTTGTAGAACAACAAATTAGGATGCTTGGGGTACACTTATCACTTTGTAGTAGCCGAGGAATGAGGCTTCTCTTGCTTACCTTTGAAAATAGTTGGAGAGTGATCACATGAATGAAGGAGATTCCATGGAGAAGTTTTTTACAAAGGTCAAAGATTTGAAGGAGTAGTTGATTTCTACTAATGAAATCTTTCCTAACATTTCACTTGTGCAAACTATTCTAAACGGTCTTCCAGATTCATATCAGAGTTTTACTTCTACTCTTCAATTGATGATGAAAGGAAATCCAAATGCCTTAACATTTGAGGAGTTAGTCTTTGTTTTGTTATAGGAAGATTAGTCTAGTTAGAACATGTCCATTATGCATGTTGTAGATTAAGCTTTCCTAGCTAGTCAGAAGGGCAAAGGTAAATGGCACTCATCTACTAGTAAGCAGAAATCTACTAATTCTGCACAATCAAATAAAGATGACAGGGATGAGAAGAAAATAGAAAAGGAGAGATTTTTTTGAAATACTATAAAGGAAATGATCATGTCATAAAGAGTCCTCCAAAACTAGTTGCAAAAGAGGCAAAGAAGAAAGAGGTTGGAATGGTTGTTGCAGAGGCATCTACACCCAAAACAAATTCTACTAATCTTGTGTAGAATGAAGAATGGGAATTTACTACTCTTTGTAGTTATGGACCATCTTCTCATGAATAGTGTATGTGTATAGTAGTATCAGATGTTTGCTACTTTGATAGTGGGGCAATGAAACATATTACCTCACAATGGAGTTTGTTCACTTCACTTGACCTTGCTGCGATAGGGAATACTATTACATGCACCAAAAACTCCTCTTATGCTATTATGGGAGTTGGTAAGATCATTCTAGCTACTCTTGATGGTAGTTCTTTAACATTTTCAGATGCTTTATTTGTGCCAGGGATGAGGAGAAATCTATTATTAATTTCAGTATTAGCCAAGATTGTCTTGATTTTGAGATTTATTAATGACAGATGTACAGTTCATGATCTATCAAATGGTGATATCATTATTGCTTTCGACATTTTTTGCCCTGGGCTGTATAAGCTCATATATAGATTATGCAAAATCTATGAATGATTCAAGTTCAAGATTCTCAAGCTATGTCAGATGCAAAGCTTTGGCATGCATGCTTTGGTCATCTCAATTTTGCTAGTTTGCTATGCTTGCAAAAATATGAAATGGTTTCTTGTTTGCCAAACTTGAGGCACCCATCTATAAAAGCTATATTTTGGGCAAAATGCAACATTCCTCCTCCCAAAAGATGGTTCATTTTGAGTTAGTCAAGTATTGCAACTTGTTCACAATGATGTTTATGGTCCTATGTAGACATCCTCTTTTGGGAACTATCTTTAGTTGGTGACTTTCATCGATGACTTTTCTAGGCATGCATGGGTATATCCATTGAAAGCAAAGTCCAAAGTGTTTATGTGCTTCAAACAGTTTCTAGTTTTGGTAGAAAATCTATCAGCATGTAAATTGGGCACCCTCCATTTTGATTGGGGGGATATATGTCTTCTAATTTTAATGCATTTTTTGTTGAACATGGGATAAAACATCAGTGTATAGTGCCCTATACACCTCAACAGAATGGAGTTGCTAAAAAGAAGAACATTGTCACTCATGGAGATGGCGTGGTGTACGGTCTCAAGCTTTACCACATAGTTTTTTGCTTGAGGCTATTATGTGTGCCACATATGTACTTAGTGTAAGACAATAGTTACGCAATATAACACAGGAGTAGTAATAGAGAAGATAACAGATAAAGAAGAATCTCCACAATTTTCTAATAACAGCAATTACAAAGATGATGGCATTGTCCACCCGTGCGCTCTCAAGGTAGAGCTTGAATGGTGATCTAGACAAATCTAGATAGCGAGATACAAGGTAGAGGTAGTCTAGCTCAATTTAATGTCTCAGGTAGTGCAGAAATCATGTATATATAGGATCATGGGTGGCCTTTCGTGGATGGCTATACATGGGTGGTAGAGCCACCCGTGTAATTACCGTATACAGCTTAGGCCGGTTGAACTGACCTAACAATATGAATGATTTCAGACCCAACAGGGAATATTCCATGGAATATTTTTGCTGGTCCCCTAGGATCCCATAGCTAAGGCTCCTCACCGTTGCCCCGGACCCCACAATTGGGGACCCTGGTAACTCCCTTTCCTTACAATACATTACATGGTCCGATATGCCCTTCATCCAATATGCAAGTTGGGACTCCCATCAATTGGGTAATGCACGCTTGGCTTCCCCTCAGAATGCGGGCCTTACAAAATGTGCATACAATCATGAGGGGTAGACATTGATCATATACTAACACCCCCCCTCAATGTTTATCGATGATAAATCAAGTAGGTCTCAGTCCTATGCCCATCTGTTGAAGATGCCTGTTGAGACTCTCTCTTCCAAGTGCTTTAGTGAATATGTCAGCACAATTTGCCTCTGTTGAGCAATATTCTAGCTCCACAATTTCATGTTCAATTAGCTCACGAATGTAATAGTACTGTACTTCTATGTGCTTGGCGCGAGCATGAAATACTGGGTTCTTTGCGATAGCCATACAACTTTGATTATCACACTTGAGTACAGTCGCCATATTTGATGGAAATCCTAGATCTGCAAGAATTCTCCTTAACCAGACTGCCTCACAAGAAGCAAAACAAGCTGCTTTGTACTCTACTTCAGTGGAGGAGAGTGCAAGAGTTGGACCAAGTGAAAAACAATATCCAGAAACTGGTTTTCTAGAATCACAATCTCCAGCCCAATCTGAATCACAATATCCTTGAAGTGTATCATCTGTCGTATGAAAAATACCAGAATCCAAGGTTCCTGCAATGTACCTTAGAATTCACATTCCAGCATTCGAGTGACTCTCTTTAGGGTTGTTGGAAAACCTGCTTAACACTTCAAGAACATAGCAAATGTATGGTCTAGTGTTGCACAAAAAACTAGGACTTCCAATGAGCTTCCTATACTTCTTAGCATCTACATCAGGCATGTTATTATCCATAGATAGCTTATGATTTACCTCCAGAGATGTGCTAGTTGGTTTGCAGTCCATCATTCCAAATGCCTTGAGAATTGCTTTGGCATATTTTTGTTGTGAGATGAAAATGCCATTCTTCCTTTGCCATACTTCAATTCCTAGACAAAAATGGAGTACACCTAAGTTTGTCATTTCAAACTTAGTTCCCAAGCTGATCCAAGTTTGATTGATGAGTTCCTGATGATCTCTTGTAATGATCAAATCATCTACATATACAATGACAAAACCTAGCCTGCTATCCCTTTTCGTTACATACAAGTTAGCATCAGAAGTACTTCTTTCAAAACCCATATTTTTGAAAAAATTATCTATCCGTTGGTACCAAGCCCGTGGAGCTTGCTTAACTCCATACAAAGCTTTCTTCAACCTACAAACTTTATTTTCTGAATTGGGCACCTCAAAACCTAGTGGTTGAGATACATATACCTCCTCCTTTAGGTGACCATTCAAAAATGCAGATTTGACATCCATCTAGAAAATAGGCCAAGACTTTTGTGCAACTACTACAAGTACTGTCGGAATAGTTGTCATGCATGCTGTTGGTGCAAAAGTTTCTTGAACATCGAATCCTTCGATCTATGAAAAACCCTGTGCAACTAATCTTGCCTTATACTTTTCTAATGTTCCATCTGCTTTATACTTAGCTTTCCAAATCCACTTAGTACCTATTACCTTCCTCTTTGGCGGCAAGTCGACTAGATCCCATGTATCATTTTTTAGTATACTATCATTCTCAGACTGCATTGCCACTCTCCAACTTGGATCATCAAGGGCTTCTTCAATGGTGGTAGGTTCCTTTATCGAGCCCATGATATCTACCATTAGAGCCATGTTAACAATGTGTTCTGAGGCTCTTCTTTGCTCCTCTATTCTTTTTTATCTTCCTAATCCATCCAAGGATAATTCTCGTACATCTACATGTAGATTGTGATCATCAAAGAGCTGCTATGCCCACTTTGGTAGTGGCTTACACTATGTAGCTACAACTGGTTGGATTTTATTTGAGGGAATTTCTTCATCAGATGTTTCCTCTTTCTCAACTTTAACCTATCTTTTGATAGGCACAAGGTGAGATATTTCTCCATTTGATGAGATAGTAGATTTACCTTTATCTTCTACTAAGTGTGGTTATTCATCAAACACCACATCGCGGCTGACAAAAATCTTCCTTGCCTTAGGATCCCACAACCTTTATGCTTTAGAATCTTCACTATATCCTAGGAAGACACACTTTTAGCTTTTTGAATCCAACTTTGATCTTGTTGAATCAGGAATATGTGCATAACAAAAACAACCAAAAATTTTGAAATGCAAAACTGAAGGCTTTTTACCACAATAGGCTTCTTGAGGAGTCATCCCCTATAGTTCTTTTGTGTAGCTTTGATTGAGGATGTAGACTGCTGTATTGACTGCTTCTGCTTAGAATGAATAAGACATGTCTTGAGCCTTTAACATACAATGAGCCATTTCAACTACTGTCCTGTTCCTACGCTCAATAACGCCATTTTGTTGAGGTGTATGAGCTGTGGTAAGTTGCCTTTTCACACCATGCTCCTTACAATAATTGTTGAATTCTGTTGACAAGAATTCACCTCCTCTATCTATTCTAAATTTCTTCAGTTTCCTTCCTGATTCATTTTCCACATACTTATGCCATGTTTTAAATTTTTCAAAAGCATCATCCTTCTCTCGAATGAAATAAACCCACATCTTTCTACTATATCCTCGACTAACAGCAAAAAAATCTTCCTAAAGCAGGTGTGGACATTTTACCAGAGAGATCAGCATGTACCAACTCTAGAGGAGCTTGAGATCGATTGCTTTTCTCTCTTGGAAATGCCTTTCGTTGTTGCTTGCCCATCATACAAGCTTCACAAGGTTCCTGAAACTCTGAAAATGCAGGCAAATGAGCAACCATCCCTGTTCTTTGCATCTCCTTCAAAATTGCAAATCCGAGATGCCCAAATCATTGGTGCCATAACCTGCTTACATCTTTATCTTCTATAGCAGTTAAGGCACTTAACTCATACAAGTTATCACGTCTTATGCCTTTACCTACTACATTACCTGATGAATCAATGATTTTTGCACCACTCTTATTGAAGTGAACTTCGAGTCCACAATCTGTTATTGTAGAAACTGACAACAAATTTCATTTAAGTGTAGGTACATAGAGAACATTGGATAACTTTTCTCAAAACCTGGAGAAGTGATAAAAGAGATGGTTCCAATTCCTTCCGCTGGACATTTGGAGTCATTTCCCACCACTACATTGATGGATTCCTGTAGAGGCACTAGGGAACTATACCAATCCTTTTTACTGGTCATATGGCGAGAAGCTCAACTATCTAAAATCCATGGTTCATCAACACGAGCTTGAGCAGATGAGCATACCTCTTCAATAGCTACCCATAGTTCCAGCTCTGTGTTGTTTGCAGACTCTTTGTTTTTCCATGATGATTTTAGAGTCCCATTCTATTCATCAGCTTGCTTCTTTCTGCAATCCTTGATGGCATGGCCTTTCTTTTCACGATAGAAGCAACTTCCTGTGAACTTTTTCTTCTTTGGCTTCTTCTTTGATCCATCAGAAGAGCCTTTACCTTTTGCATTTGTTGAGAATGCAGCATCACTTGTACTTCGTCGATTCTTCAACCGCATCTCTTCTTCTAAAAGCATAGCACAAAACTCTTCAAATATGAGCGGAATTGGTCTTACCTTAGTGTTAAGGGCTGTTACTAATCCATCATACTTTGCTAGAAGAACATGTACATATCTTTGAGCTAGCTCTTCTGGTGTTATAACAACACCAATTGCAGCGAATCGATCTTGAAGATGTTTTATCTGTTTGATAAAATCTTCAGCCTTTTCAGAATCAAAATGCTTTTCATTTGCCAACTGATTTTCTAAATTTTGTATCCTAGTGTGGTTCTTGGTCTCATATTGACGAGCCAATATGCCCCAAGCCTCATGTGCTTTAGTAGTATGTTGAACTAAAGTAAGCACAGAATCACTTACACTAGTGACAATTGCACATAATGTATCAACATCTGCCTCTTCCAAGCTCGTAGAAGATCTAGATCTGGCTGAATCATCAATCTTGAATTTGCTGGATCTTCAAAACGTATAGGATCTCGATCCAATCCCATCGATCCCATGAGAGTGTCAAGTAATTCATAGGAGTCCAAAATTGCAGAAATTTTGAACTTCTAGAGTATATAGTTGGTTCCATCTAGCTTCCCTTCAGTGAATGCAGGTGGGCGAATTCGAATAGGTGCAGCATTAATATTAGCTGAAGCACGAAGACCATTGTTTGAAAATGAAGCCATCATGTAATCACTTGAATAATCTACTGATATTCTAATCTGCTAGTAGGCTAAAATAGTGATACTTCTCAAGCTTATTCGAACCTTATGGTTCTGATACTATGTAAGAAAATAGTTATGCAATATAACACAGGAGTAGTTGTAGAGAAGATAACAGATATAGGAGAATCTCAACAATTTTCTACTAACAACAAGTACAAAGATGATGGCATTGTTCACTCGTGCGCTCTCAAGGTAGAGCTTAAATGGTGATCTAGACAACTCTAGATAGGGAGATACAAGGTAGAGGTATACTGGCTCAATCGATGTCTCAGGTAGTGCAGAAGTCATGTATATATAGGATCATGGGTGGCCTTCCGTGGATGTCTATACATTGGCGGTAGAGCGTGGGCGGCGACCGCTCATGTAATTTCCATACACGGCTTAGGCCCATTGAACTGACCTAACAAATATAAATGATTTCTAACTCCAATAGGGAATATTCCATGGAATATTCTCGTTGGCCCCCTTGGACCCCCTAGTCGAGGTTGCTCATCGCTGCCCATCAATTGCTTACCTGGATGTTTTTGGTTGTCTTGCATATGCATTAGTGCCTAAGCAACAACATAGGAAATTGGATGATAAAGTAGTGAAATGTATTTTTGTTGGATACAGTTGTGAAAGAAAAGGCTATCATATGTATCCACATTCTAAACATATTTTGGTTAGCTATTATGTTGTTTTTGTCCAAGATGCTATTCAGCTATTACTTTCATGTACTAAGGAGGCATCAGTTAGCTCTAAAGACATGTATGACACTTTGTTGCCTCTTTTTACAGGTGGAAAGTCAAGTGTTGGTTCTAACAAGGCAGCTTCTTAGCCTTTACAAATTTCACATGATGATGTACATCATTCCATTTTTGATGTAAATTCACATGATGCACTTATTGATGAGAGAATTGATATCGAGGAGGCAAAAACTATGCCTAGATGGTTGGTATAGAGTTTGCGAGATAGCAAATTAGATGCACCTCTATCGTATCATACTCATTTAGGCTTGCATAGTGCTTTTTTAGCATCAAATTGCTATGCTATGGCTGCCTCAAGTCTTTCTGATGAGAATGCGTTAGTTTTGTTTGATGAAGCACAAAATTCAGAGAATTGGATGGCTCTTATGAAATCAGAATATGATGCTATTATAAAAAATGATACCTAGTCTTTATGTGACTATCCTCCTCGAAAGAAGGCCATTGGCACTAAGTGGGTATACAAGCTGAAGTGTACACCTGATGGAATAGTTGATAGGTATAGGGCTAGACTTATTGCAAAGGGTTATACTCAAGAAAGAGACATTGATTTTGATGAGACCTTTGATCCTACATGTGGAATGAATACTGTTTGTAGCATCTATGCACTTGCAGCTCATCATGGTTGGAACATACATCAACTAGATATGAAAACTACATTTTTGAATGGTGACTTGCATAAAGAAGTGTATGTTTTTCAGCCCCGTAGTTTTGTGCAGAAAGGGCATGAGAACAGTGTGTAGGTTGAAAAAGGCATTATATGGTTTGAAGAAAACTCCACCTTCTTGGTATGAGAAGATACATACCTACCTCATTGCACATGGTTTTGAGAATAGTCCAACTAAGAGGACCTTATATGTGAAGCGTGCAAATGATGTGCTTTTGATCATTGTTTCTTATGTTGATGACATACTACTCACTTGTCCTCATGAGAAGCATATTGCTGATTTTGAGAAACAAACCAAGTGTGCAATCGAAAGAGACAACATGCCATCGGAACTATGATGAGTGCGAGAGCTTTCTTGAGATGGGGAATTGACTTTATTGTGCCCATTAATCCCCAAATAGATCTCATGCTGAGTATATCATAGGAGAAACAGACTACTTGATGAAGTTGGTAGAAGCCAAAGCCACTAGGAGGAATGATGCTTAGAGAATAGAAAAATTCTTATTTGAGAATATTTTCAATAGGTTTACACTACCTATAGAGATAGTTGGTTATAGAGGAACACACTTCATTAATAAGGTAATTGAATCACTTATGAATGAATTCTTGGGTGATACATAAAAATTCAGCAGCCTATCACCCACAAGCTAATGGACAAGCTGAAAGTTCAAATAAGTTGTTATGGACATTTCTCATCAAGATCGTCAACAATGGAAGATTTGACTCGGATAAACAATTGCACCATGAAATTTGGTCTTTTCAAGTATCTTATAAGATGGATATTGGAACTACACCTTTTAATATAATATGGAAAAAACACAATCTTGTGAGCCTTGTAAATGTGCTACTTCATTTGGATGCCTTTTTAATTGCAAACTTTTCCATCTTCTCAAATTTTTATGCTTTTGCAATAGCATCAAGAAAATCTACACATCTTGACGCCTTTCATTGATAGGGAAGCTCTTCTCAAAAGCCTTCAATAAGTTTGCTCTTCAAGGCATCTCCAAAAACTTCTAGCGCACTATTATGTAAAAAAAGAAATTACTCCTTATATTCTTCAACCTGAAGGAGTATAATTTCATTTTCTTTTACATGGAATAATGGAGAGAACGATAATGCTTCTTTGGGTGCAGTCAAAATTCTTTTCAAAGAATCAGCCCTACATGTGCTCTTTTCTACATGTATGATTTCCATCATAGTTTGGCAACTCCCTATAGATGTAGAATTGCCACCTTCACTTTTGATTCCTTGCTAAACATGCACATATCAAAGAAATACTCGGGCTCCTCGATACCTTCTTCAAGATCCTCTCCAATCTTCTTTTGGACATCAAATTCATTGAATTTTGCTTTGTTAAACACTTGCTTAAGTGCAAACTCATCAACATCATCATCATCTTCAATTCACATTTTCATCTAGCTTTGCATGCATTTGATGTGCACGCACTATTACCACCTTCATCATTGAGGTCCATGAAACATTTGTAGTGCCCTATTTCCGTTTGTTGGATCTTTCTTTATGTAATTGTAGATTCAGTGTATAGATAAGCTCCTCTTCCTCTTCTATCTTCTCTGTCAAAGTCTCCATCTTGTCTCAAAATCCGAGTCCCCTCTAATACCACTTGTAACACATCTCTTAATCTTCAATGACAATCCTACACAGAATGAGAGAATTCAGCACAACAAGATATAAAAGAGCATAAGAGATTATGAGAAAAAACAAGAAGAAAGTGAGAGAGTTTAATTATCTGGTATAGATTTTACAAGTAGTTATGATCAACATTACAAAACCTATCAAGCAACTTCAATGAGAAGCCTCATCCACACAACTACCCCTGAGCTTATCTCAATCTCAATCTCAAATCGCAATCACAATCTCAATCAAAATCCCAATCTCAATCATAGAAATAAAAATGATCGTGATCAAAGCACGGCCGTAAATTTTATTCGTAGCTCTCAATCGTAGCCTCTAGATCTCCCCTTCCAAACTACATAACCAATCATGCCTTACTAGACATGTGCTACTCGAATATCCATGCTCCAAGATATCATCTATTTTCATTTCTAATGGAGGACTCCCAAACCTGCCATGCGTTTACTTTTTATGTCTAACTCAAGAATCATACTTGCAAAAATAGAGGCAATCTCTCCAACACACTCACACACACATTAATCACTCGCAAAACCCACATACAATCTGCATTTTGTAAACCCCTAACTATGAATAAGATTAGTTAAGGCTTGTTTTTTATAAGGGCCTAAAAGCAACACTATTCCAAGCCTTATAACTCAGAAACTCTAAGGAATTAGCTTTATCTTGCGAGACACAAAAATGTTTAGCTCTTTGATGTGCACAATAAAGTTAGATGCACCTAGGTCAAATCAGCTTTCAAATATCACTTTTGAGCCCTGCAAAATAAAAAATTATAGAGGGAGAGATAAAACAACATGCAAAATCTCTTCATTAACCTAGTTTCATGCAATTAAATGAGACATGAAACACAAGAAACAAAAAAAATTCAATCACATGAAGTTGTTCTACTAAGAGCGCATTGCCTTTCTATCATGCAACACTTTATCTAATTCCTACATCTTCATGCTTAAATTTGACATGAAAATTTCATGTGACAACTTTCTAAAGAGAGAATCTAAAACCTTAGTGCTACAAAAGTTTGCAAACATGATCAAAATATCCTAAACAGGAAATTTCATTTTTACCTACACCATTTTTTTTCAAAAAGAAATTGTATATTGCAATTCTCCATCCTCTTTGAAGAACTTTGTCCTCAAAGTTGGAAAGAAGGGTAATGTTCCATAACTGATCTAGATCAACCCATGTTAAATCTTCAATAGGATATGAAAACCACTTTACTAAAATCTCAACCATTTCACGATTCCTAAGATATCTAGTTCTCCTATCCACTATTACTTCTGGCTCAAGCCCAAAAGTTCCATCTCCCTTCAACTTATATTTTTCATGCAAGACATGATCAAAATTAGGAACATACTTTTAAGTAATCCAAGATGGAAAAGTGAACACATTTTCAAGGTGTTATGTAGATCAAGTAAATATGCAATAGAACTGACTTTCTTTAATATTTTAAAAGGACTAGCATAATGTGGATACAATTGACAATATTTTCCTAAAACCAGATATGACCTAGAAGGGTTGATTTTCAAGAATCCCATATCACTTGTTCTAAAATCCAAGGATCTCTATTTGAGATCATAATATACCTTTTGACATTTTTTTTGCATCTTTAATGTTCTTCTTTACCTTTTTCAGCCCCATATTGACATTTTAAAGAATCTTTTTTATTTATTTCAACCTGATTTTGTGAACTAAAAAGTGAATGTGATACCAAACAATTATAGCCATACATTGCTTCAAAAGGTTTTATCTTAATAGACAAGTTCCATGTACCATTATATGCATGCGTAACCAAAGCCAAATACTCAATTGAATTGTTTTCTTTATTATTTGCATACATACATAACATATCCTCAAGCATCCTATTAACCCTCCCAATCTTACCATCAGTTTGAGGATGAAATGCAGTACTCATGTGTAATTATATTCCTATGGACTTAACTATTGCTTTCCAAGAATTATAAGTAAAATTTGCATCCTTGTCATAAGTTATATATTAAGTTATACCATGAAATCTAAAAATTTCTTTTATGAAACGTTTAGAAACATGCATAGTTGTATCAGTTTTCCTCATGGGAAGAAAATGTGCCATCTTTGTGAGATGGTCCAAAAAAACAAAGATGGTATTATGTCCACTTCTAGCTAGAGGTGACATTGTTATGAAATCCATAGAGATGGATTCCCATTTTGGATTAGGCACATCTAATGGTTGTAACATATTAGGAGTCCTTTTAAATTCAGCCTTCACCTATTGATATTTCAAAACTTTTTTCACATACCTCCTAGTGTCATGTTTCATATGTGGTCAATAATATGAATATTTCACTTTAGCATAAGTCCAAGAAAAGCCATGGTGTGCAAAGAAAGGTGCATCATGAAAGTCATGAAAAATCGTTTCTTTTGAAGTAGATTTTGAAGAAATACAAAAATGAGAATTACAATACAAATCATTTGAAAAACAATCAAATTTTCATTGAAACATAGTATGCAGATTTGCGTAATTTTCATTGAAATATAGTATGCAGATTTGCGTACAAAAAGCTCAAAATTGTTGGATGATATAAATCAACATTTAATTTGTTTTGAATATCAAAATTGGAAGATACAATAGAACTTGAATTGGATAAAGGTTTTTGACTCAAAGCATCAACCACTTTATTTCCTTTTCTTGTTAAGTATTTAATATGAAAATCATTGTCACTTAGCAATTTGATCCATTGTTTCTTTTTATTTTTAAGTAACGTTTAAAGATATATTTGAGGCTTTGCTAATTTGTTGTTAATTCAAACTTTACTCCAAGAAATATGTGTCTCCAATGTTTAAGTGCATGAACAACCACAAGCATTTCCAAGTCATGCGTTGTATAGTTTATTTCAGTTTCTTTAGTTTCTTAGACTCATAACCCACTACCTTTCCTCATTGTGAAAGAAAAAATCCGATATGACTTCAATTAGGATCACATGCACCAATGAATGGATTCACTGATAGATATAATTTTTAGCATAGAATTTTCCACATTTCTCTGTTTTATTTCTTCAAATGCATTTTCATACACATCATTCCATGTGAAGTCTCTATTTTTCCTTGTCAAATCTGTAAGAGGATTTTCAATTCTTGAAGATTCGCTAATGTCTCCCTCTCATATTGTGCCAAAGTAAGGAAGCTTTCCACATTTCTCACACATTCTGTGCGTAGGCTAGTCAAATATGGTTTTACCTTTCTCTAGATCTATGTGAATACCTTTCTTAGAAACAACCCTCCCCAAATAAGTCACTTCCCCTCTTATAGTTTATGCTCTCAAAGTTTTTCTAAAGTCTTCTTGAGATGCAATGCATGGACATCATCAACCTTTGAATACCAAAAAGCATTGTCAAGAAAGACGAAAATAAATTCGTCAAGACATTCATGAAACACATTATCCATTGCACATATAACTTTTCTAGGAGCATTTGTCAATCCAAAAGGCAAAAAGTTGAACTCATAATGATTATTTCTTGCTCTAAAAGTGTCCCCAAACTTTACTCTAATATGATGATATCTAGATCTTAAGTCAATTTTAGTTAATACTTTTGCACCACTTAATTGACTCATCAATTCATCTTCGGGTGGAAGTGAATACTTGTTCTTAGCAGTTTTTTATCCCCTATTGTCAATACAAATTCTATATGAGAAATCTTTCTTTTACCAAGCACATGATCTCTGAGGTAAGAAATTGGTTCTTATCCACCTCTTCTTCAATATATCATCTAGTTGGAGCTTTAGCTCTTTCAATTCATCAATATTGAACCTATAAGATGCTCTAGAATAAGGTTCACTTCTTGGATAGAGGTCTATAGCATGGTCAATTTTCCTTCGAGGGTACATGCCTGATAGATCATTAGGAAATACATCTCGATACTCATGTAAAAATTTTCTAACATATTTATAAATTTTGTCTTCTTTTTTCTCGTCATGAAGGCCATTCACATAAACCAAATAGGTCTCACAACCTTGCTGAATACCCTTAGTCAATTTTATGCCACAAATAGGAGGAGAAAATGAATTACATTCACCTACAAGAGGATGCTCCTCCCCCCACTTTCAAAGTAAGGATCTCACTTTTGCAATCAATCATGGCACTATTATGAATTGACCAATCCATTCCAGTGATTACACCACATTCTCTCATTTTAATTACATGGAAGGTACCCAAAAACTTTCTTTGGAACAAGTTCAACCAAATGAAGAAGAGTCCAAAAGAAATCACCACCGAGTTTGTTACAAAATTCAAGGAGGTTGTTGATTAATTAGCACCCATAAGAGAGATGATTGAAGAAGAAGCCATCATGAGGAAAATTCTCAATGGGATTAGAGGTGACTAGCAATGACAATCTTTCACCAAAACCTATGATCTCATCATGGATGTGCAAACCCCAGACTTCAACATCTTTCTTGGACAACTCTTCAATCACGAAGCCAATAATAGCATAAAGGAAGGTAACTCATATAATGGTAATTCAATTAGTGCTCTATATGCACATCAGAAGGAAAAGAAGCTAAAAGGCAAGAAGAAGGAAGATGAGACTTCCCAAGCTAACTTTGTAAGCAAGAGCAAGTGGAAATAGAAGAAGAAAGGACCAAAGCATGACAAGACAAAAGGCTAGAATGTTCAACCTTGTGCCATTTGTGTTAAGACCAACCACACCACTCAAAATTGTTGGTTCAATGGGAAGACCCAGAAAGGAAGTGGAAGAGGTGGATATGGCAACAATAGAGGTAGAGGTAGACACAAATTCAACAATAACAATAGAGGTCATAACAGAAGTATCTAAAACAATTATTTTGAAGATCAACAATACGAAGACTCATTTCTCTTAATGAATCTAAGCCACAATGGAGGTAAAGAAGATGATCATTTATTCTATAAAGATTCAGGATGTTCAAATCATGTTGCAGGCAACATAGCTCTTTGATCTGATTTGGGATATCCAAAGCATAGACATGAAGTTCAAACAAGGGATGATACTAAGCACAATGTGGAGAATATTGGTAATGTCAAAGCTTCAATTGGCAGGAAAAATATTATAAGCAAGGTACTCTATGTTCCCTGTATTACAAAAAACCTAATAACTATCATGGACAAGGAGACCATCCTAACCTCAAATTCCATGTGACTTCTTTATCCCAAACCAATGCTTCCATTGCATCCGAAGCATGCCAAAACCCTAAGATCAACTGTCCACTTGCCTCATTCAGATATCTAGAGCTCATGTTTTGAATTGATGACATCATTGATGGTATCATTAATTCATAACTACCTTTCATGAACCGTCCTTGAAAACCTATATAAGGAAGGCGTGGCCACATTCATAATTATTCTTGCCAATACTAGTCTTGGGAGCTCAAGGATTCATGATCGCCAAGTACTCTCCAAGTTCCAATTCTTGTTCTTGTCTTGTTCCTTTTTCCAATCTTGTCTAGTCTTGTATCTTGGACATCTAGTCTTGTCCTCTTGTAATCTTGTTGTACAAGATCTTGTCAAGTTCTTTCTTGTATCTAGTTCATCTCCCAAACAGAGTCTTTATAATCCAAATATCTTGTGTCATAATTACGATCCTAGGTTGTGGGATCTCCTGTATTATCTCTAATCCTACAATTCATACCTATTAGTCCCGAGTTGTGGGATATCTTGTTCTTGTAATCAGAAGTGTATTTCCAAAATCTTGGCTACTCTAGTCAGAGAGCACAATCTTGTGTTGCCCTGACATTTTGGCACAAGACTAGGCATCATGGAGAATGCTTATGAAAACATTGTGGCATCACTTCACAGTCTCCAACAACAAGTCAAGGACCTAATTCATCAACAAACACAAACCGAGATGGGACATCCAGTGCATGTAGATGCACTCTTAAGAATTCCAAGAACGAATCGGGAGTCTTCAAGCAAATCAAGGGAGTATTCAAGTGAATCGATGATCTATTACATCCTTGATGAAGGAACCCAAGATCCGCATGTCAAAAAAGTTCAATGGGGATTGCACAAAGTTTCGTGGATTTTCTAGCAAGTTAAATTGTACATCCTTATGTAACCTGATAGATACCCTAACGAGGCATCCAAGGTCAAGTTTATTGGAACCTTGCTCTATGGCCAAGCATTATCATGGTTTGCCCCAATCTTGGAGAAGATCATGGAACTACTTCAGGACTATAAGGGGTTTCTTCTAGAACTCACCGCCACATTTGGAGATCCAGACACAAGTCGAGTGGTACAAAACAAAACCTCAGAAGTTAGGTCGAGGTAACCACCCAACCTCTACCTATGCATTAGAATTTAGGCAATTGATATGTGATCTCACTTGACATGAAGATTATTTCATAAGCCAATTTAGATGGGGTTTAAGAGATGATGTGAAAGACCTTTTGCTCATGATGCCAGAGGTAAAAACATTGAATGAATACATCATGCAAGCTATTCAATGCCATAATTGACTTTTTGAAAGAAAAAAAGAAAAACAAGTAGAAGGAAGACATCCCCAATGGAAACCCTTCTAACCCATTCCTAAATATGAGTGTATGCCTGAACCTATGCAAATAGATGTAACTAGGTTCCAACCCCTAACACCACAAGAGAAACAGAGAAGGAGAGATAACAAGTTATGCCTCTAATATGGAAACCCTGGTCATATTGCAGTTAATTATCCCAAGAAAAGAACAAACTCTAGAGTCGTAGCCACCCTTGTAGAGCAACGAAACAAGGAAGTCAAGTTGTAAAAGAGAGTATACAACTGAACCATGATATAAGAAAGGGTCTCATAATTAGAGTTACACCCATATAAACATGTCTTGCACTTGTCAAGTTAATCATGCCCAAGAAGAACCTTTCCCTTATAGCCCTAGTAGATTCAGGAGCCTCCTCATGTTTCATTAATGAAGGACTGGTTAAGAAACATGGAATTCTTGTACTTCAAAAGAACAAACCAATAGTAGCTCAAGTAGTAGATGGATGACCTCTAGCATATGGGAATATAACCATGGAAATCACACCATTAAGATTACACCTTGGTGACCATGAATTCGACATATGTTTCAATGTAATATCGATCCCAATACATCTAGTTATCATTGGAATGCCCTAGTTAAAGAAGCGTAGCGTAATCCACACATTAATTGGGAAAATAATAAAATCCTCCATCAAGATATCCAGAAGAATCCAACATATGTCGAAGCCAAGGCCTTCATACATGCAATAAGGAAGGAGTCAACATATATGATCTATGCCATACGAGCTCAAGAATCCAAGAAAGATGATCTAGTGCAGCTAGCGAATCAGTACAAAGTCTTTGAAGATATTTTTCAAAAGAGGAATGCAGATATCCTCCAAGAGCATAGACCTTATGATTGTCCCAAAGATCTTCAAGAGGGAGCACAACCACCCTTTACACCAATCTATAGACTATCCCTAGAGGAGCCTACAGAACTACGCAAGAACATTGAGGATAATCTAGCAAAGAAATTTATCAAACACATGAAGTCTCCAACAAGAACTCCTATTTTATTTGTAAAGGAGAAGGATGGGACTCTCTGGATGTGTGTAGACTATCGTGGATTGAATAAAGTCACTATAAAGAATAGATACCCTCTACCAATCATATTAGAGCTCTCGGAATGCCTTGGAAAAGCAAAGCTCTTCATGAGGATTGACCTTTGAGCAGCTTACAACCTTGTTAGGATCAAACAAGGAGACGAATGGAAGAGAATATTTCGAACAAGGTATGGGCACCTTGAGTATGTAGTTATGCCATTTGGCCTCACAAACGCTACCTTTTTCTTTCAACATATGATGAATGATATCTTTCAAGAGTATTTAGATGACTTTGTGGCAATATATCTTGACGATATCCTGATATTCTCCAAAAACCTAGAGGATCGTGAATATCATGTAAAGATAGTCCTAGAGAAACTAAGAGAAAAAGGGTTATATGCAAAATTGGAGGTGCTTTTTCCATCAAGGAAAAGTGGAGTTTTTAGGATACATTGTAGATCGGGGAAAGGAATCTTTATGGACCCTAAGAAGATCAAGAAAATCCTTGATTGGCGACCATCTTCCTATGTTAGAGATGTACAATGTTTTCTAGGGTTTGCCAATTTTTTACACAATATTCATCAGAGACCACTCCAAGATAGTGACACCTCTTACCAAGCTTACACGATTCTAGCAAGCCCTTCTTCTTAGAGACACATGCATGAGACTTCACCTTAGGGGCCATTCTATCCCGATATGGAGATGATGGACACCTACATCTGGTTGCATATCACTCAAGGAAATTTTCCCCTCTAGAGATTAATTATGAAATCCATGATAAAGAAATTCTTACCATAGTAGACGCATTTGATACTTGGCTTCACCATATAGAAGGGACAACTCAAAAAGTTACTATGTATACATATCACAAGAACTTAGAGTATTTTATGACCACCCACATCCTCAATAGAAGGCAATCTCCATGGAGTAACGTTTTATCCAGGTTCGATCATTACCTACCATCTAGGATGTCAACAATGTTAGTCAGATGCCTTTTCCAGAAGATCTTACCTTGCACCTAAGGAAGGGGCGAAGAGGTCTTTGATCAACAAAAGAGTGTATTAGTCAAGCGTGAGCATCTCCAGTTAGCATCTATCTCTTCAAGCCATCATGAAGATTGAGCCTTCAATCATTTGATCCGTGAGAATCTATCACAAGATGAATTGTTTTGTAATGTTAAGCAGAAAACTTGAGAAGTAAAAGTCCAAGAAGTAAATAAATTTTAGGAGAAGGATGGGCTACTATTCTATAAGAACCTATTGTATGTTCCTCCAAGAGAGCCCATGATCCAAGTACTTCAACGTCATGACAACCTTGCAACACCACATTTTGGAGTGAATAAAACAATAGAACTCATATCAAGTTATTTTTGGTGGCCTCAAATGTGGAAGGAAGTCAAAGAATGTATCCAAACCTATGACACTTGCAATAGATCTTAGGTACCGCGACATAAACCTTGTGGCCTCTTGCAACCTTTACTTATTCCAGAAAGGCCATGAGCTTCATTGTCTATGGATTTCATCACACATCTACCAAAAGTCATATAAGTATGATGCCATTCTTCTTATTGTGGATAGATTTATAAAGATGGCACACTTCATTCCAACCACTAAGGCAATCATATATGGACCACTTCTAGACTTTTTCTCTGATAAATCTTTAGGATTCATGGATTGTTTGATGATTTTGTTAGTGATCGAGGTCCATAGTTCATATCCAGCTTTAGAACAGTCTTTGCAAGCTCCTTGGTGTTCAAGTTAAACTATCTACAACAAATCATCCATAGTCTGCTGGACAAATAGAATGAGTTAATCAAGTCCTAGAGCAATATCTCCATTGCACCAGTAACTCTCACCAAAATGATTGGTTTGAGTTGTTACCCTTTGTAGATTTTGCTTATAACAATAGTGTTCATGCATCTAGTAAGCAAACACCCTTCTTTGAAAATTATGGACAACATCCAAGGATGGATATACAAGTCTCAAATCATGTCAAGAACCCAACTACCAGAGATAAGGCCTAGTACCTCATGGACGTTCACAAAGAACTCAAAGAAGAGACCCATAAAGCTCAAAAACATTATAAGTACTATGCAGATCAACATCGTGTTCAAAATCCATCTTATCAAATTGAGGATAAAGTATGGTTACTCAGAAAAAATTTTAAAACCTCAAGGCCTTGTGCAAAGTTAGATCATCAAAGATTTGGTCCATTCATCATCTTGGCCAAGATTAATCCAATCACCTTCAAGCTCCAGCTACCAAGTACCATGAGAATACATCCATTTTTTCTTGTGTCCATGTTGGAACCATATCAGATTTCACCATTGAGGGGGGAGAGACCTAGTCCTTCACCACCTATCGAGATTGAGGATCATAAAGAATTTGAGGTCGAGCATGTCTTAGATTCAAAAATATCCCGAGGAAGATTGGAGTATCTTGTTCATTGGAAAGGGTATGAAATTAGTGGCTCAAACTCTATTCAAATATATCCACATCATTTAATCCACATATTACATATGAATCCACTTTATTTCATCCATGGAATTCAACAGATAGAACTTCATTCAATTGAATCAACATCATTTAATGCACATATTACAAATGAGTCTACTTCATTTCATCCATAGAACTCAAAAGATAGCACTTTAATCAAATGAATCCACATCATTTAATCCATATAATACAAATGAATCCACTTCTTTTCATCCACATGATTCAAAATATAACACTTCATTCAAATGAATCCACATCATTTAATCTACATATTAAAAATGAATCCACTTCATTTCATCCCCATAATTCAAAAGATAGCACTGCTACATATGCTCAATACTCCACCCTTATGTGACCACAAATGATCCATGGTGCTCTAAGTTGTAAGATCCCCATTATGAGGAGAAGCCATTATGAGAGCCAGACATTTGTGGAACCCTAACTTCCAAGTTCGATGAGGTGTATGTGTGATCCTTGATGGTTGTAGATGATCTTTCTGAGCCTTGTTGTTACATTAGATAGGGCATAAACTTCCATGCCATTGGTTTGCCATTTATGATGAAAATAAAGGCCGTGTGGTGTTGCACAGTTTCCCCATAGAACCTTAATGGGGGAGTGCAGAGGGGGGCTCTCCCCCTTTTGCGGGGTCCGAGGGGATATTTTCGGACTTCTGTTTGTGGAGATATTGTCGGATCATATATTTTACCAACTATTTTGTATCTCCTGACTACGTTTATCTATACCAAACCACCTTGTAAAAGCTATATAAGCACGGCTCAGGTTGAGCTTTACATAGCATTGAGCACTAGTAAGCCCTTCATCTAGAGAGTCTGTCTAGATCACCATCTAAGCTCCACATTGGGAGTGCATGGGTGGACAACACCATCATCGTAACTACATTACGCTCGACAATCTGAGAATTTGAGTTCTCTATCTCTCAGTCTGCGTCTATCTTTGTCTACATTTTTGTGTCAAGTCTATCTACAAGTCTATTCCCCTGTGCTGTTATTTTCTTACATGGTATCAAAGCTCAGGAGGCTCCGAGTGGTGCAGAAGCAGAAACGCAGAGGTTCTAGAGGTCTGAATAGCAAAAGAGAGAAGATGTTAAGTGGCACATCATCATCTATGACTGGGAGTCAAGGTGGTTCATCAACAGGAGTAGGTGGTGCACAAGCAGGAGAAAGAATGATGCCGGTCATCCCAACATTGTGGATACGGCCACTAGCCTTCACAGAAGGTAAACTTGATGGTATGAACTACACCCTATGGAAGTTCAAAATCACTTCTATTCTTGATTCGTAGGAGCTTTTGGAGACTGTTCTTGGGACTGATCATGAGCCCTAAGAAAGACCTGATCCAAATAATCCTGGTCGAATGATTCCTCCTGATGCTGATCTTCTACATGCTTGGAAACAAAGAAATGCAAACACTGTCCGAGCGATTCGTGACGGTTGGTGGATCAAGTCAACCGTCTCGCTAACGGCGCACGCGGGGTGCTTGGAGCAATCTCAGGTACAATGGCAAATCAAAGAGCATAAATACACTCAACTACAATTAATCAAATCGTAGTTCGAAGCTATTTAGATGATCAAATATTGAGAACTTTCAATTTCTTTAAAATAAATGGACATTCACTTCAAAACATTAATCTCTTTCAATACAATAAGTATTTAAAAGGACACCTTTTCATAGAAGCAAGTAAATTAAGAGCATTTTAGTAGCATAAGTCAATTCACATTCTTATCCTCTACTCACGTTTCAGATTCAAATGCACATTCAATGAATACATAAACAAATCCAATGAAATAGTTGTAAGCCCAAGCATACCTAATGTAGACTAGCTCTGATTGCGGAATTTCTATGAGCAAGATGGCACAAACATTTCTTTGCCTTATTCTACCCAAACTTCCATTAAGGGAATTTTCTATGTGTGCTTAGAGGGCCTACCAATTCATCATTACAACCTTTAGATCCTAATCCATTCACCATTAGGTCAAAACTAAACCAATGAGAGCATCATGTTTGAACTAATAGATCAAGACAGTTGTCATAGCCAAATATATCTTAATGTTTATACTCTGAAGATCAGAAAATCATTTGAAATAAAGAAAAGTCTTCGTAGTTCTAAGATCCCTAAAACAAGTGTTGTCCGTAGATCCAATATGAACAAGATTGTAAGCATCATTTCATGCATTTACATTTTCGCTTTGTGCCATCAGATGTGCCTCCAAGGGTATAAACACAAGTGCAAATTACATTCTCAATGCATACTCAGAAATGCAAGTTAATCAAAATGGTGCGAGATGGATCAATGCATTTGGTTAAGAATCTCTAAACTCAATTTTTAGAGGCTTTTCTCTTGCAAAGACAATTCTTTTCCAGTACACCTGTTGCATGGAAAATATAAATATAAGTAACATGGAAACATCTTTTTACATATATCTTGACTACATGGCCACTCAAAATCCTAGAGGACCTAAGTTTTTCATCTTTACTTGTCCTTCTTGCATAGATTTTCTTCATATCCGATGACCTGCATCCATCTCAAGTACAAAATTAGTCAACTTTTAATTACAAACAAAACTCATTTAGAACTTCCTTATCTTTACAAGTTGATAAAGCTCGATCCATAACTGCATCTACATAAAACATCAAAACCTTCAAATGTATCTGAATAGACAATCTATGCTCTCATACCTGCATAGTTGTATCATCACATTAATACATTCATTTAGATATGGTGCATACATTATCTCATTTCTAACCATCATACTTCATTTATATGCATGCTTCAATGCACGCACATACTCATACTCAACAAGCCCAGTTTATGCTTTTCATACATGATTACATATACTCTTTCATGGAAACCTGCACATACATAAATTCATGCTCATATATATGCACATATATTCATTCAAACCTAATCTTCATGCTTTGCACATGCATTTGCATAAATGCAATCATGCATTCAATCAGTTTATCTCATAGTTAACTCAAAAATTCATCTCATACTTTGACATATATTTATAAACTTATTTCAAAATTCAATTCAAAAGTTATTCCAAAAATCATAACATTTATCCTTGCTTCAATTAATTCAAAACACATTAGTAGGTATTTAAAATTTTAATACAAGACATCAAAAATTTCTTGCATACATAACTCACTTTTTCTTTTAAGTATTCCTGATGATTTCTCCATATTTTGTGTAATTTGGTTGATAATATTTTCAAGAGCTTCTTGTTCTTTTTCATTAAGACTTTTCTCATTATTTGCATCGTCATTTACATTAATTACTTGTTTACTTTTCTCAATTTCACCTTGATTATTAGTTTGATTACTAGTATGAGGATTCACTTGTCCTTTCATCTTTTCAATTTTCTCATCTGGATCAATTGAAATAATATCTAAATTTTCATATTTTTCTATTTTCTCATAAGTTGTTCCTTCATACTCTAATTGCTTATTATCTTTCTTATCATTTGGCTGACTATCTTGGAGCATCTCTTCAACTTGTGGGTTATCCGTTTTTGCATGATTATTTATCATATCTCTAAATGATTGAATACTAATGTCTTGAGCAATAGATTTTATGTTATTATCTTGTTTAGCTCTCCACTATTTTCTAGCTTTTTTGTTTGATCTTGATCGGACTTGTTTTTCCTCAAAATATTTTATCATTCCACCTCTACCTAGGTCCAAGTGTAAATGATTCTTTGTATGATAATCACATATTTTCTTTCCTATCTGACATATTGTTCAATGTTGGCATGCATGTTCAAATGCAATACAAGCATCATGGGTATGGCCGATCTGGTCACACCAAAAACATCGAACAATGTGTTTTTTATACCTAGGTCTTTTTAGTATTGGTCGGGGAGGACTTTGCCTATGATCAAGTAAAGGGGCTTCTAATGAATCTATAGACATGCAATGAACTTGGTTCTCACATCCATTTCTATGTTTGCTCAACATCTTCTCATTTATGCGATTCGCGAAAGTATCTAATCTTTCATGTACTCGTTCCAATTCAGATCGCATCGTATCTCCTAATGATGCTAAATCTTTGATTGGATTAGTAAATTTCATCATTATTTGAGTTTATTTTGACGTCAAGGAATCAAATTCGGAAGCAAACTGTTCATTAATGGATGCAACAATGCATGATTCAATGTCGTACAAGACTTCTGTAGAAAAAGCCATCTTTCTATGAATGAAATCAAAAAATATATATGGATAAAAAGAGATACCTCATAATTCCTTCTTTCCACGCAATCACTTGAGTTGCTCAAGGCCGTAGATTTCATGTCGGGTTCAAATGTCGGAGCGATTCGTGATGGCTGGTGGATCAAGTTAAGCGTCTCGTTAACCGCACACGCGGGGTGCTTGGAGCAATCTCAGGTAGAATGGCGAATCAAAGAGCATAAATACACTCAATGACAATTAATCAAATCGTAGTTCAAAGTTATTCAGATAATCAAATATTGAGAACTTTCAATTTCTTTAAAATAAATGGAAATTCACTTCAAAACATTAATTTCTTTCAATACAATAAGTATTTAAAAGGACACCTTTTCATAGAAGCAAGTAAATTAAGAGCATTTTAGTAGCTTAATTCAATTCACATTCTTATCCTCTGCTCACGTTTCAGATTCGAATGCACATTCAATGAATACATAAACAAATCCAATGAAGTAGTTGTAAGCCCAAGCATACCTAATGTAGACTACCTCTGATTGCGGAATTTCTATGAGCAGGATGGCACAAACATTCCTTTGCCTTATTCTATCGAAACTTCCATTAAGGGAATTTTCTATGTGTGCTTAGAGGGCCTACCAATTCATCATTACAACCTTTAGATCCTAATCCATTCACCATTAGGTCAGAAATAAACCAATGAGAGCATCATGTTTGAACTAATAGATCAAGACAGTTGTCATAGCCAAATATATGTTAATGTTTATAATCTGAAGATCAGAAAATCTTCAGATTATAAACATTAACATAGATCTAGTTCTAGGATCCCTAAAACAACTGTTGTCCGTAGATCCAATATGGACAAGATTGTAAGCATATATTCAGAAATCAGAACCAGCAGTTCCATTGGTCTTTTTTTTTTTTACAACAAAAACTCCATGTATACAATTCGTAGGATTAAACAACTTATTTCGAAAGAGCATAAATAAAGCTTCTTAGCTGTCGTAGTTCAAAGCTAGATTTAACTTCAAATACAAATTACATATCTGATTAGTCTATGAACCTCAAGTGTACTTCATTAATTGCTGCTGCGAAATAATGAATCACCTATAAGATACCCAAAAACTATATCACGTGAGATACAATCGCTTTAAAACCTGTTTATTGAGTTAGTGATCTACACTATCAGTGGAACTAGAAATCAAGGTAAACCGTAACTCATTGTTCACATAAATCACATAAATTCATGCAGCCACCATTTTGTTGTGAACTAGTAACGCAGAGTTATGTTGTTTTTCAACACATATGAACATGTTTTCAGTCTTGATTGTCACGAACTAGATATGTGTAGTGGTTCGAAAGAAAAAACAAGACGACAAAGGTAAAACATAATTTCAGTCGACTAACAGAGATTCATGTCGAGGACCTATTGTATCAAGCAGATGTATTCTAAAAATTTAATCATGCGTTCTCATTGCACAGAATGTTCAGTGTTTGTCATACATAGTAAAAACAAAAAATGAGCAACCATTCGATATAGTTTCTACAGCTGTCAATTCATCTCCAACTTATGATTGATCAGAAAGCTTGCAAACGCTCAATTCACTGGACTAGACAAATAGAATTCAATTCAAACTCTTGGCAAATTATGAACGTCAAAGGTTTTTTTCGCATATGCACAAGTTGCACGCTAGGTAGTGATGATATGACAAAACTCATGAATACAGAAGACATGTTTTCAGCACTATAGATAATCTGTGAATCATCACACATGATCTATGCTCAACGACTGCTCATCTTCTGCACCCCATCCGATTCTCAAGACAGAACTCTACTGCTCTTTCATGTTGCGCGCCAGCAAATTAATGATTAGCTAGATGAAAAACCGAACATCAATAAGCATTATATGAATTAAAGTTGCAGAAGAACTGTTGATCATGGTGGAAGTCAAATCTTAACATCAGATGAACGGAATAGATATCATTCACTCGAGCTTCTAATATATATATGATCGCAAAGGCAGAACCTTTTCGTCCTTACTAGCAACAATGATAGGTGTAAAGAATTTATGGAGGACCACCTCAGATAAAAGAAGTATATGGTTGATGGAGTCACTCAGTACAGAGACATGAAACAAACAGAGAGAATCGGATCAGAATATCAAACATAGGCATTAAGAGTTTTCCACTATCAGATCCAAACTTCCTCAGCACGTTAGAGAACTTTAGCATCACATATGTCAACTATGGTAGCACAATGAAGCGGAAGCGATAGAGTGTATTGTAGAGCATCAGAACAGGAGATCATTAAAACGCCATCATGATCTCTCAGCTGATTGCAATATACCTTTCTTCAAGGTTTGTGGATTGAATCGGAAGTCGATGGATTATTCAGAAGTAAACGGTTGCCAAATAATTACGCTATAGAGCCTAATTCTGTTGTCGAATCACATCCGAAATTCTAATTTTAACAGAGTTGGAACTCTATGATCATGTGATAAGCGCAGTGAGATTTGGACAGGAGTTTTCAGAGAACGCGTGTAGATATAGATAGAGCGTTTGCAGAGTGTTTGTGCGTATAGTCGTAATTTTTCTCAGAATTAATGACAATTTATTCTTAATACAGATGAAAATCAAAATAACTTATCTTTTGACGATGCACTATATCGAGGAGAAGAAGATGTTGAAGACATCCGACGACAACTGAGTTCAGATATGGTAAGGGTAAGAGTTTATCGAAGGAAGTACAAATTTCATGGGCCTTCTGTCGAACATGAGGATGACTGAAATAAGATCATCTTGCGCACAACAGCAGAATCTCCAATCCTTCAATTTCTTAGCATGTCCCTCCAGACCATCTCCTCCTCGAGGAGTTAATCATTCATACCTTCAAAATTTGCCTGATGAGCAACGCTTAAAAAAATGGCGTCCCTGTTCACCAAAAACGAGCGAGAGCCTTCGCAACAATAATTCTCCCTTTTATAAGCCACAACACTCCTCTCTTTGTTTTGCGAACATCTCCGCATGCGCCATTCCTCTGCAGGCGCATTCCTCTCCATGCACACTTCCCTCCCTTTCCTCCTGACTCTCTCATAAACATAGAGTTGGATCCAAGTGCTAACCTGAATGTTCCATACAAGTGGCAAAACTGCAATGCTTTTAGCAAGTTCAACACCAACTATATCCACATTTTTTGCACGGTCCCATTTGGGCTTGGTTGGTTGTGACTGAGAGCAAGCACTGAAACCAAGGCCGGATATAATCACTACAGATTCTGAGATAGACCAAATAAAATAATACTTTCAGCGTGCTGTAAAGCTTGTAAGCCATTGGTAGCCCCATCGCTTCCAAAAGCCCCATTCATTGTATTGAGGTTCAAAGATTCTAGTAACAGGTACACGGGGTGTCAGGAATGTATAAATCCCTATGCAAATAATTGCCTGCAGGAAAAGTCTAAAAGCTCCACCATAGGGCGATGGAGGCTTTTGTGATGAACTCCAGAGCCCTTTATCTACTGTCTAGTCCTTTCGAGTGTTGGAGACCACAAGAGTATGGTTATCATCAAACTCTCACTTTGCATAATCGAGCTCATGTAAAATTCATGATCTTTTGTCCACCTCTTGGACATCACCTTTTTTGATGCACTAGTTCAGACTGAATTTCAAGAAGCTATAATTTATGACTATAGGAGCACACAATAATGAAATTGGCCCTCGGGTTCTATGATGTAAAATCTCACAGAATCTTTGTGTCATCTTATGTATTTGAGCTAATTTGATTCCTTTGTCTTTTATGATCCTTTTGACGTTGAACGAATCTTCAAGTGAGGAGAGTAAATCTCTTCGACAACGCACTCTCTGCTCTAGTTACAAGTACTTTTGATAGTGTTCTGACTCTCATTCAGCATACTACGAAGGCATATGAAGCATGGAACATATTGAAAAATCAATATGAAACTCATAATCAGACATGGATTCAGAACTTGGAGAATCAGCTTGCAGCAAAATGTTTTGCTGATGGGGAGACTACAGAGGTGTTTATCACTCGCATAAAGAATCTATGAGATCAAATGGTGAAAGCAGGTGTTCAAAAGTCAAGTGAGGAGGTATCTCGTCGTTGTCTTGGAATTTGTCCACCTAAGTTTGATGGTAACTACTCTTAACACTCAAATCAGACCTCAACCACTAGCTTTTGAAGAATTTAGTGCCTTACTCGTGGAGGAGGAGCTGCGGTTCAAGGCAAGGAGTGATGGTAGCAAAGGAGATGCTGCATTCATAGCAAATGCCAAAGGAGGCAAACCAGACTCTTCAAAAGATGGAGACAAAAAGAAGAATGGAAAAAAAAGTTCAAGGGAGAGTGTTTCCACTGCAAGAAGAAAGGACACAGAATCCAAGACTGTCACATCAAGAAGGTAGAAGAGAAGAGTGGCTCTTCAAAAGGTGGCGAGGGTAAGGAGTCTGCCAACACAGGAGAAACAAAGCTTGACTCCTCAGCTGAAGATTTAGGAACAGATGAGTCATGGGTGTTGGATAGTGGTGCATCTTGTCACATGACGAGTAGAAAAGACCTTTACAGTTCGTTATAGTGTCTAAAGGAACCCATCATAGTAAAGGTAGGGAACAATGCAAGATGTCCTGCAGAGGGTGAAGGTACGATTTCTTTCATTAACTCTAATGGTGATATCAAAAAGCTTTCAAATGTGCTATATGTTCCACAAATTAAATGAAATCTACTTTCAGTTGCTTCTATAACTGATCAAGGTCATCAAGTATCTTTCAGGAAGAGAGGAGCTAAGATTATGGACGGTAACAACAACATTCTAGGAACTGGCATAAGGAGGAACAACCTATATGAGTTGTGTCCTCTTACAACCACTACAAACATGGGCACAAGTAAGCTATGGCATGAGAGATTCAACCACATTGGATACCCTGTACTGAAGGAGATGCATCACAGAGGTATGGTTGCACACCTACCATTGATTGCAGAAATGAAAGAATCATGTGAAGCTTGCATGATGGGCAAGCAACACAGGAAGGTGTTTCCACAAGAAAGCAAGAATAGGGAAGCTATCCTCTAGAGTTGGTGCATGTTGACTTGTGCAGAAAAATGACTACAGAGGCCTTGGGCGGATCTTCCTACTTCATGTTACTTGTCGACGAATATAGCAGGAAGATGTGGGTGTATTTCCTTCATGATAAAGCTTAAGATTTTGGTAAGTTTAAAGAATGGCTTCAGCTTGTTGAAACTGAAACCGGGAAAAAGATGAAGAAATTTAGGACAGATGGTGGTGGTGAGTTCACATCATTTGAGTTTGAAGATCTCTTCAAGAGTAAGGGAATGAAGCATCAACTCATAGCGACACATAGTGCTCAACAAAAAGGTGTTGCAGAACGTCGGAATCAAACCATCATGGAGATGGCAAGGTGCATGTTGAAAGGAGAGGGTTTGCCTAATAAATTTTGGGCAGAGGCTATCAAGACTGTTGTCTATATCTTGAATCGAAGCTACACCAAGGCACTTGATGGAAAGACTCCACAAGCAGCATACACTGGTAAAAAGCCTTCTGTTTCCCATTTCAAAGTATTTGGAAGTGAATGTTATGTACATGTTCAAGATAGGGGAAGAAACAAGCTTCAACCAAAAAGCATCAAATGTATCTTCGTAGGTTACAACAAAGATAAGAAGGCTTATAAGCTTTATGAACCTGAGGCTAAGAAGATCATGGCGAGTCATGATGTGGTGTTCAAGGAGGAGCAGACACATGTAGTGGAGGAGGAAAAGTGAGCTTCCACTTTATCATCAGGCGAAGGGGCAATCCACTATGAACCTGGCCCAAGAGCTATCCCTTCTACACAAGAGAAGGAAGCATCATCTTCAGATGATGAGTCTGAAAGTCACCAACTTGCCGACACCCAAGTGGAAAAGCCATTGCCACATTGGGCGAGGCGGCTCTATGATTCTGCGAATCCCATCCTGCAGTCACTAGAACAGGCTGTAGATGGACCGAGATGATCACAAAGATAGAGGAATAGGGATGGGCAAATGCCCATATTATAAACACAGACTTGATTGTTGATCTTATTCAAGAAGAAGCAAAGGAACCAACCAATGTGGAAGAGGCACTCCATGATCCGAAATGGAGGGTTGCCATGCAAACAAAATACAACAATATCATGAAGAATGGAGCTTGGGAGCTAGTGGATCGACCCCCTATGCATAAAGTCATTGGCGCCAACTGGGTCTGGAAGCTAAAGTACAAGGCTGATGGTACTCTAGAAAAGTATAAAGCAAGACTTGTTGCACAGGGCTACTCACAAGTTGAACACAACTCATTGGAAGGTAAGCATGCGGATACTCACATATGTGAAAGGAGCCAGTGATTATGGTATTCTTTATGAAGAAGGATCATCTCTAGTCAGATATTGTGACTCACATTGGGCAGGAGATATTGATACCAGAAAATTAGTTTCTGGATATTGCTTTTCTTTAGGATTAGGGATTTTCTCTTGGATTAGTAAGAAGCAATGGAGTATAGCATTATCTTCTCCTGAAGCTAAGTACAAAGATACATGCATTGCAGCATGTGAAGCATTATGGTTGAGGAGGATCCTATGGCACATAGGAATACAAGGATAGGAAGCTACAGAGTTGAAGTCTGACAACCAAAGTTGCATGGCCATCGCCAAAAATCCTGTTTTCTATGCACGTATCAAGCACATAGAAATCCAGTATCACTATGTGCATGAGTTGATTGAGGACGGGATCGTGGAGATAAGCTATTGTCCTACTAAAGAAAATGGAGTAGACATCTTCACCAAGGCTCTTCGGAGAGAGCAACTTCTTCGACACTTTCCAAAGCTTGGGATTGGACAAAGGAGGTAGTTCACCGAAGGGTGGACATTGAGGGGGGGTGTTAGATATGCTCAATACTCCACCCTCATGTGACCACAAATGATCCATGGTGCTCTAAGTTGTAAGGCTGCCATTATGAGGACAAGCCATTATGAAAGCCCGGACATTTGTGGAACCCTAAATTCCAAGTTAGATGAAGTCTATGTGTGACCATTGATGGCTGTAGATGATCTTTGTGAGCCTAGCCATTAGGTTAGGTAGGGAATAAACTTCCAGGCCATTGGGTTGCCATTTAAGGTGAAAATAAAGGGCCCGTGGTGTCACGTGATTTCCCCATAGAACCTTAATGGGGGGAGTGAAGAGGGGGGCTTGCCCCTTCTGCGGGGTCCAAGGGGCCTATCCCCCCGGCCTGTAGGGCCGAGACAGTAGGACTTGTGGTCGTGGAGATATTATCGAATCATATATTTTACCAACTATTTTGTATCTCCTGACTATGTTTATCTATACAGATCTGCCTTGTAAAAGCTATATAAGCATGACCCAGGTTGAGCTTTACATAGCATTGCGCACTAGCAAGCCCTTCATCTAGAGTCTGTCTAGATTGCCATCTAAGCTCCACATTGGGAGCACACACGTCGATAGCACCATCATTGTAAGTGCATTACGGTTGACAATCTGAGAATTTGACTTCTCTATCTCTCAGTCTACGTCTATCTTTGTCTGCGTTTTTCTCTCAACTCGGTCTACAGATCTATTCCCTTGCACTGTTATTTTCTTACAAGCACTTCATTTAGTCCACATAATTCAGTTGATACCTCCTAATTTAATCCACTTAACTCAAATGATACCACTTCATGTAATCCACATAATTCAAATGAATCCACAACATTTATTGCACTTAATGCAAATGAATCTATATCATTTAATCCACATATAAGTTGAATTGAATATAGATCATTTTCAATATGGTCTTAATCCATCCATCATGGATATCTTTAAACTGTAGCGAGTTAGATTCCAGAATACTCTAAGTAGTTCATGTGCATCTACCCTTTTGATACATCTCTATCAGAAGCATATTTGAACTTGTAATTCCCATTTCTATCAATGGGATAACTATTTAAGTCTATATATTCCAAGAGTTGCAATAGTAGTATCGAAACCATAAATATCTCTTGACTTTTATTAAAAGGTGGAGGACTAGTGGATATAAATTTGGGTGCAATCCACTAGTACTTTCGACTCCACTCATTTCTAGTTGATATTTCTAAATGAGGTAACTTTGGAAAACATTTTTTTGTCGGTAAATATGTTGCTCTAGCAAAATCCCATAACCGGATATAAGCTTGCTAAGCTTCAAAATGCAACAAAATGTGGCCTGGATGGAGATCATTGTGGGATATATTACAAGTGTGTAAAAATGACATTGTTTGCAACAATCCATTGATCAACTTCCAAATGTTTGTCTTCATGGTTGCTATGTCTCCTTCTGTGTATTTAATACCCCTGCTTCATTGTACATTTAGGTACTCCTTCATTTTCTCCAGCCACATGTCTAATGTACCTGCATTCCACATTTTGAAAATAAGACACCGGCTTTTCTATGGTGCCTAGATAATACAAGTGAACTAATGATTTCGGTATGCATAACAAATAAAACTATGGCTTAATACATGGCTTCGTTCTCTCGTGTTTGTATGTTTGCACCATGTAATGCAAATAATTTGGCTGCAAATACTTTGTTGATGAATCTCGGGTGGGTTATTCGGTTATTATGGATCATTCCATATTGTCCTTCTGCAATATGAGCTTCATCTTTGAAATGAATAGATGAATACGTGAGCAAAAAAAGATTATTCAATGTTTGATCTTCCATATTCACATGTGTATCTCTTGTAATTGGATCTATCGATGGTCTCTCTCCTTGTTCAGTCATGTTCAGACTCACTTGCTTTGCCCTCTTCATTTTCTAATAATGTAAATCAACAAATTTGATTTTGTCAATGAATGTTAGCAATATGGTGGTATCCAATGCTAATGACTTAGCTACTTTGATGATCTATCAAAAGATATGAGTAAGTTCTTTGGACATTTGCTCATCTAATACGTGTGCTCCACCTGATACACTACAAAATTTATCTTCAATGTCGGTATATGTTGTTCTAGATAATTTCTCAATGAAATCTTTGTAGTTACATATGTCCATGGCTAGAGTGATTTGATCTTTTCTCATTCTATACATGTCGGAGCACACAAAATCTTCCAAAACTCTTTGCTTGTGCTTATGATTTTTACCTTCCATCTATGCAAAAATAAAAAATAGACCATCAGACTATGAGAATTGATATTAAAATTTTAAACACATCTAATTTAGAAAAACAATAATAAAAAGTAAGTCTCATAAATAAAATGATAGATAGATTTTAAGTACACATATATAGATACATCAATAAGTGTATTGATAGATAAATCAATAGTATGTGTAGACAAATGATAGAAATTTTGATAGTTAGTTAGATAACTAGATTTATAATTAAATAGAAAGTGTACTTATAATCTTGAAGTGAATCTATGTAACAGTTAAGAGATAGATAGATTTTAAGTACACATATATAGATACATCAATAAGTGTATTGATAGATAAATCAATAGTATGTGTAGACAAATGATAGAAATTTTGATAGTTAGATAACTAGATTTATAATTAAATAGAAAGTGTACTTAAAATCTTGAAGTGAATCTATGTAACAGTTAAGAATGTAAGAGTCAAAGAATCAGACATCCATAATAGTTCATATACACTCACCATACTATGCATAAGTCTTGTCACATGACTGTATATAACTATTGTGATAGTAAGAGTCAAAGAATCAGACAATCACAATAGTTTCTATACACCTTGTGACCTACACTAAGTATGCTTATTGAAATCTAAGTGAATATTGTGAGAGTAAGAGTCAAAGAATTAGACAATCACAATACTCCCTATACACTCCCTATACTATTGAGAGAGTAGGAATCGAGTTGGCAATTCAAACAATCTCAATAGATCTATTGCTGAGTCCTATAGTAATGTGAGAGCAAGAATCCATGTAGCAAATCAAACAATCACAGTAGTGGTTTATTTTAAATTTTATTCATCATTGTATATAAGTGAGAAACACTTTTGCAAGTCGAACATGTACACAATTGATGATTAAAAATCATAAAACTAATTATGTAAATACAAATGAGGCATATGTGAGAGATACATATATGAATCATACAATATGCATGATACAATGAACGAAACAATAGAATAAACAATAAATAAAAAATAAATCAATGTTGACATATTTAGGTAGTGATGTGTGTGAAGACACTAGGGCCGTCGGAGCACTTTTTTCCCTCTTTAGGAGGTTTTTTTTCCCTCGGATTGTATATACGCCTATTGCCATAATGGGTTACTTATCTCTGTACATTCTCTAGTAATACATTCAGTATTATGTGTTGTGCTCCAAGCTTCTTCTTCTTCCATGTGCTGTTCGCATGCTTTCACAGACGTCTAACTCCAACAATTGGTATCAAAGTAGGTCGTCGCTTCATCTAGGGCGCCGTCGACACTCCCCCATTTGCAGTCTTAGAATCATAGGAATTTTCGTGAGCATACTCAACGTGTTTTTGAGATCAAAACAGCTTCACTATGTGGTGCCGAAATTGTGATCTAAGCTCATTTTGGCCTCTGAATGCACTATCATAGTGCTTGTGCAGGCTATTTCATCTTTTTGTGCCAAAGGTATATACCAATTTTGGTTTGCGAGTATAAGCATCTCGAAGTCTGCTACAGGTCTAGTGGAATTTGTCTGGGCAGTTCTGTTCAACTTTTTGAGATACAGTGAATTTTTTGCATCAAGGTAATTTAGTCACCGGCCATGGCTGAAAGCAATGATGTATTCCGTATGTTGGCTGTTGAGGAGGAGTTGGATGGTACCAACTACCCGTTATGGGTTTATATGATGCGACATGTGTTGGTTGCATAAGGACTGTGGAACATTGTGCAGGGTGTCAAAAAATGTCCTATCACACCTGCAACTATTACAACTGCAGGTACTGAGCTGATGTAGAAGGTGTCAAAGATGATGATATTCTGCATATTCCTATTCGTGCTGCGGTTTCTGCTACACCTACTGTAGAGCAGATTTGTTGGGATGGTAGAGATGCCCAAGCACATGCATTGATAGCTTTGTCTCTCAAACGTGCCATTATTCCTCACATTCAATCTTGCAGAATAGCTAAGGATGCTTGGGATACACTTGCCACATTGTACCAAGCTAGGAATGAGGCTCGTGTTGCTTACCTCCAAAAACAGTTGGAGAGTGAGCACATGAATGAAGGTGATTCTATGGACAGTTTCTTAACGAAGATCAAAGACTTGAAGGAACAATTGATTTCTGCTGATGAGGTTATACTAGAAAGCTTACTTGTGCAGACCATTCTAAATGGTCTTCTTGATTCATATCAGAGTTTTTCTTCTACTCTTTGGTTGATGATGAAAGACAACCCAAATGCCTTATTATTTGAGGAGTTAGTCTCTGTTCTGTTGCAGGAAGATCAGTCCAGACAGAACAGGTCCATTATGTGAGTTGCAGATCAAGCTTTCCTGGATAGTCAGAAGGGCAAACGAAAATGGAGCTCTTCAACTAGTAAGCAGAAATCTGCTAATTTTGCACATTCGAAGAAGGAAGATAAAGATGAGAAGAAATCAGAAAAGCAGAAATTGTTTTGTACGTACTGTAAAGGGAATGATCATATCATAAGGAACTATCCAAAATTGGCTGCTAAAAAGGCAACGAAGAAAGAGGCAAAGAAGAAAGAGGCAAAGAAGAAAGAGGCTGTAATGGTTGTTGCAGAGGACTCTACACCAAAAACAGAGTCTGCTAATCTTGTGCAGGAAAAAGAATGGGCGTTTACTATTGTTTGGAGTTTTGATCCATCTTCTCATGAGTAGTGGATGTCCGTAGTAGACTCAGATGTTTGGTAATTGGATAGTGGGGCGACCAAACATATTACCTCGTAGCGCAGTTTCTTCTCTTCACTCGAGCCTGCCCTTACATGGAATACTGTTGCATGCGCCAACAACTCCTCTTATCCTGTTATGGGAGTTGGTAAGATCATTTTGACTACTGCTGATGGTAGTTCTTTCACTTTGTCAGATGCTTTATTTGTGCGAAGGATCAAGAAGAACCTGTTATGAGTTTCTACATTAGCCAAGATTTGCTTGGTTGTGAAATTTGTTGATGACAGGTGTAGAGTTCATGATTTGTCAAATGGCAATGTGATTATTGCTTTTGGCATTTTATGTTGTGGGCTGTATAAGCTCATAGACTATGAAAGATGTTTAGATGATTTGGCATGTGCAGTAAATGATTCTTAGGCTATGTCAGTTGCAAAGCTTTGGCATGCACGCTTTGGTTGTGGGCAAAATGCAGCGTTCCTCCTTTCCAAAAGATGGTTCAGTTCGGGCTACTCAGAAATTGCAGCTTGTACATAGTGATGTCTGTGGTCCTATGCAGACAACTTCTTTTGGGAATTAACTTTACTTTGTGACTTTTATCGATAACGTTTCTAGGCATGCATGGGTATATCCATTGAAGGAAAAGTCCAAAGTATTCATGTGCTTCAAACCCTTTTTTATTCTGGCTGAAAATCTGTCAGCATGTAAAATGGGCATCCTCCATTCTGATCGAGGGAGGGAGTATATGTCTTCTAATTTTAATACCTTTCTGGCTGAACGTACGATAAAACACCAGTGTACAATGCCGTATACACCTCAACAGAATGGATTTGCTAAACAAAAGAACATGTCACTGATAGAGATGGCAAGGTGTATGGTCAAAAGTCAGGATTTACCACATAGTTTCTAGCTTAAGGCTATCATGTGTGCAGCATATGTACTGAACAGGTGTCCCACTAAAGTGTTATAGTCTATCACTCCATATGAGGCTTGGCATGATCGCAAGCCATATGTTGCTCATCTACGTGTTTTTGCTTGTTTGGCATATGCATTAGTGCCTGAACAACATCGCATAAAATTGGATGATAAAGTAGTAAAATGTGTTTTTGTTGGGTATAGTTCTAAACCTAAAGGTTATCCTCTGTATCATCCACAGACTAAACGCATTCTGGTTAGTGTGATGTTGTTTTTGTGGAAGATGCTATTCAACCATTGCTTTCATGTACTAAGGAGACATCAGTTAGCTCCAAAGACATGTATGATAGTTTGCTGCCTCTTTTTACAGGTGGATAGTCTAGTGGTGGTCCCAATCAGGCAACTTCTCAGCCTTTGCAGGTTTCATGTGATGATGTAGATCATTCCATTTGTGATGGGGATCTACATGATGCACTACTTGATGAGAGACTTCATATTGAGTAGGCAAAAAACTATGCCAAAATGGCTGGTGCAGACTTTGTGTGACAACTAATTAGATGCACCTCTATCATATCGTACTTATTCAGGCTCTCATAGTGCCTCTTTTGCATCAGATTGCTATGCTATGGCTGCATCTAGTCTCTGTGATGAGAATGAGCTTGTTTTGTTTGATGAAGCACAAAATTAAGAAAATTGGATGGCTCCTATGCAATCTGAATATGATGTTATAATGAAGAATGGTACTTGGTCTTTATGTGACTTGTCCCCAGGCAAGAAGGCCATTGGCAGTAAGTGGGTATACAAGCTGAAGTGTAAACTGGATGGTTCAGTTGACAGATATAAGGCTAGGCTTGTTGCAAAGGGTTATGCACAGGAAAGAGGCATTGATTTTGATGAGACCTTTGCACCTACATGTCGTATGACTACTGTTCGGAGCATCTATGCACTTGCAACTCATCATGGTTGAAATGTACATCAGTTGGACATTGAAACAGCATTTCTGAATGGTGACTTGCATGAAGAAGTGTATGTTTTTCAACCTTGTGGCTTTGTGCAGAAAGGGCAAGAAAACCAGGTGTGCCGATTAAAGAAGGCATTATATGGTTTAAAGCAAGCACCACGTGCTTGGTATGAGAGGATACATGCCTATCTGATTGCACATGGTTTTGAGAACAATCCAACTAAAAGCACCTTATATGTTAAGCATGCTAATGATGTGCTTCTGATCATCGTTGCCTATGTTGACGACATGTTGCTCAGTGGTCCTATTAAGAAGCATATTGATGATTTTAAGGCTGATTTGCATGCCTCATTTGAGATGTTTGATTTGGGGAATTTGCATCACTATTTGGGCATTCAATTTATGCAAGTTGATTGTGGAATGGCTTTGTGTCAAATGAAATATATTGACACATTATTGTAGCATTTTGGCCTTGAAGAGTGTAAGCCTATTGCCACTCCTATGGAGACAGGGTTACGATTGAGTCTTCATGATGTTGGAGATGCATTTGATGCTGTTCTCTTTCAGCAGGCAGTTGGATGCTTGATTTACTTATGCATTACTTGGCCAGATATTCAGTTTGTTGTCTCACAGATGAGCAGGTTCATGCATTGCCCAGGAGTCAAGCACTGGTAGGCTGTTAAGCGCATCTTTCGTTATTTGAGTGTTACTTGGCTACTTGGATTGTTCTATCCCAAGCTGGGATCACTACTGCCAGATTTGCATGCTTTTGCTGACTCTGATTGGGCTAGTTGCTATGACACTCGTGTGTCCACTAGTGGCTTTGCTTCATGCTTGGTAGCTCATGCATATCTTGGTTGAGCAAGAAGCACCCTACTATGGCCACTTCCAGTTGTGAGGCTGAGTATAAGGCCGCTTTCATAGAGACTATTGAGTGTGTGTGGCTTAGATGCCTTATTGCTGATTTGGGTGTTGGTTAGACGTCTGCCACCACCATCTTCACTGACAGTCAGAGCGCATTGGAAGTTGCGAGGAATCCTGTGTTCCATGGTCGCACGAAGCACATTGCGGTGCATTATCACTATGTCATGGAGTGGTTCTCTGCTAGGGAGATTAGCTTGGCATATGTGCCCACGCATGAGAACATTGCATACCTTTTCACAAAGGCTCTACCTAGGGAGAAGTTTGAAGCTTTCCGCAAAGCTTTGGGCTTACTTCCTTTTGTGGAGTGATTTCCACATAGCTTAGCACTTCCTTATACATGAGTGCCAGCTCCTTGTTCACCGCATCACTCCCAGGGGGGATTGGTTGATATATTTAGGTAGTGATGTGTATGAACACACTAGGACCATCGGGGCACTTTTTTCCCTCTTTAGGAGGTTTTTTCCCTTGGCTTGTATATATGCCTACTGCCCTAATGGGCTACTTATCTTTGTACATTCTCTAGTAATACATTCAGTATTGTGTGTTTTGCTCCAAGCTTCTTCTTCTGCCCTGTGCTGTTAGCATGCTTCCGCAGACGTCTAACTCTAATAATCAATACCTGAATCATACGCTGAAGAAAGGTCTCTATGAAAGAAATGGTAGGATTAGAGCTCTATAGACTAGCAAACAAGCACGTGTGCAATGACCTTTCGATCCAATGTAAAATTATATATATTTTTTATTAGGAACCAATTTTTGATCGAAAGTGCGTTCGATAAGCATGAATGAAACAAACATATTTGGTATTTTTCAATTATTTGATCAAATAGATGCAACCTAGTTCTAGAAAGGCTATGATCTTCATTATCTATAGATTTCATGAAATATCTACCAAGCTCAGGTAAGTATGATGCCATTCGTATTATAGTGGATAGATTTACAGAGATTGCATACTTCATTCCAACTCTCATGGCAATCACAGGTGTAGCCACTACTAGAACATTTCTCATATACATCTTTAGGCTTCATGGACTGCTTGATGATATTGTTAGTGATGGAGGTCCACAGTTCATATCTAGCTTTTAGATCAATCCTTGCAAGACCCTACATGTTCAAGCCAAATTTTCTATGGCCAATCATCCACGGATTGATGGAGAAACAGAATGGATGAATCAAGTCCTAAAATAGTATCTCTATTGCATCATCAACTATCATCAAAATGATTCATTTGAGCTTTTAACCTTTGGAAATTTTGCCTTCAACAATAGTGTTCATACATCTACCAAGTAGACTCCCTTATTTTCAAATTATGGACAACACCCAAGAATGGATATACAACTCTCAAATCCTACCAAGAACCTGGTGGTCATAGATAAGGCCCAATACCTCATGGATATTCACAAATTAAGAACTCAAGGAAGATATCCATAGAGCTCAAGAAAAACATAAGTATTATGCAGATTAGCATCATGTTCAAAATGTATCCTATCATATTGGGAATAAAGTATGGTTACTTCAAAATAGTTTGCAAAATTCAAGACCTTGTGCAAAGCCAGACCATCAGAGATTTGGCCCATTCACCATCTTGGCCCATTCACCAAGTATCATGAGAATACATCTCTTTTTCCATGTGTCCATATTGGAACCATATCACATTTCACCATTGAGGGGGGATAGACCTAGTCCTTCACCACATATCGAGATTGATGATCATGAAGAATTCAAATTCAAGCATGTCCTCGATTCAAGAATATCTGGAGGAATATTAGAGTACCTTGTTCACTAGAAGGGTGTGACATCAGCAATCGAACTTGGGAACATGTAGAGAACCTTTGGAGAGAACCACTCAAGGTTTGAGAATTTCATAAGAAAAATCCAATGAAGTTGAGATTAGAGAACATGATTGCTCCTCATCGAACTCGTCACTTGAGGCGAAGGTGATGTCACAGACAAAGGAAATCATCGTGAATCTCAGATTCCCTATGACTTTCTATATCTGACTACTTCAAAATTTGGAGAAACTAATGCTTCCATTGTGTCCAAAATGGGCAAACTCCTAAGATTGATTGTTTGCTAGCTTGATTCTAATATCCAAATGTCATGTTTCAAATGAATTACACCATCAATTCCTAACCATCATTAATAAACCACCCTTAAAAACCTATATAAGGAGGGTTTGGCCACATACATACTTACTACTACTAATTCTGATCTTGGGAGCTCAAGGAGTCATCATGAGCAAGTAAGTACTTCCAAAGTTGGAGTTTTGGTTATTGTCTCGTTGATCTAGTTCTTGGGCATCTAGCCTTGTCCTCTTGTAATCTCGTAGTACGAGATCTTGTGTAGTTATTTCTTATATCTAGTTCATCTCACTAAAGGGACTTCTTGTAATCCAGATATCTTGCTTTATACCTATGGTCCCGGGTTCTGGGATCTCCTATATCATCTCTAGTTGATCTATCAATACCTATTAGTCTGGAGTTATGTGAATTCTTGTATTAGTTACATATTCTTCTATTATTTTCCCTATGTGGGCGATCTTGAAATCAAAAATATAATTCCAAACTCTTGTATAGACTAGTGAGAGAGCACAATCTAGTGCTCCCCGATAACTGCCCACAATAAGGGTGTAGATGAACAGGGGGAGGAGATTATCAAAGAATAAATTAAGGAACATATCAGAAGTTACATCAATGTGATGTTTCAGAAAAACTGGCTGATGTTTTACATTGTCGACAAGTGTTAAAAACATTGATTTGTTGGTGCTTTTGGCATGAGAGAGAGAGAGAGAGATTCAAATAAAACAGAGAGGACTTATATAGTATGGCACCGCTTGAATGTAGTATATGCACACCAATAAATTATATATTGCGGAAATTGTCATCCATATGGGATGGTAGAACAGCTATTTAGCATGTCAATGCACACAGAACTCCTTTTGCAAGTGTGTTCTTTAGTCATACACATGCCACTATTCACATAAATGTATGTGCGTGTGTGTGAATTAGAAGGAGTTTTCCTTCTTTTCATCATTTTCAGATCCACACAAAATTTCAGACTATAATACCAATGATTTATGTTAGATGATTTCTTTGCCATCATTTCTTGCATATAAACACATGGATGACAAAACATCAAATTTTAGCACTACTGTGAAATAAAGAAGCGGTGAGATGAGTAGGTATTCAACCAATTTGGTATGTGAGACCATTAATCGTTTGAAATCCTCCACGCAGCCTTATGGTGCTATTGTCTTGTTACCTAAACTAGAAAGACTCTGCGTTGTAACGTTTGTTCAAAGACTCTCCTTTCCCTCTTTATCTTGGGAAAAGCCTTCTTTTTCTGATAGTACAAATGCTAGATGATTTCATGGACTGTGAGGCGAAAAGAAACATAGGGGAAATAAAAAAGGACTTATTCTAAGTTTACTCCTTCACTCGTTCACACGATAAATAACAAAGATGTGCTACCATAAGTTGAGTGTCATACTTGTACGGAATTTCTTTCTTCAGGTTTTCGGCTACTCCAATGGGCGACACCTTTCTGTGCCTTAGGACACATGCTAAAATCTTCATGGATATTAAACCAAGAAAGAATAAGGAACAGAAAAAGGACTACGAAAAGCAAAAAAAAAAAAAAAAAAAAAAAAAAAAAAAAAAAAAAAAAAGGAACAATGCTTGTAAGCATTGTTCTGTTCTGAGATTGAAGACAAACCATGGTTGCAAGCATATTCGCCACATGGACGTAGCTACGGAGAATGAAATAAAAATTCTGTAGTAGTGGACTCCAATGCTTGGTTTTGGGCGTTTGCGGATGACACCGGACTTTGTTTAATCCACCGGCGTGCCAGCCAAAGAGAAAACAAATGACAAACATTGTAGGAAAAGAGAAATGACATGTAGAATAGATTATTTGGGTAGCCATTCTCTACATATCTGACCTCCTAGGTCTCCTCATGAGAGACAGATTAGCAAAACAGCTTTACAGTTTTAGCATGAATTCCTAATCAAATTATTCAAATTAGTTATCCACAACCTCATCTTGGGATCGCTGTATACAGCCTGATTATGTAATGTGCAAGTGAAGGATATGCACAACGCGAAAATGTGGGCTAGACCATGGAAACTATGTGCTCCACATGCAGCTCTAATTGGTTATTCGCACAGTGGATTCCGCTTACCCTTGCAGTAATAACATATGAAGGTGATTATTTTACTAGCCATTCTGTGGATGCTGTTGCAAACTAGCAAAGCAGCTGTAAACTTTTACACAGTATCCTAATTAAACTATTTATATTTTGGTAACATATCATTTTACTTGAAGTTGGTTTCCCTCTGCATTATGTATTGATGGGTGTATTGGATGTGTTGTATTAGCCTCGTTATTATATGCACAAATAAAGGATATGCACAGCGCCAAATTGTCGCCGGCTTGATGCGCAGCCGCCACTTAACACTTTGAAGGCATCTCCCAGGACGATGGAGGATACATCAATGATCAGGCCAGCGACGGTGAGACGTGCCGCCTTCCACAAAAGCGTGGCTGAAGAGATGGGCTCCCAAGGTCTTTTGGAGAATATGACCTCACCACCTCTGACGTTCTGAAGCAATTTGACACTTGGCCAAGTTTTTTGTCTTTAATTTTCTAGAGTACAATGAATTTGGAAAGACACACATCCGAACTAGTAAGGTAGAGGCACCATCTTGGGGAACTCTGTGGCATAGTCATCTACCTAGGAAACTCTGTGGCATAGTCATCTACCTAGGAGTACAAGCACATCCGCCAAACCACGTGCGTTGGATGACTTGTGCAAGTTGCACGCAAGGCGCCATTTTTATTGTTTAGATAGTATATAGGTTCATACAGTTTGAGAAGAAAGATAGATATGTAGTTTGAGAATACATATAATAGATCTGTTCCCAAGTTGCAAGCTGAGTCCAGCGGACCCTCATACTCTGGTTCCGAAGAAAAAGTTATTTGTTGCGTCCATTTTTGCTTTCAAAGAAACGAATCACAATTCACGAGTACTAAGAATCGAGAATCCTTTTTTTTTTCTTGATAATAACAGGAATGTATTAAAGATAAATTTTACGAGCCCAAAGTTCTCTTGAAATAACAAGGACACCACGAACCACTATTTACTCTTCAAATTTCAATTTCTCCTAGAGCTCAACGACCTCTAACTAGCGTTAGGGTCTTTAGAGTGATCAACCCTCATTTTCTTTGTCTCTTTTATGATCATCATCCTTCTCCTAGAACTTATTTGTTTGGCCATATTCTCGTAATGAGTGAACAGATTCTTCTCATTTGGTCAATAACACAAGGGATCTTCAATCAAGAGGAATCAATGTGAGGTCAACCCACTCTTTGGCTGGAGCAAGTTTCTATGAGGATTAATAACTAGAAAGTGATAAAAAATTATCAGATATTAGTCAATGTCACAACTAATTTTCCAAAGTTCATGAAGCTTGTTGAGATTCAGATACTCCCTATTAAGTATGGAAAACAATAAATCATCCTTATTCCTAGTATTCTAAGTATACGCAATGTTGTAAAAAACATCAATTAGATTCTTAGAACACATCTAGTTGAACCAAATAGCTTTTTCACTTCTATAAAGAATGTCAATTTTATTACCACATGTATACTTGGGATCAATAACCAAGTTGAAATCACCCAAAAGCATCAAGTCACCACTTATATCAGAGATTTCATTCCAGCAATTGACTCTATCCATACGGGAATTAGAAGCTTGAAGACTGAGAAAAGTATAATGTATGGGGTGAGCACACTTTAAGGCAATCCATTGATTATTTGGAGTAACAATAACTTCTTCAATAAGAGGATCAATGCAAGGAGTTAACTCCAGCTAACTTGGACACTTGGCACACATGTAGTTACGTGGCCGACACATGGATGCTTAGAGTCCAACTTCTCAAGAAGGCATGTCCCTAGAGAAAGCTATTTATAGAGGCATATGATTGGGAGGAGATTCATCTCTCTAGCACATGCATCATGTTTTGAATCATTTGGGTAGGGATACCACCATAGATATGAGACATGTTCTTCTCGCTTTAGAACATGAGGCTCAATGCTCGCTTGGACTATTTATCTAGCTCTATTCAAGGACGAAAAACGTTTTTCAAGGGGAAGGATGTAATAAAGTAATTCGATGATCTAAGGGTCCGATTGATTTAGAGAGATCTAAAATTGGACATTATTTGGTCACCCATGTGTATGACCATAGATCTGGAGGCTAGATTTACATAGCAAGGCAAGGGTGTGAAGGAGGAAGTCTTGGGTTCAACCCCCATGGGATACATGGGGAGATCTTTTTTCCCAAAGAGCTTTGGATCCTTTGAGAAGCATTCACTTGAGTTAACTCTAGTTAAGTGGGAGAGTTGGGGCACGTGCAATTACATGGCCGACACATGGATGGTTAGAATCCACTTGCCCAAGAAGGTAGTCCCCTTGAGAGAGCTATATGTAGAGGCATATGGTTGGGAGGAGAGTCATCTCTCTAGCACATCGTGGTCATAATTATTCTCGTTCTCGTGCAGGTCCCATTTTATGAGACAAGCCCAAATTGGTAGATCTCTTAATCCAACTATGAGATAAGTCCAATAGTCATTAGAATTACTACATCTCTCAATCAATAGTTTTTTTACCGACTAGATCAAAATCCTATCTCTTAATATAAAGGGTGGATTGACCCTATTAGGGCTCAGGTGATTAGTAGCTGGTTGAAAGATATGGATCTCATTCCTAATGTCTTATGTGTGCAAGAAATTAAAGTCAGTTGATTCAAGCTTTCTTCTAACCTTAAAATCCTCTCACCTAAGCATACCTGGTATCACATAAATCATTCTATAGGTAAGGAAGGTACAACTATTGGTATGCATGCGTTTAGAAGGATCTAAAGCTCTTTGGGTAAAATAGTCTCCTCATGTACAGAATCCTTCCACTCAATTGTTGCCCCTTTCAGAACGTCTTTGACCTTTTCCACCCTTTCCAATGAGTAGATGGTTATATACAACGATTTCACAAGCAAAGGTGGTGGATGAAGATATCTCTGAAGAAGAAGAAGAACTCGCACAAGTAGAGCTAGTGCAAGAGATGATAATGCTCAAGAAGGCTAGCTAGATTATTGTGGAGTGACTCAAGAAATCTTAAAGCTATCCTTTAGGAAACTTGATTACTTTGTTTTCTATGTAAAATGGTTGAAATGAGTCAACTCTGGAAGAAACACTACAATGAGGTGGGATAAGAGTGGGTTTCTTCAAGTGGACTCCACAAAATTATGGATGGATGAAAGAGATACATTTGTACTCCCCGAACACTATGAGCAAGTTGTTTTCATACCAGATTCAAAAAAAAACTAGAGTGGTTGTTTGTTTTAGAAGTCTTCCCACGTAGTAGATAAATTTGAAAGAACATATATGTAAAAGAAATTCCATCTATAATGGACTCTAAGATTCATTCGATAGTCTAGGAGGAAGAGATCGTTGTCCAAGATGAGGAGATCTTTGAAGAACAGGAGATACACGATGAAGCAATAGATGATGGTCAAGAAGAAGATAAAATACTAAGAGATTTAAAAGTCATGAATATAGAGATAGATATTCTCTGTGCATCAAATCTCTAAGAGGATGCTAGAATAGAGGATTTTTGAAACAAACACTTATACGAACTTATTTGTGTTTATTTTGTTTTCTATGTTCTTTTGTATACTACTCTTTCTCTATATTACCTTTATTTTCATATGCTAATTATTTGAGTTGTTTTGTTACAGAGGACCATGGGAGACAATCCTCTAGTCACTCCACATTCCATGACAGAGGATCAGTTCTCATACTTTATATTTCCGATGCCTCCCACGTATATGTCCACTGCATCATAGTACTAGATCTCTTATGGTAGCAGTTCCCTCGGGCTCACTCCTATCGGCCTCACTCTCGCCGACCTCACTCCTATGGACGTCACTCGTGCGGCTGGTGCTACTTCAATCAGAGTTATATCTCCTAGATTTATGACTCCACCACGACCATCTTATCCACGATCCCCTAGTGGCTTTAGTAGTATACATGTGCATTTGACACCTCAACATGATAGAGGTGCTGGTCCATCTCGTAGCTCGAGATCACATACTATAGAAGGAGGTTCTAGGAGTGGATCAACAATTAGCTCTAGAGGAGGTGGCTATATTGGAGGCAGTGTGATGGATGTTGTGTCGCCTACTTCTACTCCTAGAGCGGTTACCTCAGATGTAGGTAGGCCACGTGGTATATCACGTGGAACACCACATAGACCTTCGGGTGCTCATGAAAATGATGACTCCAAGGTGTATAGTATATGTGATGAAGATTCAGTGATGGATACCATCTGAAAGGCCATGCATCAGCATATACAACAACTTTGCTCCATACAGTTTGGATACTTTATCATGTTGAAATGGAGTGAACAAGATAAAGATTGTAAAAATTATATCACAGTGACGATCTATCAGGAGTTTCAACCAGCACATGGACATCCTCTTGTGATCTCAGAATGGATTCAACACAGTGCACGTGAAGTTATGTACCATCAATGGTCTAAGGCTTGTGATGCTTTCAGAGTAGGATACACTGAGCAGTGGGATATGATTCACAACGAGCAGCAATAGACTCTTGACTGATATTGCCAACAAAAAGATGTCGTAGCCACATATCTAGATACAGTCGCATTTTCATATTTGGGCAATTGCAAATATGACACTATGCATCAAGAATTAGTAAATATCATTAAATTTATTCAATTTATTTGTCTTAAGCATATCATGTATATTCATCTAACGTTTTGTATATTTGTTGCAGGAGCTAGCAATTGGTCATCCTCCAACACAAATGGAGGAGGCTTATGGATATCATCATGGATTGATTCCACTATTGGAGGACTTGGAGGGATGTGGTGCGGTCATTTCATGGGAGCATCTGCGATGAGGTGATGAACTTAGAAACTTGATTTTTACTTGTTGTTTATAAATATCATGTCAATTTATCTCATTTCGTGAATGTTCTTTGTTACAGTAGTGTTGATATAGATGTTTCCATCCTTTTGTGCATGTCTATGGCAGTGGTGTGCCACAATTTAATAATTGGCTCATATATAGTAGTAGTGCACAAGAATTTTGAATTTGATTCTCATACGGTAGTGCTTTGTCACATTTTGTATTTAGCTCATATATGATAGTGGTTTGCTACACTCTTGTACATGCTTCATTTATGAAGTATATAACTTTTTTTGTACATGGTTCATGGTTCATTCTTCTCATATCTTTTGTGTTTGATAGTATTTTGCCTTATAAAATCATGTTTCGATTGCCATTACAGTACATATCATATGTACTCATCTTCTTTTGGTTAGAGTGTATTGTCTTTTGCTAAACAACAACATGGTAATGTTTTTGTAGCAAGAGACAATACACTCTACCCAAAACAAATTTTGCGTGATGGTACTCCCAGCATGGTTGTTGTTATGCGCGATGATATGCCTAGCAGTCATTAGTATAGGCATGGATATGGAGCGTCGATATGAGTGTTGGTATTTGCAATGCTTATACCAATGCTTATATCGACGGTCATACCAATGGTCACATCAATGCCCATACCGGCGCTTATACTCATGAATTGGTTTTGACACCCATCCGGACCCTTACACCGATGTCAGGGCAAAATCACACCTATGCATTTTCCCTAATAAAAGCCTTCGTATACCCTTGATATATTGTAGTGATGGAAAAATGCCATGATCCCTATGGATCAATGTCTAACAACCTTTATTATGATTGCATAGGTCAACATGCATATAGTCTCTGTCCTAAGAATAAAAACATATATATGGAAATGGTGGTAGAGGCATATGAATCTCCATCATCAGCTCCATCATCTCCTTTTGAATTTTATATTCTAGCCAGAGACATTGACATGGATATTCCATCAAAGAACAAATAACCCATCTTGAATGTAACAATCACTAAGAGGGTGACTACTAATCTAGGTATGGTATTATCCCTAGTTACATAGAAAGGATATTAGTTCCCCCACATTGACCTTGTTGTCATGAGAGGGGAGGTTAATGGTCATCTTTTGAAAATACTATTTGAGATAAGATCCACGCATGATATTATTAACTCTTAATTGGTGAAGAAATTAATGTTAAAGAATAGTTTATCTCAATAGACCTATAGGGTATAACTAATAGATGGAAACACATACAAGATGTAGGATTCTTGAGTAGAGATCAGGTTTCTAGTATATATTCAACCTTATAAAGATGAGATAGATCTCAAGATTACGAGGATAGCTAGATTTGATCTTGTTATTAGCAAACAATAGCATGCAAGTAAAAACCCATTGAATATTTTGGGAGTCATGTGTATCAATTCTATTAGAATTCTTGTTGCATCACCATTCATGGAGAGTGTAATCTTCATATCTACAAATGAATGTCTACCCCTTGCAGTGGTAAATGTAGAGTATAGTTATCTTTAGTTCTTGTATTTTGAGCATAAAGTTTTGGTATCTCTATCGATTCAAAATAGTTTGGAATTTTCTAGCTTCTAAAAGAAGAACTGAATTTCAAGACTTGTTTCTTTCAGAATTGCCTAAAGAACTTTCACTTCACAAAATTGGAGCACAATATCGAGTACAAGAGCTCATCCACTGCTCTGACAGTTGTATCAAATGATTCTACAAGAGGAGGAAGAATTGCATCATATGGTCAAAGAGTATCTCAAGAATGGACTTATCAAATCAAGTTATTCACCTTTTGTAGCCCTAGTGCTTTTGGTTTGCGAAAGGAATGGATCATTTAGAACGTGTGTAGGCTATAGAAATTTTAATAAAGCAATAATAAAGGATAGATATGTGATGCCTCGCATCCACCATATTCTCGATGTACTAGAAGGTGGCCTTGTATACAGAAAAATAGACTTAAAAGTTGCTTATCATCAGATAAGAGTTAAGGATGATGATGTACATAAGACAAATTTTCATACTAGATTTGGACATTATGATTACCTTGTACTGCCTTTTGGTTTAACAAATCATCTAGGTACTTTTATGATGCTCATGAATGATATTGTTTTGCCTCTTTTATTGGTCAATTTGAAGGTGATTTTGTGAATGATCTCTTGGTTTATAGAAATATTTTGAAAGAACGTGAACATCATGCATATAAAATTTTTAAGATGTTTCATGAGAAACATTGTAAGACAACCTTAAGAAGACATCTCTTTGTTAAAATGAGGTTGAGTACTTGGGGCAGATAGTTTCCATGGATGGAATTAGAATGGATCCATAGAAAGCTTCTCTAATGCTGAGTTGTCCAATTCCATAGAATGAGTGCGACTTGTGATCATTCTTAGTATTATTGGGCTTCTTTCAGAAATCTATTGCTAGCTATTCCCATATAGCTCTACCATTGACATGTTTACTACACAATAGTTAAAGGTTTGTGTGGGTCATTGCACAACAACAAGCATTTGATACATTGAAACAAGTGATTTCAAGTGCCCTAATTTTATTGGTGGTAGATCGTAAAAACCTTTTGAGTTAGAAATCTATGCTAATGGCATTTAATTTGGTGCAATTTTAATTCAAGATAGCATACCACTTGCTTTGGAAGTAATAAAATTTCTCCATGTGAGAGAAATTTGGATGTAAATGAACAAGAAAGTTATGCAATAGTTCATGCTTTCAAGATTATGAGAAACGTTTTTAATGGGGCACGTTTTAAAGCATATAGAAATAATCACATGATGAAGGCTGTATTTTGTAGCCTCATCTTCATAGAAGACAAACGAGATGGGCTCCATTGAAAATACAATTTCATATGGATATTTTATATAGAAAAAGAAAGCCCAATACAATTGTAGATGCAATATCCCATATTTTTCATGAGATTAGCTTAAAGTTCTAGACAATGATTTAATTCAAGAGACCAAAACTTCACAAATTGATCATAAATATTGTCAGTCCATAATGAACAAGTTATGAATAAATAATCAGAGTAATGGATTCTCTAACTTTCAAGTTGAGGAAGGTTTGCTCAAAACAAAGGGAAATATTTGTATGCTAAATTCCCAAGAAGGTAGGTTTAGAAAATGAGTCATTTTTGAGAACCAAGTTGTATCTGACATTCCGGTATTGAGAATAGTTTATAGTTGATAAGATGCACTTTCTAGTGGCCAAGGATGGCGAGAGATGTAAATAATTATCTAAATCAATGTTTTAAATATCACTTGAATAATGTAGAGAGATAGGTCCTTTAAGTCAACTACAACCATTCAAACGCCACACTACTATTGGGATAGTATGTCCATGGACCTCATGGTTGCTTAACATAGGATACCATGGTAAAAGATTGTTATTCTTGTGGTGGTCGATCCTTTGAGAGAAAATGACACACTTTATTCCTACTAAGGAATCAGTGGAAGATCTATAAGTTATGGAACTATTCATTCATAACATTTCTAGACTACATGGTCTACCTAAATCTCTACTTTTGGATACGAATCCTAGATTTAGAAGAAAAACAAGAAATTTTTGGAAACATGTAATTAACAAATTTCAAGTTCAACTCAAGATGACTAGTGAAGAGCATCCATGGAGAGATGATCAGATAGAAAGACTAAATGAAATAATCAAAGATATATTACCAGCATATGTTTTAGAAAAGTAAGAGGTTAGGATAACTTCCTCTGACTAGTTGATTTTCCTTATAAGAGTTGGAAGCATGAGACTATAAAGTTGGCACCTTTTGAGTTGATATATGGGTTTGCTCTAGAAGTCCAACTACCATAGAGTTACCTAGGAAATCTTCGGGTGTTTCACAACCTCCATATTATCTTTAGTAAGTTGTTGAGAGGATGAAGAAGTCCAACTCCCATAGAGTTACATAGGAAATCTTTGAGTGCTTTACAACCTCCATCTTATCTTTGGTAAGTTGTTGAGAGGATGAAAGCCTTTGTAGATCGGCATCCCAAACCACGAAGGTTTAAATAGGGAGATCATGTATTCCTACATCATCCAATGTATTTTGCACTCAGAGTTGGTTAGAAACCCAAGTTTTCTCCTAGAATATGTGGAATTTCGACAAGAATCAGGAAGATTAGTGATGTTGCATATAAGTTACAATTGGGAGTGTGAGCAAGTTGAGACTATACATTTCTCGAGATGAGAACTGAGTAGATTGTATTGTTCATTAAGGAGATAGAAAATCTAAGTGAGATGTTCCTTTTTGACTTCTTGATAAGAGGGAGTGATAGTGGAATCGCTGCATACTAGAATACTAAGTAGCATGGACGATCCATGCCCTCATAGGTGCTACTTGGAAATCAGAATCTCCGATTCGCAAACATTTTCATTTCTTGATCATAGAGGACAGTGATCCCTACAAGTGGGAGAGAGCTTTAGATTCATTAAGGCTATCATGGTTTACCATTCGTCTACCTACATTTGGTCAAGGACCCTAGTCGGGTCAAGTACTAACGCTCGGGGGAGTTAAGGTTTTAGCACTAGTTTTTGGTTCTTCCATCTCCTCAAAGTGGCCATATGAGTGGTGTTTGGACCTTAGAGAAGACCCAAGATGTGCCAAAAGCAAGGGCTATTTAAGCTTGAGAGGTGACTGGCAAGTGGCTAATTAGGATGTTTCACATACTTTGGAGAAAACCAGAGAATATCGTGAAACGTGCCAATGGGGGTCTATGATATACTGAAGGAGTCGATGGGAACAGTTCCGGACGCATGGACCACTAGCGTCACAATGTAGATCTTCCCAGGATGCAAACAGTATACACGAGTACGAACAAGGAAACTCTCGCGTGGAAGGTGCAAGTTGCAAGTCGACATCAACTGGTTTTATGGATAGCTTCAAAGCGCCATAGCCGAGTTCATCGCATCCTATAAAGGGCTTTTCTCGAACCTTTCTAGAGAAGGCCATGGCGCTCCACTGTGCCACGGGGAGTAAGTCCCGTCCCCACATGCTTGTAGCAGTGGCTGGGAGTAAGTCCCCTCGCCACATGCTTGTAGCTACTCTGTAGAACTCGCCAACCAGCATGGCATGAAATATCTTGCTCTGTTTCGAGACATACTATCTTCCTGTGAAAAATACTTCCAAGTTGCAGATGCGCAACACAAATAAAAATTAAAAGTGTGTCCGCTGAACTGCACACGTATACTCATAGCAGAACCATAACATGCAGATCTGAGTTCAGAAGATGGCTAATGCGAGCGTACCCTTTGATTATTGCTCAATGATTGAATGTCATCTAGCCCATGGATTTCCGCGGTCCATGGCTTTTGCTTGCACAATACGAAGACTTGGATATCCCGACTCCAGCATCAAGAAAGACGATGTAATGTAACTATATTTAAATACTCTGATAAACAATTCATATAAAAAGTGTGATTCAGATTTGTTGATATGTCTCCCGCGAGGAGACTTCGAGACTTCGAGCATGCTGGCGCAACAGCATCGATGGAAGGAGCCGCTACTAAATAATAAGTTGAACATATGTCTTCTGGAGTACCACTGTGTATTTTAGTTGTTTATTCTATCGCTGTCTATTTCTTTGTATCTTCTATTGACGTGGAGGTCTTATCTCCATTATTTCTGTGCCGCTCGATCAGATAAAGTCTTATGAAGCATCAAATGCCGAAGACGAAAGAACTTTGTATGAGCTTTGTAGCTAGCAGTTGTTTAGTACGTAAGAACTACATTTTGTAGCTATTGTTTAGTACATAAGAACTACATCTTTGAGGACAATATGGACAATATGTCTGCAACTAGGTTTCGCCCAGGAATGTCCATAACTTATTTTGTTTCTTGCTTTTTATTTTCTTCTTATATAAATAACTTTAATAAAAGAAAAAATAATACAAAACACTTAATATCGTCATCCTCTTAGTGACATCCATTTTATTTTCAACTTGTTGTTTCTCATTGAAAAGATCTTTGCATATGTAAAGGGTGGGACTTTTCTATGGCTAATGGTTCTTCTTCCTAGAGGTCTTAAGTTATTTTTTTATAAAGGGTTCTTTGAATGAATTGCCAAAGTTTATGGCACATCTTTCTTTCTGTATTTTCCAAGGAGCCTCTTCCCTAGTCACATTTTAAAGTGGCATTAAGCAACGTTCCACCTCCCCTAGTAGACCTTGTTGCCAAGAAATAGTCTCGCACAAACTTCAGCACTTTGTGTACAAAAAAACATTCCTTTGAGCACAAGAAGAAGAGCTTTTGGGTCTCTTCTTTTTCTCTAAAGCAACTTTTACACCATCGATGTCCCTTGGAATCCTTGTGCCCTTTGGAACGTATCATATTCTTAAATGAAGAATCTACCAAAGAAGGGCCACTTTCTTCTTCTATATCAATGCGACCATATATTATTGCTACGAGATGTTTTAGATCTTTAGTTCTAAGTTGATTGAGAGAGAAACAATTCACAAATTTTCGTTTAGCTTTGGGTGGAAAGTTCACTATTTTTCTTAATTTTTGGATCTCCTTGATTTTTTTATCATTGTTCTATCGTAGTCCTTTTGACGGGAAACCATTGAAATATTGCAACATATCGACAATTCCCTTATAATAGGTCTTTCGATAATGAAATAATTTATTTTGAATTTTCTGAATATCACTCTGGGATAATGATTAGAATGAACAAGTAGGTCAATCTATGAATGTAGGAAAACTTTTGGGATCACAAGTTTTATATTCTCTCTTAGGACCTTATCTATATCTTGTCTTTTTGTTGAAAATTGAATGTGAAGATGAGAGAATTAGAAAAAAGTGTGTATGAAAGAGAGGTAGAGCACACATAAGAGAATAAAAGTGCCTTTGTGTAATTTTTGTGAATCACATTTTAAGTACCTCGTTTAGGGCTCTACAATTAGTTCAATGTAAGAAAATGTCTTGATTTTATTCTCTCTCTAGAATTTTTGAACTTCTAGGACTCAAAAGTGATACTTGGAGGAGAATTTGGACTAGCTCATCTCTCACACTATTAGGCAGATTGAAAAATTGAATAAAAGTACCTCTCACAAGCTTAAGCTGATTCCTCACTATTTTTAATTTATAGGGCTTGCAAAAGTGCCATTTTTCTTGGGTACTTGAAAAAAGAAGAGGGCTTCTCTATTTCTATGCAAATCCATGATCTTGATGCTTATGTGTTGTCATGTGTAATTATAGATGTCTTCAAGTATATCTTTTTGGTGCTTTTCTTCTATTTTTGGATAGGTACCGCTAAAAAAAGAGCTTGACTACTTCAAATGCATGCTTTTACAAAAGTTTTGTGGAGAATCATTTTTTTCTAAATTTGGTCGCTCACACTTTTCTTTGGGTAGCGATCAACTCTATTATAAGAAGACTTGCACATTAAAGAGGAGGAAGCCAAAAATAAGAGAATTACCTTGTGATTGAGAGTGAGAGTGAGAGTGAGAGTGTGATTGAGAGTGTGAGTGACAATGAGATTGTGATAGCTGGGGGGTGGTCACGGGGTAAAGGCTACATCCAGAAGTTATTTTCCAAAGCTATTGTAACAATTGATTTACCTCTATAATAATCAAAATTTCTCTTTCTCTAAGTCATATCTTGTCTACTCTTCCACACCCAATTTTCCAGTATCTTGTGCAAGTTCTAGTTTTCCCTCTTCCACTATTCTTGAGTGATCAGAAATTTATGATTGAGGATAGATTCTGATTGAGAAAATGCTACATGTGGTATTAGGGCAGAATCGATACTCGAGAATGATGGAACGTTTGATGCAAAAGTTTCATGAGCAAGAGCAGCATATTCATAAGCTTCTTGGAGAATTACATAAAGAACGAGACGAAAAGCAACCAGAAGGTGCAAAAAATTCGTTTGTGGAGCTGAACGATGAAGTAGATGAAGCACTTGCTAGTAAGAGCTGAACGATGAAGTAGATGAAGCTCTTGTTAGTAAGAGCTACATCTTTGTGGACAATATGGACAAAATGTCTACAACTAGGTTTCACGCAGGAATGTCCATAACGTATTTTGCTTTTTGCTTTTTATTTCTTCTTATATAAATCACTTTAGATCATTAAAAAGAAAAAAATAATACAAGACACTTAAATATCGTCATCCTCTAAGTGGGATCCATTTTCTTTTCAACTTGTTGTTTCTCATCGAGAAGATGTTAGCATGTGTAAAGGGTGGTAGTTTTCTATGGCTAATGGCTCTTCTTCCTAGAGAATCTTAAGTTCTTTTTATAAAGGGTTTTTTTAATGAACTGCCAAAGTTTTCGGCGCATATTTCTTTCTGTATTTTCCATGCAGGCTCTCGCCTAGTCACATTTTAGCAACGTTCCACCTCCCCTAGTAGACCTTTTTGCCAAGAAATAGTCTCGCACAAACTTGAGCACTTTGTGTAAAAAATACCATACCTTTGAGCACAAGGAGAAGAGCTGTTGGGTTGGCTTTGGAATGTCCTATTCTGCATTGAAGAATCTGCCAAAGAGGGGCTGCTTTCCTCTTCTATATCAGTGCTACCATATATTAATGCTACCAAATGTTTTCGATCTTAAGTTCTAAGTTTATTGAGAATAAACCAGTGCAGAATTTTTTGTTCAACTTTGGGTGGAAGTTCACCATTTTTCTTAATCTTTGGATCTCCTTGGTTTTTTAACCATTGTTCTATCTTCCCTCCAAACACAAACTTAATATTTTTTTAAGCCAAAGGTTAATTTAATCCTCTTTTGTTCAATCATTTATGTCATTGTTTAGTAGATCTTTCGAGTTGCAAAATCCGCTTTTCCATAGGATCTTGGGTCCGAAGGCTTCCAGAGGAGCACGTAGAGTACTTCATAAGATGAGGAGCAAGGTTCTCGTTTTCTACTAACTTCCACTCACCCCTACTCATTGTTGAGGATAACATAGGGTTTCATTCCATTCCAGGATTTCCAAAGAGAATTCACCAAACTTGTCCATCTAGAGATCACATGTAAGGGAGAAACATTAAGAGTAAAGAGTTCTTTTTTTTCAAGCTTTCAAATTTGTGAAAAGGATAGGTTTTGTTTGTCTCATAATATTACGCAATCCCACAACTCACTCTTGTTCGAACAAGCCCTATTCCTGCATTTGGTAGAAAGTTTCTCTTCCATCGCAAGAATGCTAAGGATATTCAATTCACGCTTACCCTTTGGAAATGAAGAGGTCTTCCTTTTTAATTTTAGGGACCATTTTTCTATTCGCATGAGCAACACAATTGCTCCTTCGTCAATTCTTTGTCACTAGATCTGTAGTAGGAGAGAAAGGCAATGATCGTAGGAATGACAAACATTTTAATGGCCATCACGTTGCATGCCCTTCTAGAAGCGGCGGATAGGAGTCAATTATATGGGAGCTTGGCAACGAGACTTGAGAGTAGTTTTGTTCTAAAACACTTGAGTGTCCTGGGACACTTGAGTGTCCTGATTTTGCACTACTTTATTGATTTTTCTTGACATGTTTAAGGCCTTTATGGCATACTCACGTGGATTTGATAGCCCACACCACGTAATTTTTGGCAGAAATATAAGCTTTAAATTTTTGCAACTTCATTTGGATTTCTATATGAAGAAAAAAATAAAAAAAATTCAAATGGCAACTTTTAGAATAACAAAACAAAGGAACTAGATCCAAACATTTTGGGCAAACTAGCTTTTTCAAGAAACAATACAACTATTCATGGATTTGAGCACTGCAGTGCAAATGTTTGGGGAGCTCATAAGAAAATTGAATACTTAAGAAAGTAAAAAAGATGGAGTCAAAACTTATCTCCTCTAGATATTGACCATTTATGTCACCTTTTCAAGAATGACTCACTCTCATTTATGTGCAAGTGAGACTCAACAGAATTAGCAATTTGTTAATGGAAAAACGTTATCCTAATTGAATATTAATTTTTATTCAAAGTAAAATGTCTCCTCTTTGAGCTACTAGCCATTGGGGTCCGGAGTAACTTTCATGTTGAACTGGCGAAACATATATGACCATGTTCATGAAAAGAACATAATATAGGGGCAAAATCCAAGATTATGATGCAAATAATAATTATTTTAATGCTCTTGTAAGAGTGCACTTGCAAAAACATTATTGCATGTGATATGGTCATTCCTAACCTCACCAAAGAAGATGTGGTACACAATGCTTATTGTTACCATACGTATTCTATTTGAAAAGAAGAAGGTGGCATTCATGATGGAAGTGATAAAATGCTTTCAAGTGATGCTTATCATTTGTATGATTCGGAAGAATATATCAAAAATATTTTTTACTAGTTTGATTATGTGTAGATTTGTGCATGGGATTATGTGTGTTGATCCATATAACAACTACCAGAGAAATGGTTTTCCTAAATATGCTATAGAAACTATATGTAACGTGTAAATTACTCTTTCTTCTTAGTAGGAACTAATTCCTTTTGTTCTACATTAACGTAAATGTTAGGAATTTGGCATTATCCTCATTTATGTATGTGGATATACTGGTTTGCATCGACACATAGATAAACTTTGCTTAGTGTACATAAATGTGAGAAATCTGGTGCATCGTCACAAATTTCTAGTTCCCTTATGTGTATAAACGTGATTGGGTTTTAATTATCAGCATTCATATTCAGAAATTGCATATCTACCATACATGTGCATACATTCTCTTCTGTCCATAAACTAGGCATGATTGTAAATGTAGCATCTGGTTGTTTGCCACAAAAATGAATGATTTTATTTGTGTTCAAACATGACAAGATTCTGGTAGCTGTCAATTAATGTCTTAGACTTGTATGTGTATTCATTGGATTGTTCAATCATAGATTTTCTAGTGGGTAACTTGCACATGTGCACTTTGGATGATGTCCATAAATTTATTCGAATCATATATTTAGGCCTAATTTTTTGGGTAAAAGCATGTTAATGTGAACACTTTTTCAGAGTATTTATCGCTTTTAAGCCCGTCACTTTTTAGCTATTTCAAAATATTTTTAAATAGCAAAAAAATAAATTCATAAAATATCAATTTGCTAGACGTACGATCACTACTCATGTGGCAGCCTGCTAGGTATCATGGCTAGAACATCGATAGTAAATGTCATTATTCCTCACGTACTCCATAAGGTGGTGAGTCTATGGAGTCTACATGAGCGGAAAATAGAAGGTCTGCACGACTTCGTTAGTAGTGAGAGAAATCTACCATCAATGAATTTGTTCCATCAGGTGACAAAGGTGAAACACAATCTCTAGGAATGAGTATGAGCAAGTATGGGGTCTAGCATCCATGCATGCAACATTTAGGTGCTGGGATGTCTAGGAGTAATTCCTATGGTTCTAATGTAAGAGCCACTATTTTCGGCCGAGGAAAGGCACCATCCGTTAAGAGTCCATCATTGAAGCGGAAGCAATGGACAAGGTAAGGTCCAAATCTCATATCAATCGCTATGTCTAATACTCTGTAATTTAATAGGCTAGTCTTATAGCCAGTTAAATGGCGAGTAGCACCTGGTTCTCCAAGAGACAGAAAGTAGTTGCATTGTCATTAGCAGAAGCTGAAGTTGTGGCCTTGGCTCTCACGGCAAAAGAAGGCCTCTAGATCCAAATGGTAATGCAAGAGCTCTTACCGACAACATCAACTCCCTTGCAGATTATGTGTGATAACCAATCATGCATACATTTGGCTGGCAACCCCAAACACTCAGAGAAAACAAAACATGTGGATTTAAAGTTTAATTTTATATGTGATCTTGTAAAGTAGAAAAGACTTCATCTCACATATGTATCAACTCATCTAATGTGGGTTGATATGCTTAGAAAGCCTATGGGAGCAGATAAGTTCATCCGCTATAGGAAACATTTTGGAATTGTTGAAATCAACATCTATGTCACATTCCTCTAATCTAGTTATAGGGAAGTGTTGAAGCGGCTTAAATACGATTATGTGGATGTGCCACATATGAACCATGTGGCCAAACTCCATGTCCCAAAAATAATGGCGTAACAGTCGTAACTCACTCATGTGTGACATGATGTAATGATTTGCATGTATGTAACTACTATATTGAATCATTAATACATACAAAAGTTGTTGCATGTCTCTCTGCATTATCTATGGGCCTGTGTAGGACCCTTCTTTTCTAGAGCCATGAACCACAAAGATATAGGGACTCTACACTTAATCTTTGGTGCTATGCCTAGAGTAATGGGCATGCATTTATGAAACAATTTGCCTTGTTGATGTAGGTGGATAAATCCAACATATCCAAACGTGTTAGACCACAACGTATTGTGCCACAAAAAAGAGGATTTCCACACCATTTACAGCTTGTCTATTGTTGGTATAGATCGAGGTACTATATAAAAAAAATTAGTTAGTCAGGCAGATTGGTTGTGTATCTTCAAGGTAAGTTGAGTCAAGGGGAAGATGAAAGTTAAATATGTCAAGCAAGAGTTCTATGACGCATTGATGGTGTTACATCAGAAAGTGTACCAAGAGGTACCAACAAACTATGAATTGTCTGTACAATTCACTAGAGCCTTTGCATTTGAAAACTGTACCACTGCTCAAACATAAAAAAATCCATCTATCTACCAAGTGGCATGGGTTGTAGCTGCAAAATCTTCTATTGAAAGATGCAGGAAGATGGGTACATTGCAGGAAGATGTAAAGGTTTTACAGTTCTTTGAACGATGATGCTTCACCACTTTTAGAGGCTTTTGATGCGAACTTGCAGGAATAAAAAGAAGATGTTGAGTTATATGCTCGACAAGGTAGGGAAATTATTGCCATAAGGTGAGTGGAGGGTACTAAGGTTATACATACTTTAGAATTCGTAATTTATAGTGAACATAATAAGTTGTATAGGGTCAAGCTTGATTTGGATCAAGCTAAGCTATCAAAGGCTATTGAGTCTAAGGTGACTACAACAATCATTGAGATTATAAAAACGTTACAGGTATCCATAGATGAATTGAAATGTTATGTAGGAATGTCTCCTGAGAAGAGGATTCAGGTGGAGACACAAATTCAGATATATACTATTAATTTGGAGCTGTTACGGGTTGAGACAAATGAGAATGACAATGTGCCTAAACTAGAGGTAATATTTAGCTTTATTGACATTAGTTGGAACATTTTTCTAAGGTTCAATACTGATCATTTGGATTTTTACATACATAGGCTGAATATAAGTTGCATGAGAATCCGCTGAAGAGTGCAAATATACATCTATCCTTTGTAAAGAACATGTTAAGCATGATGGACTCAAATGAGTTGTCACCATTATCGCCATTACTTCCCCATAGTTACCATCAGCCCTCTTACTCAGTGTTTCATCCATGTGTATAGCATGTGGTTTGAATATTGAGGAGAGGGTGAGTTTTCTAGTGCACCTTATGCCCTGCAACCATGCATATCACTATATTTGTTTTGTAGCACAATGGCGTGTGTCAACCAATTGTTTAGGACCTCAATGTGGTGTTGAAATACCATAACATGTGCGGCAAACAATCTTTGGATTCTTTGATGGTGGATTCAACTTTAAGAGTGGTAAACTTGTCGTGTTGATTAATATTAATAATATTACTTTTTATTCATGGTTGTGGCTTCTTGGATAGTTGTTTGTAACTAGATATTACTAATTAGGTTGCTACTTATTACCTATTACTAAGTAACTCGTTCTTAGTTACTTCTTACTAAGTATCTATTACTAATTAGATTATTTCTAGTTACTGAGTTGTTGATTCTCGATAACTTGTTAGTATCTATAACTAATTAGCTTGTTACTACTTAGCTCTTACTATGTTACTAGGTTATGAGAAATTATCTTATTAACAATTAGCTATTACTAAGTACCTAGTTCCTAGTTAGCCCTTAGTAATTAGCTATTACTATTTAGCTTGTTACCAGTTAGTTATTACTAAGTAGCTAGTCCTTGGTTAGTTGTTTGTAATAAGCTATTACTAATAAGCTAGTTACCAATTAACTATTACTAAGTATATGGTTATGGTTAGTTGTTAACTAATTAGCGTGTTAGTATTTAGCTAATACTAAGTTGCTAGCTTTGGGTTATTTGTTAGTAATGAGCTATTAATAATTAAATTGTTACCAATTAGCTATTACTAAGTAGCTGTTCATTGGTTAGCTATTATAGTTATTAATATATTAGTTTGTTACCAATTAGCTATTAGTAATTAGCTATTACTAAGTAGCTATTACTAAGTCATTATTACTAAGTAGCTATTACTAAGTATGTATTACTAAGTAGCTAATTTGTCATAGCTATTACTAATTAAGTATTAGTAAGTAGCTAGTTCTTAGTTAGCTTATTAGTAAGCTATTATTATTAGCTTGTTACCAATCACCTATTACTAATTAGCTATTACGAATTAAAATTTGATTTGTTAGTAATGAACTATTACTAAGTAGGTATTACTAAGTAGCTATTACTAATTAACTTTTATGAATTAGCTATTACTAATTAGCTAAATTGATTAGCTATTAATAATTAGCTTCTTACTAATTAGTTATTACTGATTAGCTATTACTCATTAGCTATTATTGATTAGCTATTATTGATTAGCTATTATTGGTTAACTATTACGAATTAGCAACTATGAATTAGCTATTACAAATTAGCTATTACAAATTACCTATTATGAATTGAACATTACTAATTAGCTATTACTAACTAGCTATTAATAATTAGGTATTATTAATTTGCTATTATGAATTATCCATTACTAATTAGCTTGTTACTAAGTAGCTATTACGAAGTAACTAGTTCTTGGTTAATTGTTCATAATTAGCTATTACTAATTCACTTGTTACTAATTAGCTATTACTAAGTAATTGATTGTTGGGATGCATGATGCGGAGTCCACATGCATTGACTTTGATGGTGGTCTAGATGAAATGATTGAGAATGTTCTTGATCCACTTAGCAACTCAGATATTCATCTAGCTAGTCACAACAACGTAGTTGATAATGATTTCGTTGTTTGTTCAAACAAAGGTCATCTGCACAATCCAACTTTTGATCCTAATGAGAGTCCAAATAGAGATGTTCTTTAAAGGAATGCTACAAATGAAGCTACCTCGAAGCAAAACTATTGTACCCCAGCCTTAGTTTCTGACATGTGTGGATCCCCAACAAAGGTTGTAGTGTTCATGTACAAGAGGATGCCACTCTAGCACAGTTTATGGAAAATGCAAAAAGAAATTTACAAGCACCTACGAAACGAGAGAAGAAGCCAAGACATTTGCACTCAATTACAAGGCGGCGAACTACTTGGTCACACTTGAACGGAGGCATTGTACCTGATATAGAAGATATTTTGAAAGAATAGTACCAGTGTTCACCCTCTTACATCGTTGTCCTTTGTAATGGTTACTATCCGCACGTGTGGCATCATCCAAATCTATTAGCTATCATCAAAATTTGTGATGTGCCTATTTTGTATCGATGTTAATAAAATATTTTGTTGTCTCTGCCTCATATTATATACCCTGTACATATTTGATAGCTCAATTGTGTTATTGATTGTGATGATGTAAAAAATTCTTCTTCTGGTATTATATGGCAAAATGGCATTTGTCCATACTTAAGCACCAATTTGGAAATAATTTGAAGTCTTAATGCCATCATCAACATTGGGAACACATTTGTTTGAGATTTACAATTGTTCCTCTCATGATGCCTTTTCACAATGATATGATTTGGATAGTCGTAAATAGTTTCAAAGTGTGGAAACTGATTTCACTATTTAGTTCTACTAGTAACCTTCTTAAAGCACCTCTTTGTAATGGTTATTATCCACACGTGACATTCTCCAAATCGATTAGCTCTCATAGGATTTTGTATTTAGCCTATTTTGTAACGATGTTATTGATTGTATTTATCCTATTCTGTACAATTTTCGATAGACTAACAGTGTCATTGATTGTAAGTTGTAATGATGTTTGGCTTATAGGTCAGATAAAGAACAAAGTTCCATCCAGAGCTACCACAAAAGAGATTCTTACATTCTCAGCAAGTCAATGTGAGGCTGCAACAGAAGTTGAGCACAAAGATGCCCAAAAAGAAAAATAAATAAATAAAGTATCAATTTCAATTCAAACTAATCCTATTTCAACTCAACTATGTCCTAATTCAACTCAAACTAATCTTATTTCAACTCAAACATGTCCTATTTCAACTCAAACTGATCTTATTGCAACATTCGTCAAGTAGAAAGTATGAGTTTCAACTCAATACTAGTGTTCACACCAAAAGGCAATCAAGAGCTTAAACAAATACTAGGCAAGTCAAAAAAACAAAAGAGGTTGGATCATGTGATAATGGAGCTAGAATTTATTGAGATAGAAAGGGACCCTCCAAAGATTCAACATGGCTTGACAGAGGAGAAGATACAGGAATTGAAACCTATTCACAAGCATTTACAACCTAGGGCTCGGATTCTGGAAGTTGAGATATTATGAATATCTAAAGTAAGCAGGACTTTCCTGATAGTAATGCTTTTCTTTAATCGTGCCTTAAACATTTCAATGTGTAGATTTGGAGTGCCTATGATATAGACAAGGTCAACAAATGTATTGATACAATCTTCCCTGAGTTCAGGAGGAAATATATCGATATTTGGGGGAGGGATCAATGTTTTTGGAATTTTTCAATCCATTTCAAGAAACTGGCTCATTTTTGGGACAAGAATGTGGATTACAGGCCTGAGAGTACATTGATAATTGATACTACTGCTTAGAGGTTATTTTAAAACATTAGAAGGTGTTGTCTAATTTTACCAAAGATGACAATCAGTGAAAGACTTAACTATCTGTCAAGAACTCTTTGTGATCACGTTTGGAAATGGTTAATAGCCCCAAATCATATTGCAGATGCAAATATTATTTCTAGATTAATTCCTCTTGATGAAGAGAGTTTGTCTATATATCTTCGAATACATCAAGACCATAATTGAGATTACACACAAAAACACTAAGTAATGCCAACTCTAGGGTGGCTATGAATGGTTTTGTTTCTGAACCCTTCAATCTTTATAGATCTATTAGGCAGGGTTGTCCCCTTGCTCCTCTTCTATTTTCTATTTCTAGTCATGCTCCACGATGGTTAGTCTAAGATAAAATTGAACAAGGAATTACTAGAGGTATTTCTATGCCTTGATGGAAATTAATAAGGGTTATACCTTAAATCAAGTGTTTGCTTCTAATCTCTGGTTTTTTTCACAAGACTCATTATGGACTTGACAATTGAATGCCGAAGAAGCTTGTCTCCTTTGCCTGTTAAGATGAATAAGTGCAAGAAAAAAGGCTTTAACTCATAGAACAGCGTTATGCGAGGACAAGATATTGTGGATCCTTTCTTCATTAATGACATTGCTGATTTATCTCGTGGTTGTAAACAGGTGCTTATGGATCAGAGGGAGGTGCTTCTAAAATCCACGGAGAAGTGCAACCACTACAAAGAGCTTGAGCTACATACGATTTCTATGGATATGTTCCAAAATTTCAAAAAAAATAGGTTCCTTTCTCAAATTGTTTAAGAGGGTGTATCTAAAGTGGAATCTCCGGTAGACTGCTTATCAATGGTCCTACATATTTCAGGTCCTTGGGCCCTTCTTCCTAGGAATAAGAACTCCATCTTATTGTGGCTTATCATTCAACAAGGCCTATGGACAAGGAGTAGAGCTCATAAATTAAATTTGGGGAACGGCAATTGTAAGTTGTGCAAGGTTGGAGGATCTTTTTTTTTATGGAGACTGTTAACTTACAAAAGAATAAGTTATCCTTGATGTAAGAGCACCTTTATATCAAGAACAACTAAAAAACTTAACCAATTTTGGAAGAAAAATGTCAAATCATCAAGATTTTATCTAACTGTGAAGAAAGTCATTACACAAAAAAGTCTTTTGCACTTAACTCAATCATTGGCTAACCAAATGTGAAAAGATTTTAATGAAACTTTTTAAAAAGTGTTGCCTAAAGGTTATTCATCTTCTCCAAGTGAAAACTTCACAAAAGGTTTAGTAAATGTTGAGATTTACTCCAAACAATTCAGCTATGTCTAAAACTATACTTCTCTACAATCGACTTTGACACCTATAACTTCTAATGCATAGTTCTCTCAAAGTAGAACATGTTTATTGAATTGCTTTTAGCCATAGGTAGCTTACCTTCCAGCTTAAAGAATGAGTGTTTGCTTGCTCAAAATGTTACATTGTGGAAGGAGGGGACCAAAACATTATTATCAAATTTGCGCATCTTGTAGTCTTCTCTTCTTCACATTTACACATGTAAATGTTCCTACTCTCAATTCTCTCAGCGTGATCATAATTAGGATTTGAAAATTTTTATAGAGGTCACTGAATGGTAGGCTTAGAATTTTTGCAAAAGCATTTCACAAAAGAATAAACATAGAAGTAGCACTAAGCAAAATATCGGGTGCAATGTTTCTTCTATTCAAGAAAACATTACATCTATTTGATGAGAGATATTCTCTTCTCTTATAAAAGTGTCTAATGACTCTTACAACTTGTCATTCATCATCTCTCATACATGCCCCCACTTATGACTTGTTTATATAGGCACATATGTCCAAACTCTTAACCATAACAAAGGTATAAGTGACTTAATTACAAGTCTATTGTACATGTATATACAAGACTTGATTCTCTGATCATGCACTAACTTCAAGCTTCATATATTGGTGTTTGTATCATCCTTCACTTCAAACCTTTGTCTAAGCCATCAATTGATGGTTGTCCTGCACCAACAACTCCCCCTCAATCATCAGTTGTGGTTTTCTCTTTCTTCTTTATACATGCCATGTCTTTAAATCTTTGTAGCTTTGGTCCATCCAAGCTTTTGGTTAGCATGTCTGCAATTTGATCTTTTGTTGAAGTATGTATGAATTCAATCCCCTTATCAATAACCTTCTCTCTCAATAAGTGATACTGAATCTCAATGTGTTTAGTCTTCGCATGAAAAATACGGCTAGCAGCTAGATACAATGAACTCATATTATCTCCACGAATAGTGGGTGTAGTCTAAATTGATATAAAAAACTCTTCATGAGAGTCTTCAACCATATGACCTCCTTTGTAGCTTCAACCATTCATTTATAGTGTGCTTCTATAGATGACAAAGCAATTGTGTGTTGCTTCTTAGAACACCAAGAGATTAGCTTATCTCCCACATAACATAGATACCCATAGGTTGATCTCCTATCATCACGGCTACCTACCCAATCTGTATCACTATACATCTTATGTGAAACCATAATACAAACCTTCCTTGAGTGTACCCTTAATAGATCATAACACCCTTTGTCCTACAACCCAATGTTCTCTCCTAGGACAATGCATGAATTGAGACAACACTCCAACTGCATATGACAAATCAGACCTAGTTAATGTAGTATACATTAAACTACCAGCTAGACTTTGATATAGCTTCATATACTTGAATTCTTCTCCTCCATGTCTGCTCAATTTGTGATTCACCTCCATTGGATTAGGTGCTACCTTGAAATCTTTCATTTTAAACTTGATTAAAAAGTTCTTCAAATACCTTTCTTGAGTTACATATACCCCATGTTGGGTATATCAAATCTCCATGCCCAAGAAATATGATAGGTCTCCCAAGTCACTAATCTTGAACTCTTTCTCCATTTGCTTCTTGAAATTTTGTATGCCCTTCTCATCTGTACCTGTAAGGATTATGTCATCAACATATATGCACATGCAAATGAACCCATGATCACTTTCTTCAACAAGTAAGCTACTATCTGCTTTAGAAACTTAGAAACCAAGTTCCTTCAAGAACTTCACAAGTCTATAATTACATGCACTTGGGGCATGCTTCAAACCATACAAATCTCTCTTGAGCTTACATACATATTCTGGATACCTTTTATCTTTAAACCCTTTTGGTTGCTTCATGAGAGCATCATCTCAAATATAACCATTCTGAAAAGCATTCTTCACATCTAATTGACATATCTTCCAATCTTTAGATGCAACAATAGGTATGAGAGTCCTTATAGTTATCATGTTTGCCATAGGACTATAAGTCTCATCATAATCTATCCCATATGTATGAGCATACCCTTTCCCAGCAAGTCTAGCTTTATATCTTGACACACTGTCATCTGCATACCTCTTTGTCTTGTAAACCCATTTTAGTGCTCATAAATGAAGTATAATATCTATACCTTCTAGGTTTCCTCTTGTGCCTTGATGACCTTCTAAGATCTTGACTTCTTGAAGTTTCTGGCTCATCACACTCTGGATCAAACCTAGGCACTTGTATAACCCATCTGCTTATCATCATAACCAATGAACACATACTTTTCAGCTTTAGGTTCCAATTTATGCCTCAACTGAGATGGCACATATGCCAAATATCCAAACACTTTGCAATGATCTAAGGTAGATCTCTTACCCCACCATGCCTCATATGGTGTCATACTGCAAAGCTTTACATGGTAACCTATCAACCAAGTATGTAGCTATATTTACATCCTCATCCCACAAATAATTGGGGCAATTCTTTTCTTTCATCATTGACCTTGCAAACTCAAGAAGAGTTCTATTTCTCCTTTCTTCTACACCATTTTGTTGTTGAGAGTACCTGCAAGAGACCTCAATTTTTATACCTGCATTCCACAAGTAATCACTAAATTCATTAGAGAAGTACTCTTCTCCTCTATCTGACCTTAGTCTCTTCAACTTTTGCCCTGTGATTCTCTCTGCATACACATGATAATGTTTAAATGTATTGAATACCTCTCATTTATCTTTGATCACATATATGGCAATCTACCTAGTATCATCATCAACATAAATCACATAATATCTTGAACCATTAATGCTAAAGACTTTTGATGGTCCCCACACATGTGTGTGTACCAATTCAAGCTTCTCTCGATACATGAAACCATGCTAATTATATGATTGCTTATGAACCTTACCTAATTGACATGCCTCACATCTGTATATCATATGTTGGCTTGCAACATTAGGTAATCCAAGAACTAAACCATTGTTAATCATATCCTTAATACCTCTTTCATTAAAATGTCCAAGCCTTTTATGCCAAAGATCTAACTTAGAGATCTTATGTCGTTCATAATTGAACAAGGCATCACCAACATTTACCTTGAATCTTGAATGTGAATAGCCTTCCTTCTTTCTTTCCTGAAACAAATTTTTTATACCCATTGCTAGGGTCTTCCACAAAAAATCCATCATTAGTGAACCTTACTTCATAAACTTTTTCAAAAATGTTATCTACACTTATCAGATTCTTTGGAATTGTAGGAACATACCAAACCTTACTCAGAAGAGTGCTCCCATCCTTAGCCCTCATGATACAATTGGTTTCACATTGTGCTTTGTGTTATCACTTGTTTGTACCACATTATTACTTACTTTATTCTCCAAATCAGTCATCAAAGCTATGTTGCCACTTAGGTGATTGCTACACCCTTAGTCTATGTGGAAGACTCTTTGATCTTAACTTTCTCTTTCACAAGTTGCATTCATAATTAAGGTTGAATCCTTCTTTTGATGTGAAGCATAATTGTAGTAGGTATTGTTGTAGGATTGACTTTGGAAACCTCTACCTGCATTTCTTCCGAAGTATTCTCTACTACCTCTACTTGTGAAGTTACCTCTCTGATTTCTATTACCTATTCCTCTTGAATTAAATTTCTGATTATATCCTCCACCATTCTGATTATTATGCCAACATTCATGAGCTAAATTATTTATCTTACCACAAATCCAACAAGCTTTGACTCCATCTTTATTGCTTCTGCCTCTTCCTCCTCCTCTTAGGAAGTTAGCTTGGCTAGTTGTACCTTCATCTTCATTCAATTATTGCTTGCCTTTGTCAATCTTCTTCTTGTCCTTTGAATACATAGCTTGACCTATACTCTTATCAACATCACCTTTGACATCTTGCTCAAAGGTTAGCATATGGCCTAGAAATTGATTCAACTCGAGTGAAATGATCTAGTGACAATTGAGTAGACAAAATGAATGGCTTCCATTTCTCATCTCCTCTCAAACCTGTGAGGATTTGCCTTAACAATTTATGCTCTTCAATGTCTTCATCAACTGCTCCTAATGCATCTACAATGTCCTTCACCCTTGTTACATAATGATAAATGGATTGAGAAGCCTTCTTTTTGAATGTGGTAAACTCTGCCCACAACAATGCCTTCCTTGACTTTGTAGTATTTTCTAAGAGTTCATCCTTAGTTGGAACACTAACATCTCTGAACTCTGGTTTTTCTTCTTCACCTATGATATAACCTGTTAGGTCTTTGCTCATGAGATGAGCTTCCATCCTCATTGATCAAACTGCATAGCTTTCTTTATCCAATTTCTCTATCTGAAGAGAATCTCCCATATTCGTTTCTTCACCTGTGTAATAAATTCTTCAGGCATTGTGAGGAAGAAGTGTACCTTTACTTTGAATGTAGTTTCTTTTGATCTTCTTGATAGCTTCAGGCCTCTTTCTCTAGATTTCACTTTAAGCTTTTACCTTTTGAATGTTCAAAGGTTGATTTCTGTATAACTGCAATAGTCAGGATCCTCTTTTCTTCAATTTTGATGATTCTTGCTCTGATACCACTTATGGAGAGTGTTAATATCCACAAGAATACGTTATCCTTGATGTTAGATCACCTCTTTATCAAGAACAACTCAAAACCTAAACCAATTTTGGAAGACCAATGTTAAATCATCAAGATTTTATCTAACTCTGAAGAAAGTCATTACATAGAAACGTTTGTTGCACTTAACTCAGTTTTTGGCTAATTAAATGTGTAAAGTTTCTAATGCAACTTTGTACAAAGTATCTGCTAAAGGTTGTACATTGTCTCCAAGTTAAAACATCTCAAAACGTTTAGTAAATCTTGAGTTTTACACCAAACACTTCACCTATGTCTAAAACTCTACTTCTCTACAGTTGACTTTGACACTTGTAACTTCTAATGCATAGTTCTCTCAAAGTAGAAGCCATTTATTCAAATGCTTTTAGCCATAGGTAGCTTACATTCCAACTTAAAGAATGAGTGCTTGCTTGCTCAAAGCATTACAATGTGAAAGGAGAACTGACCAAAACATTATCATCAAGTTTGCACCTGCTGTAGTCTTCTCTTCTTCACATTTACACATGTAAATGTTCCTACTCTCAATTCTCTCACCCTCATCACAATTAGGCTTTGAAAAGTTTTATAGAGGTCACTCAACTATAGACTTAGATTTATACAAAAGCATTTCACAAAAGAACAAACACAGAAGGAGCACTGAGCAAAACATCAGGGCAAATTTTCTTCTATTCAAGAGAACATTACATCTGTTTGATGAGAGATATTCTCTTCACTTCTGAAAGTTTCTAATGACTCTTAGAACTTCTCATTCATCATCTCTCATACATGTCCCGACTTTTACTTGCATATATAGGCACATATGTCAAAACTCTTAACCATGACAAAGGTATAAGTGAGTTATTTACAAGTTTAGTGCACATGTATATACAAGACTTCATTCTCTGATCATGCACTAACTTCAAGCTTCATATATTGGTCTTTGATTCATCCTTTGACTTCAAACCTTTTTCTAAACCATCATATGATGGTTTTCCTGCACCAACATTTTTTCACCTGTTCATGGAATGCTTTCATGCTCAAACAATCTGGTCCCCTCTTAATAATCTCTGACTCACCCTTTGCAGACCAATAATGGGTTGTATCCCTTGCTTTGGCACACATGGAGAGCACAAATATTATGGAACATATAGGTTGGAAGAAATAAAAGATGCTTTGGAGATGGTAGTAGGAATCCAGTTTACAACTGTTGGAAAGAAATGAAGCTTGTTGGACAGGCCTACCTTTCTAGTATCTTTGATGCTCCTATGCATCAAGCCATGCATTCAAAAATCATATGTTATGTTAGATAGCAAAAGTTGAGAGTCACTCTCTCTAAGATGTATTTTACCAAGAGGGCCTGCACCCTACACAATTATACAATATTTCCAAAATTTAAGTTAATCTCTATTTTCCATTAAAAAAACTAACTTTTAAGTCTATGGGTAGTTTCAAACTATTCAGATGGTACATCAATTGCATTTCCTCCCAAAATTATGCTTCCACTCGCACATGAATTCATCTGTTTCATGGGTGCATGGTTTGTTTTGAGGGGGTTAATTTGCCACACGTTTTCTTTCCTTTTGAAATGGAGGTTCAATTGAAGCCTACTCCCCCAGACTTTAATTTTGAAATTGCAATTGTACAAGTGAACGGGCATAGTACCCATGCGACCCCCCCCCTATCCCACAAAGCAAGGGTTAGATGAATTACATAGTGTTTTGTTGTAGCCAAAGCCTGAACCCCCACCCCTGCCTCAAGTGGCAAAGAGCCAATCCAACTCAATTGAGTGAGGCTCTTTTTTTTAGAGAACAAAGAAAATGAATATTAATATAGAAGAGTTACAAATTGTGCTAGGGGCAAATCCTCATCAAATACAGATAAGCACTTCACCTTTTTTTTGAGTCAACAAGAAGATTAGATTAATGATGGTATGTGTAAGTGTAGAGAGGGCACGATCCCACACAAGGGTCCCAAGTTACAATAAATACTTAGCAAATACTGCTAGAGCAGGGGACATACATGTGGGCAGGATACAAGTCAGAGATATACAAAGATTCGTGATACACAAGCTCATGTACATGAGAAAATCATGTCTAATCTGGAATTAGAGTACATCTTAAGTAATGAATCTCTCCATTGGTTGGGGAAGGTGTTATACAGATGTTTAGACAGTTGAAAATCCTCAAGAGGGCTATCTTGATAGCAAGAAGAAACCTCACTGCAATGTCTTTGAACCCTCTGGAGCTCTTGAATTTCTGCAACATGTATCTGGCAACATCAGCAAGGTAAGGAGGCCTATGGGAAGTGCATTAGCCCATATGTTAGAAGAATCTAGGGATCCAGCTATCCATTTACCAACTTTATAAGGAAGGCAGTAGATGTTCCACTTGATTGAACTTCTCAACACAGAAATGATTACTGAAGACACTAGTTTATAATTATCTAGTCAAATCATGTACTACATAGTGCCAGACAAAAAGGTTGTCCCATATCACATGGGTATTACAAATTCCAAGGCATACTATTATAAATGGTCTCATACACATCATGATTTATGGTAAATATGTCTGTACAATCGTGGACTGGTGACATGGGTATTTTAATGCATCTTACAAGATGGGAATGCATATAAGCTGGTGGTCTTGTTTCTAACAACCTTTAGACATTTCCTTCTAGTCTCTCATAAAATAAACCCACCACATAATATGTTATTGAAGCTATGAGGTTCTTCCATGCATCCATTACATTATTTGGACTGAACCATTTTCCTTGTGTGCACTTTAATAAATAGAAATATGCACCTTCATCATTGTCCTCTTTTGCATTGACTGCAAAGTTGTCATCCACTGCCAATGCATCTAATAGGTAGTTTCCATCACCTTCAAATGTAAAATTGGAAAAGGATGAGTCTTCTACTTCATCTGACTCACTAATAGGAGACAAAGTATGGGCTCCTATTTTGAATGTGGCATTTGTTGATGCATCTTTTCCACCGATCATGGGTACAATGGAAGCAATAACATGTTAGTTCTGTGACACCAATGCAATGTCCACCTAACCTTGAATAGCCATGAATGGAATGCAAGGATCAGAATTGAGATATCCCCTTAGAATCCCAAGCCTTTTCCATGTTCACTTTGTCAATCTTCACTTCCTAGAAGACCCATGTGACATCTCTCCCTTTTGACTCCAACAAATGTCCCTAAGAAAGTTCACAACATCTACAACACACTTCAACATTTCCCCTTCAAGTTTAAGTTGTTCATGGGTTAGTGCCCTTTTCACAACTACACCTGCACCATCATGGTCTCCCTTCCCGTGGCCTATCTCAGAGAAGTTCCATATCATATTCATGCCTCTCAGCCTTGGATATCTTCCTACGAAGTAAAATGGATGTTTAGATTTAAATTGAGAAGCTGCACCATCTGACCATACCCAAGGTTGGCTTAATTCAACGTTTAGCTCTCTTAACCATTGCCAATCTAATTGGAAACAATGTTGCATAAAAAGGGTGTCATGCTTCTGGTCATCAGATATGAAGAAGTGGATTACCTTTTTAGGAGTACCCTGCAAATGAAAATATGTGATATGCACAAAAATAGTTACCTGTACAGACCACCAATCCATAGATTGTATTTAAATTTGCTCATGGAATGTATAGTTTTTTGTAAAATCAGCCACTGAAACTACAACATCGCTTGGGAATTCAGAGACACACATCTTAAATTGGTTCACTTGCCATAAATAAATGAAATTATGGTTGATAAATTTCTTTGGAGTTTTCTCAAATAATTTTGTTACAACTTTAGGACTCATCTCCCTCTTTCTCAATTCTTTCCTTTTATGAACATGTCCTTCATACATTGACTCGGCATCTTCAAAGATCTTTACAGGAGTATGATATTCCTCAATGTTAGTCGCTCTCCCATACCACTTAAAATGTCCTACTCCGCAATCAGAGCGTTCACCCATCACACATTTGTACTTGTGGAATGTGGTATCATTTTGATGTTGACATAAAATAATCTCTATAATGTTGGTAATCAATCGAAATGTGGTTGTTGAAGCATTGCACCTTGATTTCTTCCCTACTTGATGAATAGAACAATCACATTTACAAAGATAGCTATGCACGGCCGAGCTTGATTGATGTAGGAGATTGGTTGCATCCTTAAGGTACGACATTTGAACGTGATAAATGAACCAATATTTGAATCTGTCTTTCAATCTCTTAACAAAATATGGCTTCAATGATTCGAGCTTTGGAAGCTGGATATTTATCATTGGATGGAATTGTTGGAAGCATATAAATAGCTTCATCTACATTACACAAACAAGTGGTTATTAGCATTCATTAATTAGCTAGTTATCAGTTTGCTATTACTAAGTAGTTGGTGGTTAGTTGTTACAAGGTGTTAGATTGTTACTAGTTAGTTCTCAGTAATTAGCTATTATTAATTAGCTTGTTAGTAATTAGCTATTATTAAGTAGCTGGTTCTTGGTTAGCTATTTGTAATTAACTATTACTAAGTAGTTGGTTTTTAGTTATTTTTTAGTAATTAGCTATTACTGAGAACAATTAGCTTGTTAGCAATTAGCTATTACTAAGTAGCTCGTTCTTAGTTAGCTCTTTCTAATTAGCTATTACTAATTAGCTTGTTACTAGTTACATATTACTAATTAGTTGGCTCTTGGTTAGCTATTTGTAATTAGCTATTACTAATTAGCTTGTAACTAATTGGCTTGTTACTAATTAGCTTGTTACTAATTAGCTTGTTACTAATTAGCTATTACTAATTAGCTTGTTACTAATTAGCTATACTAAGTACCTAGTTCTTGGCTAGCCGTTTCCAATAATCTATTACTAGTTAGCTTGTTACTAACTAACCATTACTAATTAGCTTGTTATTAATTAGCTTGTTACTAATTAGCTTATTACTTATTATCTTGTTACTAATTAGCTTGTTAGTAATTAGCTATTACTAAGTAGCTTGTTACTAATTAGCTATTACCAATTACCTTGTTACTATTTATCATTGGATGCAATTGTTTGAAGCATATAAATAGCTCCATCTACATTACACAAACAAGTAGTTATTATTAGTCATTAATAAGCTAATTATCAAATTGCTATTACTAAGTAGTTGGTGGTTAGTTATTACAAGGTGTTAGATTGTTACTAGTTAGTTGTCAGTAATTAGCTATTACTAATTAGCTTGTTAGTAATTAGCTATTATTAAGTATCTAGTTCTTGGTTAGCTATTTGTAATTAGCTATTACTAAGTAGCTATTTCTTAGTTAGTTCTTAGTAATTAGCTATTACTGAGAACAATAAGCTTGTTAGCAATTAGCTATTACTAAGTAGCTCCTTCTTGGTTAGCTGTTTGTAATTACCTATTAGTAATTAGCTTGTTTGTAATCAGATATAACTAAGTAGATAGTTCTTGGTTAGCTATTCATAATTAGCTATTACTAATTATCTTGTTACTAATTATCTTATTACTAATTACTTTGTTACTAATTAGCTTGTAAATAATTAGCTCGTTACTAAAAAGCTATTACTAATAAGCTATACTCAGTAGCTAGTTCATGGTTAGTTGTTTGCAATTATTTATTACTAATTATCTTATTACTAACTAGCTTGTTACTCATTAGCTTGTTACTAATTAGCTATTACTAATTAGCTTGTTGCTAATTAGCTTGTTACTAACTAGCTTGTTACTCATTAGCTTGTTACGAATTAGCTATTACTATTTAGCTTGTTTGTAATTAGCTATTACTAATTAGTTGGTTCTTGGTTAGCTATTTGTAATTAGCTATTACTAATTAGCTTGTTACTAATACGCTTGCTACTAATAAGCTTGTTAGTAATTAGCTTGTTAGTAATTAGCTTGTTAGTAATTAGCTTGTTAGTAATTAGCTATTACTTAGTAGTTGATTCTTGATTAGATATTTGTAATTAGCTATTACTAATTAGCTTCTACTAATTAGCTTCTACTAATTAGCTATTACTAAGTAGCTTGTTACTAGTTAGCTTGTTAGTAATTAGCTATTACTAAGTAGCTGGCTATTTGGTTAGTTGTTTGTAATTAGCTATTACTAATTAGCTTGTTACTAATTATCTACTACTAATGAGTTGGTTCTTGGTTAGCTATTTGTAATTAGCTCTTGCTAATTAGCTTGTTACTAATTAGCTACTACTAAGTAGCTTGTTACTAATTAGCTATTAATAAGTAGTTGGTTCTTGGATAGTCATTTGTAAATAGCTATTACTAATTAGTTTGCTAGTAGTAACCTATAACTAAGTAGATGGTTCTTAGTTCGTTCTTAGTAATTGGCTACTAATATTTGGCTTGTTAAGAGTTAGTTATTATCAAGTAGCTAGGCATTGGTTAATTGTTTGTAGTTAATTATTGCTTATAATCTATTACTAATTAGCTTGTTATCATTATCTATTACTAAGTAGCAAGTTCTTAGTAATTAGCTACTTCTAATTAGCTTGTTAGTAATTAAATTTTACTAAGTAGCTAGTTCTTCGTTAGCTATTTGTAATTGGCTATTACTAATTAGCTTCTACTAATTAGCTATTACTAAGTAGCTCGTTTTTGGTTAGTTGTTTGTAATTAGATATTACTAATTAGCTTTTTACTAGTTACCTATTACTAAGTAGCTGGTTCTTAGTTGTTTGTAATTAGCTATTACTATTTATCTTGTAAAGAGTTTGTTATTATTAAGTAGCTACTTCTTAGTTAGTTTTTAGTAATTAGTTATTACTAATTATCTTGTTACCAATTAGCTATTACCAAGTAGTGGGTTCTTAGATGGTTATTAGTAACTAGCTATTACTAATTCGCTTGTTACTAATTGGCTATTACTTAAGAGCCAGTTTCTTGGTTAGTTGTTTGTAATAAGCTACTTCTAAATACTAGTTAGCTATTACTATTAGCTTGTTACTAGTTAGCTATTACTATTATATTGTTACTATAAGTTAGTTGTTACGGGTTCTTTTATAATTAGCTAAAATCATAAACTGATGATTGAAAATAGGATTACCCGAGATACATCAAGAAGGTGAACAAGATGCTCCAAATATTGATTTCTATAAAATCAGGTGCTACTTATATCCTTCTTATTTGGTGACAGCCTGCTCTGTGTTGTGAAAAATGTGATAAACACATTTGTGTGATACATTTGGTATGTGTTGCCGTACCTGTTGCCTTCAAAAAACTATGATCATACTCAACTGTACTTAACCGTCCAATCATATCATAGACAACTTTCCTGCTTACTCCCAATACCCTAGAAAGTCTTGAAATATTTATCTAATTTGTAGATGAATATGCATCATTATTTAGAGCCATCATCAGTGTTGATCTCTTCAACACAAGGTCATCAGAATTCTTTCTCATACTTTGTAGTGTATTCTGAAGATTCATGAAAAGGTCACATGTTACATGATCGTTGTTACTACCCATTGCATCAAAGACTTGCCTAATACATGGACTCTACAACATCCTATTTAGTGCTTGGAGTTTATCTTCACAGTTTGGTTTTTGAAATACTTGATGATCTTATCCACAATGCCATCCAAGTTTCTTGAACTACAATTAGCATTACCCTCCACATTTGTGACCGACCTTGAAGTTATTGTGTCTCTATATTTCCTTTTCTTTTCTTTCCAATAACATTTTAATGCTTGTTGATGACTATCCACTACTAGTATTGTATTAACTTCCATCAGTTTTCTTGTCCAAGATTGCCCTGCATCAACACACTACAAATGATGAAGAAACCATAAATACAATAACATCTACCACTCATCAATCCAGATCATTATATTGACTTTACATTGGGTATGCTCATTTGATATCATTAAGTGCTCTATCACTCACGTATGTAGACTTTTTATACCACTTTGAAACCTACAACAATCATCCAAAACCTTAGATGTTAGATACAATGAATGAACAATATGAAACTAAATGGACATTATTAGGCATACTTTTAAACGTGCAACAATCATCCACAATCTGAGATGTTACTTGTATATAAATTCCTTTTTTAAGAGAATAGGAAAAAAGTAGATTAATGACGGAATTGTACAAAATGCGCAGGGACCAAGAGTCCACACATCACCATAGTTGCCATTGCCAATGTAATTGGAAACACTGTTGCACAAAAAAGGTTTAATGCTTCTTGTCATCAAATATGAAAAAGCGGATTACCTTTTTAGGAATGATCTCCAAACAAAAATATGTGATATGCACAAAAATAGTTATCTATATAGACTCGGGATGCAGCATGTAGAAAAAATAGGTATAGTGATGGAGTCCCTCTCACTCTTCCCACTCAACATGAAACACATAGAAAAACTCACAGGCGAGAAGAGGTACTATGGCGTACTCTCCAACATGTAATGTGCAGAAAAATAGTTATCAATATTCCCCACTCAGGATGCAACATGCAGAAAAAATGCCTATAATGATGGAGTCCCTCTCATTGTTCCCCACTGAACATACAGCACACAAAAAAACTCCCACGCCAGATGAGGTACTACGGCGTACTCTCCAACATGCAGCACGTAGAAAAACCCAAGTCATGAATGCTCCATGAAGGGAATTGGAAAAGCATTCCTACTCAGCAACCCACAAAAATCGCATAAAGCTTTGTAATGTCTTTTCTGTCCCAAGGATACATGCTCGTGCTGGCTTCTAGAGTCTATTTTTGGCTCTTAAATGAGTCAACTTTCCACTTCAACTTGGGCTAATAATATCCAATAGAGAGCTTCTAGGTCCATCCTATTCTTACCAGCATGAAAGTTAGGGAACCTAAAGTGCAATGAGTAGAAGCAAATGCGAGAACTGATTCTTTAGAGTTGATTAGAGCCTCTGATTTTGTGTTGTGCACGTGCATCTTCCATCACCCATCAAGACAATCGCTGAAATATTCCATCCTGACTCCTTACAACAACAGAAGATCAACAAAACTGCAGCCAAGAACACTTTTGCCTTGCACTCTCCATAACAAATGTATGGTTACAATCAACTACGTAGTAAAACTCCTAGGTGAGATGAGGTACTGCAGTGGACTCTCCAACATGGAGCAAGCAAAAGATCCCACATCATGAATGCTCCATGCTCCAACATGCATAGTGCCACCTACTCTCACCCCACCAACTCACTTTTTTTTTCTCTTTCAATAACTATTGCACGATGTTCAACTAAGAAGGATTAGGTTTTTCCGAAAGTACTTTGGGCTCTCTTGGGCAGTTAAAAGAAGTGCACTAGTGTATCGGTGAACATTCTAAGCACAAGTTGATTGGTACCATGGATTAAGGTGATGCACTTGATAATTCCTAAGCGAATGTATTCTTAAATGAGGCAGCGAAAACCATTGACCATGATAGCGAATATGAGGTGGGCCGAAGGGTATGGTTGTCTTAATATTTGTTCAAGGCAAGACATTTCTTAAAACGTGGGGAAATCTTGTAATAAGTGTATTTTCACAAACCATGTCTTTTAGAGAATATTCTATGAAGTCTTACGACAATCTATTATATACTTTGTTAAATTCTTTTTTAATGAACAAGAGGCCTTGTCCAAAATCCTTAGCATGCTTTAATTGCTCCCATACACATATGATATCTGCAAGGATAGCCCTTTCCTTCATAAATACTCGTTCACAATTTGAATCCATTTTTTATAGGTGATTAGCAATAGTCTTGCATAACGTCTAGAGCATAATTATGTTCCTCTCACTTTTAACGTTGTTTTGGATATTTTTCTTATGAATAAGCGGAATTAGTCACTTATTCATGTAGTTTAAAGAACTTACAAACCTAAGAACACCTTTATTATACCATGATGATGAGTAGACCCATGACAATGTCTTTGAAGGCTTCCAAGAACTCCTTAGTGAGACCATCAATGTCCATACTTTTCCGAGTAGAAAGGGATTCGATGGTCTCAAAAATATTTGACTTAGTCAAGTGTTTATATAAGCACCTTTCAATATCTAAAAGCAACTTGAAAATCATGACATGTAAGATGTTAGCTAGGAATTTGTTAGCTCATGAATCAACACCCCTATGCAGCTTTGGAAGGTTTTAGGGCCTTAGAGGTTGTTTCCTAAAACGACTCAAAGTCACTATTTTGATTTTAAATTAACATCTAAATAAGAGAAAATAGTAAATATTTAAAGAACAAACCTAGACACTCTCATATTGACAATACTTTAAAATGGTTGATTTGAATACTCCTATATAGAGAACCAAGTTCTGCAAGATAGACTAGCTCTTGTTGTTGTTGTATGCCTATGTGTAGAGACAACCCCTCACTATTTGTAACTTCACGCTTAATAGACTCTATGAACAATATAAGAATATTAAAAACGGTCAGATGGATATCTCTATGAAGCTCATTGAGAGGAAAATAAAAAATTTTAGATCACGCTTAATAGACTCTATGAACAATATAAGACAATTAAAAACGGTCAAATGGATATCTAAAGAATTATTTACAACTAGAACAAAATGGTGTTGGAAACTAGCTCACTGCATACAAATGTAGTGAGCAATGGCTAACTACATAGAAGCATAAGCTAACGAGATGAACAACTTAGCAAGGGGTCTATGTGTCGCAACTTTATTACACTCTAATATAACTTAGAAAGATAGAAGAGGTAATGGACATCCACTCACAATGTGGAATCATACATATATAGGATGTCAGAAAGTGCTCCTATAATTTTGCAAGGAACTGTCAATCAGCCACTTATTGTTTTGGTAATTAGCTTGGACTTAGGGAAGTGGTTGGAACTACTTGGTAGATAAAAGTCATGATATCAAGATCCAATGATAGGTCCAATTTTCATCCAAGACTTTTACTATTTAGCTACAATTTAAGGCTTGATTTTCAACGCTCCCCCTCAAGCCTTGAGCTTAAATATATCATATCAACGCTTCTATTGAATCTAAATATCTTTTCTCCTTCAAAACCTTTTGTAAAAATGTCTACAAATTGATCCTTGGTATTCACATCCTCCTCCTTGACCTCCATTTCAATCACCATCTCTGTAAAATAATAGTGTACTTAATTGTGATTGGATGTAGCATGGAAATTCAAAGCTAGGTGTACACTACTCATATTATCACACATGAGGGGAACCTCTTTACCTCCAATTTCAAGTCCTCGAAGAGCTTCTTCAGCCACATAGGCTAAAAAATGACAATGTCTAAGTCTCCATACTCGGCTTTGGTTGAATATAGGGCCATTGTTAGCTGCTTCTTAGAGCTCCAGAAGATATTCTTGCTTCCAATAATGACTATGTAGCTACTTGTACTCCTCTTATCATCCTGTCAGTGTGCCCAATCTACATCATAAATATCTTTCACTTTAAAATATTCATTATAAGTATTTATAGTGACTTTGAGGTATCTAAGAGCCCTCTTGGCTACGATAAAGTGTGGGGATTTGGGATTTTGTATAAAATACAAGATAACCCCTACTACATGCTTAACATCTAGCCTAGTGGGATTTGGAGAGCTTAAAGATCCTAGAATGGATCTACACAAAGTAAAATCTTGAATGCCTTTTTGTTCATGTTAAGTATTCTTTGCATTCACCTCTAATTGATTTGCAATAGGCTTGTAATTACAAATGCCATAGTTTGCTAGTATATCAAGAATGTAGTTTCTTTGCATGGCGTATATGCCTTACTCGCTATAAATTACTTCTATGCCTTAGAAGTATTTCAATTATCCAAGATACGAGTTCTTGAATTGTTTTTCAATGTTCTTCTTGATCTCTCTAATGCTTGCTACATCACTCTGATAAGAGTAAGATCATGAACATAACTGCAATTCTCGACAACAAGATCACCTTCCTTGCTGATGTACAATGATGAGTCCACATCACTTTGTTTGTAACCACATTTGACTAAGTATTCCAACTAGCCTTGGGTTCCAACCTCTTAAGGCTTGCTAAATTTACCTACACGCATGATCAGGATAGATCTAAAGCTCAACGCCTTTGGACTACTCCATGAACATAGTCTCCTCCAGGTCATCATTCAAGAAAGCATTCTTGACATCTAGTTTGTGAATCTTCCATATCCTAGGTTGCAATTTCAATGAGAGTTCTTACTATAGTCATCCTTGGTACAATGCTGAAACTTTCGTTAAAGTCAATGCGATAGGTTTGTGCAAAACCCTTTGTAGCAAACCTTGCTCTATACCTAGATATACTCCCATTCAAATTCTTCTTTACCTTGTATACCCATTTGTTTCCTATCACATCCATGTCCTTAGGTTTGGGCACCAAAGACTAAGTGTGGTTCTCCTTGACTGATTTGACTTCTTCATGCATGGCTTGGTTCCCTTTTTCATGCTTTCTTGCATCCATCAAACAATTAGGCTCTTCACATGCAAGTACATGAGTCATGTATAAATATTGGTTGGCGAAGAAAGAGTCATAAGATTGCTGAATTTGATACTATTAGTTAGTTGATCTTATTCGCTCTTGAGGGGTTGGAATGAAAGTTTTCCTATTTTCTTTTTATGTATTTACACTTGGAGTGTATATGTTTTCAAATTCTCCTTCATTGTTGCTATGCATCTCTAAAAATGGACTCTCTTGACCATGTTCTTCCTTCTTCCCTTTGCTTCTTCTCGAAATTTCTTCACTTGAATTAGTCTTTCTTCTCAATCTCCCTTTCCATGGAGATATGTGGTTGTCCTATGATTGTGTCTTTGAAGCTGAAGAACCACAAATCTCCATACTTTCTTGATCCTCTATATATCTTCTATTGGCATGATGTATGTCTGCAAGCTACACTGAACCTTTTGCACCATAACCTAGAAGAAATCCATCAAAGATAGCATCTCTAGATACCTTCAGCTCTTTGATTCTAGGATAATATTTTAAACCCTTTTTTATCCCTTGAATATCCAATAAATATACACTCTTCAGATTTTTCTTCAAGTTTATGCCTCAAGTCATAAGGTGCATGCACATATCATACACAAGTCAACTATTTGAGATCAGAAAAATCTGTATTGTTACCATACCATGATTCATATGGAGTCAAATCATGTAATTGTGGATTGGGCACCTATTCATTATTTAGATGAATTTTCTTACTGCATCTATCTAATACCAATCCGTCACATTCATCTTTTTTAGCATCAATCTGGCCACTTCAGCTATGTGTCTATTTTTCCTCTTTGCAACCACATTTTTTCAAGTGGTCTATATGAATGCATGTTTCATTTTGATGCCATTATCACGTAAAAATTCACAAAACTCTTTGGACAAGTATTCTCCCCTTCATTTTCTCTAAGAATATTTATGTACTTATACATCTTCTTTTCAATAAGTGCTTTGAAAACCTTAAAGTGACTAAACACTTTGACTTTTGACCTCATACAATACAATCATGTAAATATTTTATGATGATCATTCAAGGTTAAAAATACCTATTTTTACCCAATGAGGACCACTTTGTTGGTTGCCATATATCTATGTGAATGCAGTCCAGTGAAAATTTGCTTCTTTGTGTACTTTTCTTGAATGGGCGCCTTGCTTGCTTCCAAATTGACATGCCTCGCACAAATTTTGTATCTTTTTAAGAGTGGAAATTTCAAAGAGCAATTTCCACACCTCTGCTTTGCATAAGCTATATATTAAATCAATTTGTTGGACCCTTTACCACTCATGTTTGTGGTGAGGGTTCAATGTTTGTGGGGTATAGTTAGACTAGAAATTTTACATCACTTATTGATGAGATATAAGAACTAGACAATTCACAAGATTCTTGGCTCTTTGGCTTACTCAATTTGAAGCAAGTTATTTCATTTTGCTTAAAGATCATCTTTTTCCACTATCTACCTTAGAAAGCCTTTTGGCTTTGTATCGGAGTAGTTGCAAGGATTTTAACCCAATGTTTGAAAGTTGGGTAGGAGAAGATAATTTAATTTTTCCTTGAATATTTTTAAGATTCTTAGGTCTGATACATGAGATCAAGGATATATTTGGAACATTATGTTCTCCTTAAATTAAGTATGATATCCCATTCTTATTGAATCCCAGGTTTAGAGTTCAATGCTCCACCATTTTGTCCAAGCCTAGATCATTCTCATGCAAGTTCATTTATCCAACCATAGAATTCTTGATAGAAGCATAGTTCAATGTGGCATGGGATTTAGTCTCTAAACTCTATTTTAGGGTATCTTCTAGACTAATACACTTTTGAATGAAATCATGGAGAAACGGGTTTTCCATGAAGAAGAAAGAATTTCTTAGCTCAGAACATATTAGCGCATCAAGAAAATGATCTATTAGCTTCTTATCATTGGGTAACTCTCAAGTTCTATGATGCCCTATATATTTCTTGAATAGTCTTCTACTAAGCTCATCATTCTTATGATTTTTCTCTAGAAACTGGTGATCATCACTAAATTATTGTGTCTTATTCCTATCCTAGAAAATTTTGCAATAGAGGCTTGTAGGAGTTGTTCTATTATTCTACAACGTTTGACCCTTAATAAGTGGGACAAAGAAATGATATGCCATGTAGGGTCAAACCAAAAGCATTAAATTGCATTTATAAATGACCAATTTGTCTTTCCATCAACACATACCTCAAGTTAGCCTCATGTTTGCATGGATCATACTATCCTTTGTTATATTCATGCATGCAATCTACTACTTTGGATGGCTGAGGTTTTCTTCCCAAATTGAATCATGTAGCCAACTTCTATAGGGGAAGCCAACCTCGATCAATATATCTAGGCTCACATAAACCTATGATATATTGATCAAAATCTATGTAGAATTCTAGCAAATTTGCATGGGTGTACCTTAATTGCATAGCTTACTCTCCCTCTTCTTGATCCATCCAATCATTTGTGCTAATTGGAGCTTGTGTGTGATTATGAGTGAAGGGATGATGAATCAAAGCTTTCTTCATTTTTGATATGTGATTCATTAAATATTCATATTACACTCACTAATGGTGGGTTGACTCTCCCTCTCTCTCTATCTATCTATCTTTCCCTTTGTCTCTCTTTCTTTCTTTCATGGATCACTACATTTTATATATGTACTCGTACCTACATGTTGAATTGCTCACAAGTATATCAAGTCAAGCACATGCCTTCACACTAGTAAACAAATCACAATGCCCTTCCTCATTTTTTCTTCCTTCATAGACAATCATACCTAATGTTTGTTCTCTTTCTTTGACTATTAGTTTCTTACAAATCAACCTCCTTCTAAAGGAAGTTAGGGTTTTTAGAGGTACCTTAATGCTCTAAAATTGGACCAAAAGAAAAATGATGCTTTGGATGAGTGGCCTACTAAATTCCTCTTATTGCTATTGCACATGTTTGCACTTGTTAAGTTAGCTACCCTTCCTTCTTTTATATATATACCCCTAGGTTCAAGTACAAGTTGTATTGTTAGTAGAACTCTTCCAATGCATTTCATGGTCCTAACCTAGTAGCTCCTTAAGGGTCTCTCCTTCCCTATTGAAGCATTCTTGAACCTTGATTATCTCAATCACATGACATGCAAGGAGATTTTCTCTCTACTCCATATAAGAAGGCCCTCAATTCAATCCAAATTTGCATATGCACTTAAGCCCTTGACAAGAGTCCCCTCACTCTCCTCATGGAGTCCACATGCTCATAGAGTAATATCTTTAAGTCATTTACATTTTAATCCATTCATCATGTTTTCATTTCGTTTTTTTCCTTCCTCCATCACTTACTAAATGTATGTATGTGAGTAAAGTAGGAGTAGTGCTTTGTCATTTCAACATGGTATCAGGGCATATATGTTATTTTGTTTGATTTCTTTCTTTCATTATCTTCACATTAGCAAGTATCTTATTCATAATCCCTCCCTCCCTACCATTTCTCATCTATCTGAATAAGAGTGCTTCCAAAAACTATTTTCGTTCATGTAAACTTACGTCTTATTCCCTTCCTTCCCACCGTTGTCATAGAGTCTCTTTTGATTGTCATAATATTTCATGCATGAAGTACTTATAAACACCACTACTCAACAAATAAAAGTGATTTTGAGCACTAAGACGATTAGAGTAAAGCTTGTTGACAAGTAGGCGGGAGGCTCAATTGAGGCAGTGACACATCCATGTGGTAAAGCTTTTGCAACTTGGCGAGAAGGAGAAAGCCCAAGTCTCGATTGAACGCATTTGTAAGGAACCTCGACAACATCCGGAAGTACTATGAATAGGTGCTAAGAAATCTGAATGACAATACCAAGCATGATATTCCCCAAAAAAAATTGGAAAGAACCGGTAGATTGCAGCATCGTTCTTTGCCAGGAACCCATGAGAGTTTTATACTGAAGTTTAGCAATAGATTCTCGCTTCTGCTCAAGAATTTGGAACGAGTTACGTGCGGAACTGAATGCAGATGAGAATTACAAGGGGGCTTTAAAGCATAACTTTAAAGCATTGTCATCACCAGCAGAACATCTACCAGACATTCTCCACGAATCCGCTGCTCCACATTCCATCTCTGATGTGGCAGATCTGACGATAGCATGTAGTGGTCCTCGAAGAGGCGATGCAAGATAACGGAATCTCGGCCTTACGTAGGTTGTCTTGTGCTTCACAACTTGTGTATTTGTCGTCAAAAGTTATTTGATATGGTATAGGTAGAAGAGACTCAAGTTGAGTTAACAACCATTCATCAAAATGTGGAAAAAGGACAAATAATGATTGTAAATTTTATGATGGATGTACGAGAAACACACAAAATCCAAATGGAGAAAATTGTCAACTGTGCTCAATGTGCCACTAAAGTACTTGAAAATGCGTTTGGGATCGAATCAGGACAAAGAGATAGCCTTATTCAAAAAATCTATAAATAGAATGCTTACATGATGTGCAATGCAGCTTTGGAAATGACGCCCTTAAGGAAACTAGTTCTTCTTTATGTTCTAGTTGGAATCACATCACGTGTGTTTTATTTTATCCTTGAGAAAAAAAGAATTCTTCTTCATGTTATGTATACGCATTTGGTTATCTAATGAATGCTTTATTTTCATTTCTTTATGCTCAAATTATTCAAATTATGATAATATTTAACATTGTGTTCTATTTTATGTGTGTTGGCCTGCATATCTTAAAAGATATCCATTTGATTCATTGTATCCAGAACCCCCTTGTATTCACACTAGGTAGAGGCACAAAATATAAATATCACTACCCCACCCTTAAGTGCAAATAGGTGGGTGGAAAAAGAGCCTAATTGTTTCTAGTTTTGAATGGAAGGTGAAGATTTTCTATCCTTGTTCCACTACCCAATTCTAAAGCCCCACTAGAATACTATTAAATTCATTTAGAGCACTATGGTCTACCATTGATCTACCTATGACGAGAAAAACAACTTTTTTTCGACGTATGGCACGACGAGGTGTGCGACGCTCGCATAGAGCGTTGCTTACGCGATGGTTTTAAAAGGCATCGCATAAGCGAGCTTGTTGCATCGCATAAGTGATTCTTCTTGCGTCGCATAAGCGATGCTAATTGCATCGCATAAGCGACGCAAAAATATGTTGCTTATGCCATGCCAATCCCAGTGGTTTTTGCGACACCACTTCATCGCTTACACGACGGTCTATTGACAAAAAAAATTAAAATGATGGAGCTTCTTCGATCGGCATTTTCACGAATCTGATCGAAGAGCTCTCGAACATTCGCAATTGCGCTGCGCTTACGAGCTAAAACAAGTATATGCATAATTGTTGTTTTGCCTAAGCTCTATGTTATTGTCTCTCTCTATCTCTGTTTCTCTCTTTCTACATCCTTCTCTCTTTGAATTCTCTCTCTCTCTCTCTCTCTCTCTCTCTCTCTCTCTTTCTCTCTCTCTCTCTCTCTCTCTCTCTCTTCTTTCTCTCTTTATTGCAGGTTATTCAAGAAGCTAACCAAGCAAAAAGTATGGATAACTATTGTAAGTACAGTGTATATTCTTTGTATATCATTTGAATTGTGTTATTTTCATTAGATAGCATACTCACACTTATTGATATGCACATATACACTAATACATGATGAAGATGCACGTTCACACATATACACATATACACATGCACATATACACACATATATACACATAGATACATATGCACATACCTTAGACATACACACACATACACATGCATATGCACAAACATTTCTACAACCACATAAAAAGACTTACATGCATGCATTATTGCATATATATATATATATATATATATATATATATATATATATATATATATATATATATATATATATATATATATATATATATATATATATATATATATATATATATACACACATTAACATATACACACATTAACATATATACACATACACACATTAACATGCATATACATACATTATACACATTTATACACATATATATGCACATATGTACACACACATATACACATGCACACACATGCATATACACATATGCATGCACATACACACATATACACATAGAGTTACACATATGCATTCACATACATATACACACATACACATGCATATGCACATACTCATATACACACATATACACTTACACATGCACATGCGCATACATACATATACACACACATACCTTAGCGAGTACGAATAGGAACTTCAAAATCTCTGAAGTTAAAGGTGAAAAAACAAAAGATATAGACGTAATCTCGATAATAATGAGATTACAGATATATCTTCTTTCACTGATTGGCTATATAGTCGTTTGCAATGCACCAACGCAAATAATGAAGAAATCTCATATGAGTAGAGAGAGTTAATGATAGGTTGTGAACGAAAGGTAGTTTTATTTTAATAATATTTTCTTTTTTTCATATATGTATATTAGTTTCTATTTACTAATTGAATTTCTTTTGCAAGCTCGAATGTTCACTAATATGTGGTCTTTTGGACAACAAATTAGAATCAAAGCCATTGATTCTTTACGTAAAATAGAGGATTCTAGTATTGTTGCTTCTTTCAAGCAACTATCACGTGCTAGCTCAAAAGACACGAACCTTATAGATGGCGAACTTGGTTACGTAGGAAGTATTGTTGGTACCTACAAAATTTCATTTCGTACATTCAAACAGGTAGAAAAAAGTTTATATTTTTATGATAGGGTTAGTTATTTTTTTAAGCACCTAATAGTGGTGTTTTGTTTTTATATATTTTGATAGGTCATTTTTAAGGTTGACTGGTTTCAAGCCGAGTATAAGGGTAGTAATTCCACATCAAAAAAGGAATTATCTAGGTTCTGGGCAATTGATTCTTCCAAGGTAATGCGATCTACTAAAGAACCATATATTCTTCCTAGGCATATTGAACAAGCATTTTTTAATAAAAACCCAAATGCTTATCCTTGGTGGCAACCATTCATGTTCAACCTAGAGGTAGGTCATTGTTTGAGCAGTTTATTGTTAGAGAGATCGAAGAAAGTCCTCATGATGATTCGCATCAGATACTGATACATCAACATCTGAAAGAGAAATTAGAATCATTATATGTGATATTGATACTAATCTTTTTGATGAAGAGGATAATTCTCTACATGTTGATTCTACTGATGAAGAAGAGGAATTACTAGAAATCGATATTAATCCATCAATAGATGATATGACTCATGAGAACATAGATTTAATAATAGAAGAAATAAAGCAATCAATAAGGATAATTAAGATGAGACTATATTGATGTCTTACCAAAAGGATGGCCATAATGAAAACAGAGGAGCAGATTAGATAGTAAATTCTACTCTAGTTATCGATCAATAACTTGAAGCTTCTGAATGGATATCAGATAATATATTTCTTATTCAACTTGAATAACAATGTGTCCTACTAGAGAGATGAAATCATGTTCTTTTAAGTTAGAACATGAAGCTCGGGGGTATGTCTAATTATTTTATATATAGCTTTATCTTTGAGGAGCAAATAGTTATCATGTATGTATGCATATGTGTGTGTATTCATGTGTATTATATGTATACATATGTTAGCATGCAAATATATGTATTTAATCTATATCTATGTGTGTGCATGTGTGTGATATATGTATACATGTGTTAGTATGCATATGTGTGTATATGCATAAGCATTTATGTAAAATATTCATGTATTCATGTAGTATATGCAAGTGTTTATAATTGTGTACATGTAAATATGTATGCATATATATATATATATATATATATATATATATATATATATATATATATATATATATATATATATATATATATATATATATATATATATATATATATATATATATATATATATATTTATGTGTGCATGTAGGCATGTATATGTGATATGTAGATGTATATAGGTATATGTGTCTACGTGTAAATGTGTACATGTAAATATGTATGCATATATATATATATATATATATATATATATATATATATATATATATATATATATATATATATATATATATATATATATATATATATATATATATATATATATATATATATTTATGTGTGCATTTGGGCATGTATGTATGATGCATACTCTATCTACACCATTTTATATTTATGTATGTGTATCTACATGATGTGTATATATGTTTATATATATTATGATCCTCTTTGATTCGAGTAGCTATATATAGAGGCATAAGGTTGGGAGGAGAGGCATCTCTCTAGTAGGACATCGGAGGAATAGATGCAATGTGTACACATACTTCAATCATATGGCGAAAAGGTTGAATTAGAGTTCTTAAATTAGGGGTTTTAAAACCCTAATATCAAAATTAGTGTTTTCAAATTAGGATTTTTGAAATAGGATTTATTTATTTATTTGTGCATATGCATGTGTTGTGTATGTATGTGTATCTATATGTGCGTATGCATGTGTTGTGTGTGTGTGTGTATATGCATGTGTATATATATATGCATGTAAATATGATTATATGAGTCTATGTGTGTGTACATATGATTATGCATGTGTATGTGTATGTGAGTATGTGTATGTGTATGTGTCTGTATATTCATTATATATGTGTAACTACATGCATGTGTGTGTCTGTAAAAATGTGCATGTATGTGTGTGTATGTATAAATGTGCATGTTATGTGTGTAAATGTGTATGTATGATGTATATGTGTGTGTATGCGTGTATTTGTACCTCTAGTCTCACTCTTTTCTCTCTCCCTCTCTCTCTCATATACATACATACATACATAAACACACATACTCATATCCACATATATATACATAAAACAAATGTGTGCTGTGCATTATCGAGACGATGAGCCATAAGTGTCTGCATCTATTTTAGACACCACTTATGCGACCATCCTGTCCCAAACTCTGTCTCAAGTGAACTAAGTACGTATTTTCTATCCCTCTCATCATGCTCACTACAAAAATTAAAAAAATTATGTAAATAAAACATAAGATATTTATTTCAATGTATATGTAAAATTTATACTTACCTCCAATATGGACAAGGCGCAATTAAGAGTCGCATAATGCCCGCATTCTCCTCTTGAACTCAAATCCATTCCCTATGTACACAATGTTTCCGTCTAGCTCTATATCACATTCTAGCCCTAAGGTGCCTATGCATGTCCTCATAGGCAACTCTGCTCTGCTATCATGATCTGGAGGTGGTATAGGTGTCCTGAAAATAGATAGATAAAAATAAATAAAAATATGTGTTATAATATCATTAAAAAAGTTTATGAAAAAAACATACCTATGAGCAGATAGATGTCTTCCTGCATGTGGAGCCGCAGAAGAGCCCTCCTCTGATCGCTAGGTAAGCATCTAGATCATGCAGTCTAGCTCATCATCAGGCATCTCTGAGTACTCATGCATGATGACCCCTAGAGTATCAGACGGAACTCTTGCTCTCCTAAGACTTTTTATGAGAGTGAGTTTCGCCTTTCTCTCTCTACTTGGATCCATAATACCTAACATATAGAACAAAATGGGTTAAAAATCAATATATATATGTGTGTATATGTGTATGGTGTATATGTGAGTGTGTGTATGCATGTAAACATGTATGTATGCATATGCATGTGCATTATGTATGCAAATGTATGCATGTCTGTGTATGTGTGTGTATATGCCTGTAAGTATGTATGTATGCATATGTATGCATGCATGTGTATGTGTGTGTGTATGTGTCTATGTGTGTATATGGATTTGTGTGTATGTTTGTATGCATGTAAGCATGTATGTATGAATATGCATGTGTACGTGTGTGTGTGTGTGTATGTGTGTGTGTCTATGTGTGTATGCATGTGTATGTGTGTGTATGTGTGTATGTGTATGTATGTAGCTATGTGTGTATGTGTATGCATGTGCATTATGTATGCATATGTATGCATATGTATGCATATGTGTGTATGTGTGTGTATATGTCTATGTGTGTAAATGAGGTAGTAAACCTGGCCATGATGTTGGAGGATAGGTGAGTATCTTGACATCAACCATCAACACATAAGACTAATTGGATAAGTTTTAGAATATCTTGACCTTCCCAATATCTACTAGATAGATGAATGTTATTCAAACTTTGAGATATTCAAAGCAAAAAGTTGTTTGTTCAATGGATGATAGAGCATTTTAGTCATCCAACCTTACACACCAACAAAAAGAAAATGCTCATCATGAGGGTCTTTATTATGGATGCCTAGGTTACCATCCATATAGATTATGTCCCAAGAAGAAAAAGATATCCATAGCAATGATGGTGTAAAGGTAAAAGCCTTCATCATCTGCTCCATCCTCTCCTTTAGATTTTCATATTCTAGCCAGAGACATTGAAATGGATCCTCCATCCAAGAACAAGTAACCCATCTTGATGTAACAATCACCAAGAAGCTCAGTATTGTACTAGATGTGGTATTATCCCTAGTTTCAAAAAAGGATATTCATTCATCAACACTGAGCACATTGTCATGAGAGGGAAGGTTAATGGTCATCTTGTGAAAATAATATTTGATATAGGATCTACATGTGATATTATTAAATCTTCATTAATGAAGAAATTAAAGCTAAAAAATAACCTATCTAAGTACAACTATAAGGTAGAGTTAACAAATGGAAACAGATATGAGACCTAGGATCGATACTAGTGAGCTTTCTAGTCTAGATTCAGACTTATAAAGATGAGCTCAATCTCAAGTCTACTAGGATACCTAGATTTTATCTTGTTCTCAGCAAATAGTAGCATGCAAGAAAAAATACCATTATAGATTTTGAGACTCATGTCCATCAATTCTATTGTAATTCTTCTTCCATCATTATCCATGGAGAACCTAATGTTCATAACTATAGATGGATGTCTACCCCTTGCAATGGTCTAAATAGAGTCCAAGTATCTTTATTTCGTGTATTTTGAACATTGATAGTTGCTTTCTTAATAGATTCAAACTAGTTTGGAAGCTCATCTAGCTTCTAAAACAATAATTGAATTTCAACATTTGTTTCCTTCACAATCCTCTACAGGTCTTTCACCTCACAAAATGTAGAGCATAGGATTGAGTACCAAGAGCTCATCCACTGCCTAGATAATTGTATCAAATGAGTCTATGTGACGAGACAAAAGTGCATCATATGGTTAAGGAGTATCTAGACAATGTACTTATCAAATCAAGCTATTCGCCTTTTATAGCCCTAATGTTTTTGGTTTGCAAAAAGGATGGATTGTTTACAATGTGTAAACACTATAGAGGTTTGAACAAAGTAACAATAAAGATTAGATATGTGATGCCTCCTATTCACAATAGTTTGGATACACTAGGAGGTGCTATTGTTTATATTGAAATAGACTTAAAAAGTGGTTATCATCAGATAAGAGTAAAGGATGATGATGTGCATAAGACAACATTGTTGGGAGAGATGGATGGGTATTGCTAATCCTTGCTTTGTAATTGACCTATTTAACTTCAAGCTTATGTAGTAGGCCTGCTTAGATTGCAAATGATACAAAATAAACAGCTATGCACTTTGGAGATGATGCTTGAAACAATTGAGTCAAAATAGATACTTTTGCAAATAGCTAATGGCCAAAAACTTGCTATTTTGGCTTTGATACCTGCTCGATATTTTTCTCAGTGCTCAGAGTACAGTAGCAATTAAGGAAATTCTTTTTGGATGAATTAAATTAGCTTAGAGAGCTAATGATTCCAAGTCAAAATACTTAAAATGATCAACCATACATTGAGCAATCACTTTAGCAAGTAGATGCTTACCCCCAATTTTTTAGGGACTATGTAGAGAATGACCAGTGAGCACTTTGAGGCGGTTTTCTCCCACTTGCTGAATTAGATTTCTTCAAATTTTGGTAGCTTGCATAAGACTTTGATTTTGTACCTACAAGCTATAGAACTTAAAAAATTATGGAGGTATCACTAAGATATGGTCATCACACGTACACTGTTCTTAGTAGACATAACAGAGAGATGAACATAGCTGATCAATGATGTAATGTATTATAGAACAATGTTGTACATGATCATTGGCATAGAAAATGATGCCCAATGATAGTGAGAAGAGTAGGGAGTGATGTAAGCCACTAACCTCTACAAAAGACTAGCACTACACTCAAGAATGGGGCTAATTTGGCTACGAGACTAAAATTCTTTTTTATAGTGACTTTCTTCAAATTTGAATTTGAAATTCAAATGGGGCTCCCCCTAAAACTGATTCCTCTAAATGAGGAGGTATTCTCTCATAAGAAACGCGTAGTTTTTTATTCTCCTAACTCCACAAGATGAGTGGGATTACAATATTCTTTCAAGATCAAAATCTTCTACAAGTGGTTTGTATCCAAGTATTACAAGCAATGGTTCATGTGACTCATCAATTGATTCCACATTCTTCCTTCCAATCCTAGCCAAGTGTCAAGGCTTGGATATTGCACCAAGAGCTCCCCCTCAAGCCAAATATCTTGGCTTGATCTTCTTCATCAATCCTCTTGAATGTCGTGCAATCGAATCACAGCTTTAAACTTGCAAAGTTAAGTACCATCAAGTGCTTTGGTCAATAAATCTACACATTGCATATTTGTGGATACATATACCAATTGAATCTCCTTGCTTAATATCTTCTCTCTAAGATAGTGACTGTGTACTTCTATATGCTTGGTTCTTGCATGACAGATAGGATTGGTTGTAAGATGCAAAGAACTTGCGTTGTCACCAAATATCATAGATGAGTGAGTGTGAAGTCCCAACAGTAGGTTGATTCTCCGAAGACCATGAAATGGGCTTGTCACCTACAAAAGAAAGATAACCAAAAGTACTCCTCCTCTCATCCTTACAACCTGCCCAATATGCATCTGAATAAAGTTTGATGTATATGTGTGAAAACATGTGTGTCTGAATATGTGTGTATGTATATGTGTCTCTATTATGTGTGTATCCATGTGAGAGTCTATCTGTATGCATATGTGCATGTAGGTGTGTGTATGTAAAAAACCTAAAGCCCTAATCCCAAATACCTAGACCTGAAACATACACGTATATGTGTATATGCAAGTATGTATATGTCTGTGTACGTGTGTCTGTATATGTGTGTATGCATGCATGTATATGCATGAATATGCATGTGTGTATGTAATATGTATGTAAGTGTCTGTGTGTTTATGTGTGTATCTATATATGTCGATATATGTGAAAAATTGTGCGTATGAATATGTGTGTGTGTGTGTGTGTGTATATATATATGGGTCTCTCTTATGTGTGTATGCATGTGAGTGTATGTGTATACATATGTGTATGCATGTGTGTACAGTAAAAAACCTAAAACCCTAATCCTAAAGTCCTAGACCTAAAACATGTGTGTATATGTGTGTCTATGTGTACATGTGTGTATGCATATGTGTGGATGAATATGTGTGTATGCATGTGTGTGTATGTATGTATGTATGTATATGCATGTGTGTGTATGTATATGCATGTGTGTATGTATATGTTTTTGTGCATACATGTGTGGATGTATACATGTGTATGCTTGCATATGCATGAATATGCATTTGAGTATGTATTATGTATGTTATTTTGTATGTGTATGTGTGTGTCTATGTGCGTATGTATATATGTGCATATTTGTGAAATAGTGTGTGTATGTGTATGTGACTTTCTGATGTGTGTATGCATGTGAGTGTATGTGTATGCGTATGTGTACGTATGTGTGTGTATGTAAAGAATTCTAAAACCCTTATCCTAAAGACCTAGACCTAAAACATGTATGTATATTTGTGTGTATGTGTATATGTGTGTATACATATGTGTGTTTGTATAAATTTGTATGCATATGTGTTTGTATGTATGTATGGATATGCATGTGTGTATGTATGTATGCATATGCATGTGTGTATGTATATTTGCATGTACATGTGAATGTATATGTGTATGCATGCATGAATATGCATGTGTGTATGTAATCTGTTTGTGAGTTTGTGTGTCTGTGAGTGTGTCTATGTGTGTATTTCATCTCTCTCTCTCTTCCCATTTCTCTCTCTCTTTCATCTCTCTCTTTCATCTCTCTCTTGCCCTCTCTCTCTCTTTCTCTCTCTCTTTCTCTCTCTCTATCTCTATTTTCAATATAGAACAAAAAAATCAATTACACTAATGTAATTCTTCGGATCGCTTTCATCAAAGCCCAATAAATGTCATCTCTCATCAAATTCCACAGAACCAATGCCAGAAAGCTCCTGCAAAACCAAAGAAAAGAGAAATTAGAAAAGAGAGAACATAGAGAAAGAGAAAGTGTGAAAGAGTAAGCACATCACTTACTAAGATGCAAGATCTATAGAGAGAGATGTGTGTGTAGAAAGAGAGAGAGAGAGATCTCTGTGTGTATGTATGTCTGTGTTTGTGCACAAGATGATCACAATCTAGGTGGACAAGCACAATGAAGGTGCATGTGCAAACTTGACACTAGGAGTACACAATTCAAAATAGTAGCAAATGCTTCTATGCTTCTCCTCATCTCTGAGTGTTTTACAGTCATCGCTGAAGTATTGAAATTTTTGAGCTTTATTTCCCCCTTTCTTTGCCTGCCAAGATCCTCCTCTCATAAGCAATGCTCACCTCTATATTGCATAACAAAACACCATGCCCTTTCAAAATGTTGAACTCTTCTTAACTTTGCCCATATTTCTTGCTTCCCTTCTTTTCTTCTTCCAGATTTCTTCCTCACACGTATGCATCACCTGCAATGACCTTCCCCATGCTTGTAGAGTTCTTTTCGAGGCCCTAATCTATGCAAACTTATCCCTTAACTACTCGAGACTCATGTGCCAAATTTGGTTTTCGAAAAAAAAACTGAGAGATATCAATGATGCATTCTCCCCTCTCTATATGCCCTCACAGTTCTCTGGATGCTTCTTGAATTTGCCAAAATAGAAGGTTTTGATGATCTAGATTCTCTCCCACTTACACATGCCTTGATCAGTACACATTTCCATATTTAGTTTCTACCCATTTACCTCCTCCTATCATCAAACAGCTATGAAGGAATATCTCCACCATGCACTCTACCTAAAGCTACAAGATGGTGTGCATTTTTATAGAGAAAGCTTGAAAAAGCCGTTGCTTGATGCAAATGAATGGGATAATGTGTAAGCTTATATAGAGCAAGAACTCTGTAAGCATTGCCACTGACGCCATGACAAATAAAAATGTGTTTAACTAGACCTCGTCTCTATATCTCCTTCCTATATCAAGTGCTGCTTATTTGAAGATGGCATCATATGAAAATACCTCTATTGCTTTGCAAAGAGTCGAGAGCATTTGAGGTGCACCATGACACCAATGAACTAGTGTCTCTTCCTCATGCCCTTCTATAGTGGGATAAATCCCATGAGGAAATCGACCTTTTATCATGTTGATACCATTTTGTTCAACTTGAAGTTCATTCATGAATTTACATTGTGGCTAACTCTTCAAATCATGTCCACATCCACCCCCTCTAAACTTGTGGGGCCTCCGTACATACCAACACCAATCTTCATATTTGCAAGATTTTATGAATTCCAAAACAATTCAAGTACATGGGTTATCAAACACATGTCCCTATGCATGTCCATGTAGTGGGCCCTACACATGCATACTTGGAATGTATCAAAAATCACAATGGTGCAAAGGGGAGGAAACAAGCATCTCATGGTGAGGTTTCTGCACTCAAATTCAAACTGAGTTTTGATCATGCATCTACAATTTAGTTTATGTGCAATTAGATGTGCATCCTTGGGCTTCAAACTTGTCTGCACATACATATTCATGCATGCATACTTTAGATGCAACAATTCACAATCATGGTGCAAACATGGAATTTCTTATCAAAGATTCTTAAAAAAGAACCTCACCTTTCATAATTTTCTCACAAGGGCAATGACCCTCTTCCTTGATTTTCACTCATAGCTCAATCCTACTCTTATTCATGGTATTAACAAATTAATTTCAGGTGCAAATGAATGTACATCTAGGGGATTCAAAGACATGTGCTCTTTTCAAATTGAAATATTCATAATTTAAATGCAATGCAACTAAAAATGGTGCAAAAAGATCAAGGTTAAAGCACAATAGCTAATGCAAAAGATTTTCACAACTTTTTTCTTTGGTGGTCATCTCCAATGTCTTCAGATTTCATACACTCATAGAAACTAAAAAAATTATGAGAAATATCAAATAAAAAAGACATTATATGTGTATGCAATCCATCAAAGAACTTCTCAAGAAACCATTTCCAATAATATGTGAACAAGCTGAAATTCGAAAGTAGTCACCTTCTATACGATCCATCCAAACTCTAGATCTTCAATTAGCTCCATATTAGCACCTATGCTAAAAATCTCATAAGAAAAATTTAGAAACATCACCTCCAATAATCAAATTTAAAAGAAACTTCATTCATTCAAACATTAAGTGCATCTATTTGAGTTATATTCAATTCAAATCTCTCATCCAACATGCATCCATTATCATAAGCATCTATCTCTACTTTAATTCGTTGCCTTTTGGTTTCTATTTAGTTCCTTGTATTTATCTTAAAATTAAAGCAAAGAACATAATATATATATATATATATATATATATATATATATATATATATATATATATATATATATATATATATATATATATATATATATATATATATACATAAAAACTCCTTTTAGGCATCATTTATTAGGGTTTGCCCTTCTAGTCCGATATATGCTCACCAAAAAAGCTATGCTTGTAAAGAAGCCACCTTTGAACTGCACGGACCTGAAAAACAATCTTAAACAAATTAGACATGTGGAAAAGCCATTTAATTTGATTGCCCATTCCTTGTAGGCTTGCGTGGCATGAATAGCTCTTGGAAAATTCAAACATGCATGTTTTAATTATTTGAGCATAGTCTCCTTTATTCACAGTTCTCTCAAATGCATCCTGTGAAGAGGCACTTGATGAGCGAAGAGCACACGTATATAGAGTGTTGAGTTTTAACACACTTAAATCATCATAAAAAAGGTCCTTCAAACACGTATTTTGGTGAAATTTCTCTATTTGCATCACCTTGTATGAGCATTTTCTCTTCATTGGAAGAGAAATTTTGAGTAGACTCATTAGTTTCCCTCATGACGTGGAAGTCTTCATCATGCTCATACGTCAATACACGATCCTTTTTATCATCCACTGTATCATGATTCTTTTTGCTTGAATGCCAAAAATTATAAAATTTGCTTCTTCCTCATTAGGGGAAAAAATGAACCCTGCATGGGCCTTGTAAGGATCCCTAATTTTCAGGGATTAAAATTAATCATGTCTGGTATTCAAGAAGAAAAAAAACCACTAGTGGTATTTAATTTAAAATCATTATTTTGAATATGCCATATTTGAGTTCTCAGTTGGGCTGAATTCGTGGCGATTGAGAGCCCTAGGATGTTCCTCACGCACGGACGAGATCAAGAGTTTGTGTCTGGCAGAACATGACAAAATAGTGTGATCAGTCTCTTATTTTTGGGGCTATCCAAAACCATTAGATCTTTTCCATGGACAGACACGATTGGCGTGCGTATCTCTGGCAGAAAACGACAAAAGAGGGAGTGTTTAAGAGGTTGGAAAAATGGGGAGAGAGAGTACACAGCGTAGAAGATGACGACCGTTGGATCCTACTTAACGGATGCACAAGATCGACGTCCGGGTGTCTGGCAGAAGAGGACAAATAAGAAGTCATATCAATCATGATTGCTTTGGGAAAGAAAGAGAGAGAGTACTGCATCGACATTCGCATTAGATCTACACTGTTGGATGCATGTGAATCGGAGGTCTCATGTTAAAACACGTTTTTGCATGACTTGAAGACCGTTGGATTAAAAGGAGATCCTACTGTAGCAATTCAAAGATTCCCAATCCTCAAGAGGGATAATTTCAAGCATTGGATCAGCCCATCATCCAACGATGCACAACCAAAGGCGCTTTTGTTCTTCCTTTTGAACTCAACCATTCGATTTTCTCCATATCCAAGGGTGCAAATCAAACTCCGATGGAAAATTTCGAATTTTGTGGGTCCTTGAAACAACTTACAAAGGAAATACTAGTTCTCCCAACAGATTTTGGTTGTTTTGACTAGCCCAAACCAAGGGAAACCTAGGCCTAGCCTACTTGATTGAGGCTCTAGACTGTGGCCACCACCCTCCTCTCATTGGTCCATCACTAATCACCCCTTAATCTAAAAGGCCCATTCAGGGTTCACTTTTTCCCCTAATGTCGAGTTTATCCAAAAAATCTTAATCTTTTTCATTTGCCGATTATCATGTAAAGAATTGATATTAGTAAAATAGAAAAAAGTCGTGACTTTCCTCTAAATTCTTACTTCTCCAAGTACGGTTCATTACAACCTCTACATTCATCCACATTGTCAAGATCTTTTTCAGAAATATGCATATTGTCTTATGCCAAGTCTATTTTTGTACTTGACAGATAGTCACCTCTTTCTTTATCTATGTCAATTATTTCCTGTTCATTCTCTTTAAACGATAGGCTTTTGTCACACTCTTCATACATTTCTTCGGTCATTGATTCTTGCCCAAAATTTTCATCATGCCCGAATATCTTGCTTGATACACTTGAATCAACTAAATCTTCATCCATCTAATAATGTTCGTATCTGAATTCATCAATGTAACTATTTTACTCAATATTTTCACATTGAATATCTTTCGATGCTATACACATATCATATTTATCATACATCTTAATAAATGTTACATCATTGACATACATATCAGTATATGGAGGAGCAATCAATGGTATTTCTTCATCCTCCTCATGATCGTTCATTTGTGCCTCTTCATGGAGTGTGCCATCATTTACATATATATCATTGTTTTGAGCTCCAATCAATATTGTATCCTCTTTCTTACAAAAAAGATCATTGTCTTGAATCTCTGAACATACATCCAATGTGGCATCAACCAAATGTATATCATGAACTTGATTTCCAATTACACTATCTTTAAGTATGGCATCATGCTCTTCTTCTTCATCATACATTTCACTATTCAGAGGACTCATCTTTGGCATGCCCTTTTGGTTAACATCATGCTCACTTGCATTCTCTTCATATATGTCAATCATTTGTTCTCATATATGTCAATCATTTGTTCATAACTGATATTTGAATCATATGCTTGAAGTGATGTTTCACTATCAGATGGCATCAAATAATTCGTCAAATATTGTGTAGTTTCATCATTCAAGGAACCATCTTGTGATTGATCTTCACATAGACTCACTGTATTTTCTTGAGGTATATAATTTTCAATCTCTTTTTGATCACCTTGATCCCTCATAGATATCTTTAAATCCTAGTTACTATCCTCCCTTAGAAGCGAGAAGTATATCAAATTAGGAGAAGCCTCATCTTGCTTTCTTACTAATTTTTGTTGAATTCTGTTTTGTTCTATGTTGGATGTTTGTTCGGTTTGATTTTGATTAGCTTCCACCTCTTCCTTTGATCCTCCCACCTTCGGGTTGTGTGTATATATAACACTTAAAGATGTGACCATTGTCAAGTCATCTACTCGATCATGGCACCGTGAATCCTTAGAGATTATATCAACTACACTTGTAGCCAAAATAGAAGGGAGAAGGCTAGAAGATTCTAGAGTTCTAGAGAGAGGACCTACGGGAAAGCTATAAATAGATGCCCAATGCTCATTTGGTTTTTCCCATGGATTTTCTCTCTAGGTACTCTTCCTTTGCTTTTCCTGTTCATTCATTTTCTTGATCATGCTTTCTTGTCCATGTTTTATGATTACGATGTTGGGTTCCTCTCTATGATCATCACCTCTCAAGCTCACCATCTCTAGCCCCCATGCCAATAGAGAGAGGGAGAGAGGAAACATCAGAATGAGAGAGAGAGAGAGAGAAAATCAGTTGGTTTTGGAGGTCCCTTTGGAAGAATGAAGAACAGGTAGCTACTATTATGAGAGAACAAAAAGAAAGAGCCATAAGAGACATGGGGATTCCATTCAAAAAAGATAAATTGTGTGATGAAATGATCAATGGAAGTTCACGCTTCTCACACTCCTCAAGCTCTAACAATAAAGCACGACTCCGACTCTAGGCATGGTTGTATAATAAGGGTTGTTCTTATAATGCATGGAAGGAGCATCACGGCTAAAATTTTCGAAAATAAAAATAAAATCAAGAAAAGAATTTAAGTGAAATAAAATCAAGAAAGAATTCAAGTGAAAAATCAAGAGGAAATCAAGATCAAGATCAAGAGAAAAATTCAAGTTCAAAGGAAGACTAAAAACCAAGTCAAGATAAGATAGAGATCAAGTGATTTAGAACATATTTTGGCCTAGGTAGAGAGCTTTTAGACCGACCTCCACCTCTTGGCTCATGATCTACCTAGTCTCTTCTCTAAGCTCTACTCTGAGCTAAGAGAGATGGTTGAGCCACTCACTCTGTGTTGAGATATCAAGCTCAATATGTGATGATCCAGGATGACACATATCAGTTTTTCATTTCTTTGACATGCATAGTGGTCATGCCCGTCTATGTCAGGGATACTTCATTGAGCTTTACTAGTTTATCTATCGAGAGTGATGACACATTTTTTCCTTGCCAGCTCACTCATTCGCGGACATTATCTTTTTTCTTATCTACTATTCTTTATATATTGCACTAGTTGTGTTGTTGTTTTAGGTCATTCTTGTACATTCCTTTAATGTAATAGAAGAAAAAGAAGAAGATCATATGTCCTTGCCTCAATCTTTGTGTGTGCTTTCTTTGAGAGTGAGTGTGTGAGCTCTCTTCCCTATCTCCTTCCTGGTGACATGGTGTCACAACTAGTGTGGCTACAAAAAGCTCGTGGAGAAGGCCAATAGTGAAGAGTATGCAAGAAGGCATGGAGAAAGCATGATTCACAAAGGACCTCAAATTGCTCAAAATTGGCTTGAAGGTAGAAAATTGTTAGATTAGAGTTTTGGAGCCATCTTGCCCTTTGTTTTGAGCCCGCAAGGTGGGACCTATAGAGAAACTAGGTCAATTTGCAAAACTAAAACTTGTTCATGTTCGGCAACACTCATATATTCTAGATTCAGGATTTCAAGTGATTTTGTGTACTGTTAATACACAAAAACTGTGTCTTTTTGAGATCGAATTGTCACATCATAGTGCGACAATGTTCAAGCAGAACTACTCCTTGTAGTGTTTTGCAGTGTTATGAATTGTTGCAAAAATGCCAAATGCAGATGGAATGAGTCAGGTTATGAGCAATATGCTGGAGAAGAGCAACTTCCATGCTTAGAGAATCAGAATGAAGAATTTCTTGAATATGTGAAAAGGCTACTAGAATTACATCGAAGGAGAGAATGCTATTTAGTTATCAGATAGGAATCGAAGTGCAAACCAGTTAAGAGCATATGAGGATTGGAATCAAGGAGCATGAATGGTAATGTATTGGCTATCGTTTAGCATACAAGATAGCATGACTGGACACATATAGGATGCCAAGACTCTGAAAGAGGCTTGGGTCATTTTGGTCACCTTGTATGAGACCACTACAAAGGCACATAAATTGCAACTCAAAAACAAGATCCACAAATTGGAGAAAAAGGGCATGTCAGTAAGTGACTACACCCTGAAAATCAAAAGCATATGTGAGTCACTCGCATCTATTGGCATGAATGTAGATGATGATGATAAGGTGGAAGTGTCCCTTCGTGGCTTAGGAGTTGCATATAAGGAGTTTAGAACTTTCATAGAGACCAGGGAAAATCTTCCGAATTTTGTTGATTTGGTATCCATGTTGATTACTAAAAAAAGAATCTTGGTGAAGATTTAAACTCCCAAGGAAAACCAAATTCTGAGCAGGTATTCTACTCTAGCAAAGGAAGAGGTAGAGGTAGAGGCTTCAGAAGTAGGAAAGGCCACAATACCAAAGACCAAGGTCAACAACAAAATCATGTAGGAGGAAGAGGACAATTTCGAGGCAAGGGGAGACAAATAGGTCACAAACATTTCCAAAGAAATGATTCAGATAATGATAGTAAAGGATGTTGGAATTGTGGTAAACATGGAATTTTTGAATGTGATTGCACGTTGAAGAATCAAAATAACAGAAGGAAACAAAGCAACTATGCATCCACAAGTGGAGATGATTCTGAGAAGCTCTTCATGGTTCAACATCATATGGTGAATACGATGTCTAGTGTTGGTTGAACATTGAATGGTAATTTCTACTATGTTGATTTTGGTTCTTCAAATCACATGACCAGTCATGTAGAATGGTTTAGTAGTTTGCAAAAATTACTAGTCCCTTGATATGTTGAAACAAGTGATAAGACATCACACCTTATGGAGCATACAAGAAACATAGCATTGTCTATGGAGGATGGAAAGGTAAAACATCTTGTTGATGTGTTGCATGTTCCAAATATAACAAAGAATTTGGTTTCTATTGGAAAAATGCTTGACCAGGGTTTACAAGTGAGGTTTGTTCACCCTAAATGTGAAAATTCTTGAAATGATGCAACCATGTTTGCAAAACGTGCAGGAGTTATTGTTGATATAGAGATCTGGCATAAAAAAATTGGACATGAAGACTTGGAGTGGCTTAAATTGATGCAGTCTAAGGAGATTCTCAATGGTCTACCAAATTTCAAAGTTGAAGAAATGCAAAAGGTATGTGTAGCATGTCAATTTGGTAAATATTCAAGATCCTCGGAAACCAATTTGGTAAATATTCAAGATCCTCATTTCCGCATGATAAGCATGTTAGTGAGAATGTGTTAGAAATAGTACATAGAGATGTTTGGGATCCTCGAAAGACCACATCTATGGGTGGTTCCAAGTTTTATGTTACTTTCATTGATGGCCATGCATGGAAAGTATGGGTATATTTCATGAAAGAGAAGAGTGAGGTGTTCACTCACTTCTAGAATTTCAAAGCTATGGTCAATGAAGTATATTCAGACATTAAGGTGTAATGGAGGAGGTGAATACATGTCAAATGATTTCAATAACTTTTTTAAAAGTCATGCAAGTACACACCACAACAAACTAGCGTTGCTGAGCGCAAAAATAGACATATTGCAAAAATAGAAAGAGCCTTGATTGCTGAGAAGAATATGGCTCCTTATTTTTGGCTAGAAGTTATGTATACTATTGTATACATCATGAATAGAACTCCGACTGCTACTCTATATCAAGTTACACTTGAAGAGAAGTTTAAGGTAAAAATCCAAACCTATCACACATGAAATTTTTAGGTTTTATTGCATATGTACATGTTCCAAATGAGTTGATGATGAAGCTTGATGCAAAAGTAGAAAAATGTGTCCTCATTGGATAATCCCTAGAGCAAAAGGGATACAAGTGTGAGAACTTACTCACATGACAGGTGACTATGAGCAAATATATGGTATTTGATGAAATGTCAAGCTTCTATGCAGATGCCAAAGATGGACTAAATCTTGAATCAAATGACAAAGAAAATGCTGAAAAATCAAGTGCAGAATCTCAAGTTTTGAGTGGACCAGATGAATCACGAGGCAATAGTTCCAACTCAAATCCATGGAGAGGAAGACTACATGGAAATATCAGTCCACCAAATTCATCAAATACATCCAAGAAAGGTAAAGAAAAGCTTTCTGTTGGTACTGAAACATGTGTAAGTTTTGAAGATGTTGATGGCGATTCTAACAGTTTAGAAAAGAGTCTTGATGAGGAACTTGTATTGCCCTCGGTGAAGACCCCAGGAGTAACAAAGGCACATGAAGATGATACAAGGAGAAGTGACCCAAGACTAAGAGGATATGGAAGGATGTAAAATTCAGTGCAACAATTGCCATATGATAGTTTTATGGCTTGTCATTGTGCCTACATGACCAAAGTAATACAAGATGCTAAACCTTCTTATTTTGAAGATGCAATTGGAAATATAGATTGGGAAAGAGCTATGGATGAGGATATGGCCGCATCTTATGGAAAGGAAACATGGAAGCTAGTTCCATTGCCATAAGAGAAGAAACATATAGGCTGCAAGTGGGTTTACAAGGTAAAGCACAATGTTGATGGTAGCATAAGCAGGTACAAAGCACAATTCGTAGCAAAAGGATATGGACAAACATATGGCATTGATTATGATGAAATATTCAGCCCTGTAGCTATAATGTCTACTATCAGAACACTTGTTGAGTTAGCTATAGCAAAACATGGACTTTACATCAGATTGATGTGAAGAATGGTTTCCTACATGGTGAGTTATAGCAAGAAGTATATATGGGCTAGCCACAAGGATATGAAGATTAAAAGCACCCAGAATATGTTTGCAGGTTGCAAACTCGTTTATATGGTCATAAGCAAGCTACCCATGCTTGGCATGCAAAGATTCCTGAATACTTAACCACCATTGGTTTTTCTATGTGTGATGCAGATCATTCACTATATGCAAGGAAGGGTGATGATGACATCACGATTTTGGCTATTTATGTTGATGACTTGATTGTAGGTGGTGATAGTGAAGAAAGTAGTAAAGAGGTAAGACGACCTCTTATGCAGGAATTTGACATGAAAGATCTTGGTGTGTTGCGCTACTTCTTGGGCATTGAGTTTATACAGTTAGAAATAGGTATATGGATGTCATAAAGGCAATATGCCTTGAGTATGCTACAAAAATATTGTATGGATGATTGTACGATAGTCTCTATGCCATTAGATCAAAATTTGAAGTTGGATACTACATGAGATGAAGCATTGGAAAATGCTACTATGTGTAGGAAATTATGGAAAGCTTGATATATCTCAAAATTACAAGGCCTGATCTAAGTTAGTTGCTACTTTGGATTATGCATGTTATATGAAGCTGGTGTAGATTTTTAGGTTCATGGATACACTCTTGCAGATTGGGTTGCTAGCATTCTAGATAGAAGATCTACTAGTGTTTTTCTGTTATCACTTGGGAGTGTAGCTATTACATGGAGCAGTAAGAACAGAGGCTGAGTATAGAGGTGTTGCAATGGCAGCATGTGAAGCATCATAGCTAGAGATGCTACCTGCAAATTTAGGTGTTGAAGTGTAAAAGCCTATCACCATCTATTGTGATATTCTTAGCACCATACAACTAGCATGGAATTTTGTTTTTCATGCTAGAACAAAGCATGGAGGTTCATTATCACTTCACTAGAGAGAAGGTACTAGTAGGGGATATTGATCTTGTTTATGGGAGGATAGATGAACATGTTGCTGATATTTTCACTAAAGCACTTGGAGCAAAAAAGTTAAAGATGTTTCTAAAGATGATTAGTTTAGAGGATATGATGTTGAGCTTGAGGGGGAGTGTTGAGATATCAAGCTCAAAATGTGATGATCCAGGATGACACATATCAGTTTTTGATTTCTCTAACATGTATAATGGTCATGCCAGTATTTGTCAAGGAAACTTCATTGAGATTTACTAGATTTATCTACTAAGAGTGATGGCACATTTGTTTCTTGCCAGCTCAGTCATTCAGAGACATTAAGTTTTCCTTATGTACTGATCTTTCTATATTGCATTGGTTGTATTGTTGTTTTAGGTCATTCTTGTATATTCCTTTTATGTTATAGAAAAAGAAGAAGAAGATCATTCTTCCTTGCCTCAATCGGTGTGTGTACTTCTCTTCGAGAGTCTGAGTGTGTGTCTATGAGCTCTCTTCCCTATCTCCTTCCTCGTGACACTATAGACATCCTTCTATGCTCTAGGACATACCAGAGCAGAGACATGGAGGAAATGTTTGAAGATTTGGTGATAGAGAAATAGGGGTCTCAGGTAGTCCAAGCTCTTTCGAGAGAAAAACAAAAATCCACAGGGCAAAATGTGACTGAATATCTAGATGTCTCCATGGGATACTTGAAGAAGTGTTTACCCATTACTTCACCAGGGTAGTCTCAAGATCAATCTTGGTATCCATATAAATGCACATAGGAAAGACATGGCTAGAATTTGGAAAGGAACTACATAAGTTATTCTACTTTGAAGATTTATTTCAACACAATAGAGAGGGGTTCGTATGGTGGGTACATTCCGTAAAACCCACTGTGTCCCATACACACCTCTTGAATGAAGTTTTCAGAATGTACACCCAACTTTCTCATGCGGACTTGGATTCATTGAAGCCAGATTTAGTAATTTACTTTCTCAAGATTTTAAGTCCTGAGGACAAGACTCAAGTCGAGAGAAGGATGAAAGAGCCTGGAAAACGGTTTGGATTGATGAAAGATCAGGATACAGTTCAAAAAGGAGTAGAAGCATTTTCCCAAATAAGGCAACCACAAGCCGTAATATATGATAGACCCTCACCGACAACTCCACTACCACCTAGGGAGGCTCCTCTTCCAGTAACCCCGAATGTGTCTGTAGCATCAACTACTGCTAATGTTGCATCCATATCTTGCACACGAGTGGAGTTGAAGCTTGAGATCCTTAACAAGATAATAGAGAACCTTATGACAATGCATGCATCTATGTCTAAAGAAATGGTCAGTATACATGACAAAGTTTATTCTATGGGGTATCATGATCCCACTCCTCCTCAGACTAGCACTAGTTATGTAGATCTGATACAGAGAAATTTTATGCCTATCCCCAACATATAGGGTTATGCAATGCCAGAGTGTGCACCTCCGATGCATCCTTTTGCTCAGCAAACACCTACACCACTAGTTTAGCCCATATATATACCAAAGGAATACTGGGTCATTTTAGAGATGAGCAACTCGTGGGTTTGGAGGGGAAAAAATATGTGTGTGGTGTGACACACAAGAACACTTTTCCTATGTGTGTGAAGAGCTAAAGCAAGCAAAAGAACACCATATAGTGATAGACATAGCTAAGAAACTCCGTGACTTCAGGACTCAACTTCCTTTGCCTTTGAATTGGGGAAGGGAGGAATGAAGAAGCTTTATGATCATCTATCAAGCACATGAGCAATACAATTGGAGCCGCTAGGGGAGGGAGATGAAGATGAATTTAGACATCAACCACAAACAAATTACTCTATAGATGCTTTAATGAGATCTAGGGACATGATCATGTAGAAGACTACCTAGAAGTCTCTTGTAGATCAATTCTTTGTCTACTCGCATATAGCCAATGTAGAGGAAAAGAGGAAGAGGGATGAAAAACAAGATGAGGCTGAGCGAGAAAGAAGAGTGAGGAGGAAACAAAGTAAAGAAAGGGAGGAAAAAGATGAGGAACCTGAAAGGAATGTGCAATTTAAAGAATCTGTTGCTTCTCACGAAGAGGTAAATAAGAAAGAAATAAAAGAGGGAAAGAGGCCAGCTCAGCCAATCAAAATTCAAGATCCAAATAAAGAGAAGGAAAGGGAACAAGAACCCGCTCAAAAGACTAATGATGCTCAAGAAAATATTCAAAAACAAGATAATGATAAGAAGAAGAAGAAAAAGAAAACACCAAAGGTTGTAGTGATTTCTGAGCTAGAAAAGAAGAATAATGCTAATGAGATATTAAATGATATTCTATTGAAGAGCCAAGCGACCATGTCCTTTGAACAGGTTGTCTCCATAGCAAAGTTTGAGTTCAAGGATAGATTTATGAAGTAATAAAGAGAAAATGATTCCCATTACCTAAGGATGTGGAAATGGAAGAGTTATCGGAAGGCACACAAGTGATGAATGAAGCAGTAGCCTTGAGTGACTCTTCTAATGATGAAGATGATGAGATTGCTAGGTGTCAAGAGAATAGGAATTCGTTAGGTCCAATTACACCTGATGATGAGATGAAAAGGTCAAAAAGTAAGCATACTAGGATGTTTTGGGCAAGAGGGACACTTGAAGTTAAAGTGAAATTAAGGAGTAATGAAGATTCATGTTTTTCTTTGGTCTTGATTGATTCAGGGTTAGAAATAAATGTGATCTATAGGAAGTTATGTGATTAGTTTAGATGGCCTATAGACAAGGACCATGGGTGGAGGATGAGGACAGTGGATAATGGCTATAGAGCTCTACTTTGAGCATGCACCTTTGTACCTCTGATGATTGGGGGAATTTCTGAGGAATCCCACTTCTTCATCTAGGACCATTCTTCATATGAGGCTATCCTAAGGTAGCCTTTCATAGCTGTAGTGCAACTGGAAACAAAGGTGATGGATGATGGATTTACCTATGATAGAATCCAATCAAGATCTGGTCTACATTGCTTACAAGTAATGAGTGTGTGCCCAAATCATTCAAGATACAGAAAGAATTTGAGGAAGCATCCCATTAACTCTCATGGCCATGATCATTTTATGCCCGTAGGAGAGTAGGGGGCTTCGGCTGACCAAAATTTCTATTAGGATCCACTATTGAGCGAGAAAATAGTGGGAGTTTGTTTGATGTCTTACGTGATTCTGTACATAGCTTTGAGAGTTTCTCTCTACTCGTGCAATTAAGCCCAAGCGTACGTACTTGATCACCTCACATAAGCTTGATGGATTGGCATAACACTTGGAAGGCGTCATGTGTTCAACCTCTTGTAACTATGCCCTACAATTACTTTTGTAAAAGTGAAATATACCCACAAGAAGTTAGGAAGCACATAACTCGTATCAGTTGGTAGCTGAGCCAAGAACGTGCCTATAGTTTAGGATTCACTTTTAGGTAGAGATTTGAATTTGAATCCTTCGGCTCCAACAGAAACTATAAAAAGAGGATATGAAAGGCCCATGTCCATCTCAAGATTCAAAGATCATTCTGATGTACTTTCATTGAGAAGAGGAGCTCACCTCATAGCTGACTCATTTCTCATTCGTTGAGAATTGATTTATTTAATACATACATGATCATTACTTCTTATTCTTATTTCTCTGTCATAACTCCATGAGAATAGTGAACTTATCAGAGCTTGTCATCACTGTATAGTGGATCATTTCTCGTGATTTAAAGCATGATTGATAACACATAGTGTCTATTGTAATCCAACAAAGTTTCATTATCAATGCCTATCGCAATCTTCGGATATGAATCCAACTTTACTCACTGGTCTCTGATTGTCAAGACCTATAAATGTCGAGATGCTTGATTGATTTGCTAAAATATTTCTCTGCATATAGTCCATCATTTTTTATGATATCACTCATGATTGGTAGCTTGTGAAGCTAATTAGAGTTCCTTAATAGGAGTTTAGTCAATTGTTGCTATACTCAGAGAATGGTTCAAAACATTGAATAGATGTATCAACCAAAATAGCAAGTTTTGGACCTTGGATTATATTCCTACCTATCTGTTTTGATCCTATCATTAGTGGATTATCTTCCAAGCAACATATGTGATCATTCATGCTTATTTACTAGCTATAGAGGCCCACAACATTCTCCATCCATCACTTGGAGCAGGTCTGAAGCAGTTTTTAGCTGCACCAATTCATCTCCTATGACTTTCCACCATGTCACACAACATTGGTATTCGAGCAAGCAAAATCAAGAGGGGAGATGGATTTCCATCCTTCATTCACAAATTGGATAGGAATAACTACTCAGCATGGTCACTAAGGATGCAATTCCTTTCATACATCGCATACAATCATTTGTGACCTACCCATAAGGTCTCACACATCTCTCTTATCACCTTGCTCTAAAGACTCCTAGAACTCAATACCCTCTATGGACTCTTCACCTTACCTTTAGCATGTCACCAAATAAGTCCATCCTTTAAGATAAAGTTGTAAAACCTTTTCCTGATGGATCTATATTTATTTGTGGACCAATCTAAGGAGGATTTCAATGTACTCACATAATTTTCTATGTCTCTCCACTCACCATCATACTCATTCTTACAAAAATGCTTGTACACATACACTAGAGGATCATATCTCATCATGTGTGTTTCTGTTTCTACCTTCCATCATCATAATATTCATCATCAAATTGTACTCTTCAAAGCATATAAGCCACTGTGTTCCGCTTCCCAGCTATGTGAACGAAAGCGGGACTTATAAATTTACATATGAGATCCACGTCACTCTAATGAAATACTCTTTATGAGTCTTTAAAGCAGTCACTAGCCCCCATAACCCTCTCTTTATCTGTAGATATTTTCTTTCAGTGTCATGCAAAATCTTTGCACCAAAACGAACTCCATATCTCTGCCCCTTATCATCATGTTGTCCTATGACCCGGCCTATACCAATAGGAATGGTATCAAAAGTTAAGGTGATAGGCCTCTAACTTGAATAATCAACACTCTTTAGAAAAAACGGATTCAATTTGCAGTTGCTTTAGTTTACACATAGCTCTCGAATATTTCTCTATCCAAAGAAACTTCTTTTTCTTTCTTAGAAGATCATATAAAGGGTTTGCAATGTGAGCAAAGAGAGGAATCCAGATCACATAGAATACACAGACTCCCAAGAACCTCCTCACCTCACTGACATTAGAACACACCTCAGAAATCATGTTACTGGCCTCAACTTTCTATGGGTATGGCTTACGACTATAGCATCCACATAGATGTCCTACAATGAGGATCTCGTCGAATCTGAAAACGGATTTCTCTAGAGAAAATGTTATGCCCACCTCTTCAAAATTTTCAAATTTTTTTTGATAGTGAGAGATATGGTCACTAACAAACTTCCTACAACCAGAAGCATCTAATATCTCATCTTTCACTCTTTGCTCACATCCCTTTACCACAATATCATCAATGAAAGGCATAGTCACTAAGGTATAAAGTCTTGAAGGACGAGATTCATGGCATTCATCATGTGAGCCACAAAAGTCATCACTCCCTGCGGCAAGATACACGCGTACAAGGCCAAATGGAGTCTTCATCATCGTGATATCTCTGCTCTCAACAACCAACTGAAACTAGTCAAACCCTAAATACAGATCAACCATGGAGTAGATCGAATGCCCAACAAATGCTTTCGGAACTCATCTACTATAGGTCTTGTCCCTACATTTATGATCGTGAATTTATTTATAGGTTGCCGATCTTGAATGAAACGAAGTTTCCCATTCTTCTTGGGGATTGTGAACCACCTATTTGAATATGGAGTTGAGGATGGTTCCAATATCTGCATGGATATCTTTTCCTAGAAAAACCTCATCAACTCAGGTAAGTGAGCCTTTGGGACTGGTAAAGGTCGAATATTCCATGGTATATGTGGCACTCGAAAGATAATCATGGATGGTACTTGTTTTGGATCCTCACAACCTATCTCATGTGGGAGAAGTGCAAATGCTTTCTAATGCTTCTTGATGACTTGTATGAACTTTTCTTTCTTTTTTTTCTCTTAGGAGTGATCTTTCTCCAGCATTTATCTCTTTAACATATCCTTAATAAAATGATGCCTTATAAGCTCTCCTCATCGTAACATAGGGTCATCAGACACTCTTAGATATTTCTCATGTCTAACGTCTAGCAAACGTTGGGCTATGGGTTTCACTCTCTTTTCCACGGTCTTATACTTCATGTTCACATTCACTTCATGCTCTCTCCCGAACTCAATAATCATTTCATACTCTTGAATAGAGCTGAACATCATAATTTCATATTTTTCATTCCTCGCAAATGCCTGCTCAAGTTGTTCCAGAATACTCAAAAATCTATCCAACTAGATCACATTTTAAATCTTCTCATCAAGCACCATGATTCCTAAATTTTGATACCTTCTTTCATGAATTTTTCTGAGTTTATTTGAAGTATTTCCTTTTTCGTAAATAAAGCAACTTAAATGCAGATGAATATACAGTGTTGTGTGAAACGGTGGATAGTCATAGGGGATGAATTGGTGAAGCTAAAACATGCTTCACACCTACTACAAGCGATGGTGGGGGAGTGTTGTGGGCCTCTATAGCTAGGTAATAAGCATATATCATCACATATGTTGTTTGAAAGATCATCCACTAATTATAGGATCAAAATAGATAGGTAGGAATATAATCCAAGGTCCAAAACTTGCTATTTTCATTCATACACCTATTCAGTGTTTTGAACCATTCTCTAAGTACAAAAATTGAATAAATTCCTTTTGGGGAACTCTAAATAGCTTAACAAGCTACCAATCATCAGTGATATCATAAAAAATGATGGACTATATGCAGAGAAACGTGTTTAGCAAATCAACCAAACATCCTGACATTTATGGGTCTTGAGAGTCACAGACCAGTGAGCAAAGTTGGATTCAAATTGGAGGATTACAAGAGGTTTGATAATGAAACTTTGTAGGATTACAATAGACACTCTAATTAATCTATCATGTTTTGAATCACGAGAAATGATCCACCATACAGTGAGAACAATCTCTTACAAGTTCACTGTTATGATGGAGTTATGATAGAGAAATGGGAATAAGAGGTAATGATCATGTATGTATTAGATCATACAATGTCAATGGCAATAAATCATTGCTCAATGAATGAGAAATGAGTGAGCAATGAGGTGAGCTCCTCTTCTCAATGAAAGTACATCAAAATGATCTCTGAATCTTGAGATGAACATGGGCCTTTCATATCCTCTTTTTATAGTACGTTTTCTTGGAGCCAAAGGATTCAAATTCAAATCTATACCTAAAAGTGAATCCTAACGTATAGGACTAATTCTCTATTTCCTCAACTACCAAATGATATGAGATTATGTGCTTCCTAACTCCTTGTGGGTATATTTCACTTTTACAAAAGTAATTGTGGAGCATAGTTACAAGAGGTTGAACATATGAAGCCTTCCAAGTGTTATGCCAATACATCAAGCTTATGTGAGGTGATCAAGTATGTAGGTTCATGCTTAAATGCACCAACAGATCCCCCTCAAGATTTACATGCTTGATCTTCATTGCTTCTTGATTTCCTGCAATGCAATCATCAATTTGAACCTATTCATTTTTGTTCCATCCAATGCTTTGGTGAGTATATTTGCACATTGTAAATGAGTTGATACATATGATAATTGGATATCCTTGCTAAGAAATTTCTCCCTTACATAATGATAGTGCACTTCAACGTGCTTAGTCCTTGCATGGTATACATGATTATCAGCCAAATGAAGTGAAGTAATGTTATCTCCAAAGATAACTAAAGTGTGGGAATGTATCTCCAAATCTGCATATAATTGGTTAAGCCACATAACTTCTTGAGTTGCATTTGCCAAACCTCTATATTCTACTTCTGTGCCAGATAAGGCCAAAGTTTGTTGCTTCTTGGATGACCAAAATATGAGTTTTGAACCTGCAAAAGACAAGTACCCTCAAGTGCTTCTCCTATCATCCTAGAAGCCAGCCCAATCTGCATTAGAATACATCTTTATATCTATGTCAGAAGTGAAGGGATAGAACGATCCCTCATTCATTCTACACTTTAAACACTTTAGCATGCTCTTTGCAGCTTCCATATGAGGTTTCCTTGATACATGCATAAATTGACTGAATGTACTTATTGCATAGGCAATGTCTACTCTTGTTAAAGTAGCATAGTTGAAACTACCGACAAGTTGTTGATAACTTGTAACATCTTCAAGTAGTTCACCTTCATGTGAACTTAGCTTATGGTTGAGGTCCATAGGCATACTTGCAACTTTACTGTTCTCCATCTTAAACTTTACCAACATATCATGTATGTACTTCCTTTGTGTGATGAGTATACCTGAATTTATATACACAAGTTCAAAGCTAAGGAAGTAGGTTAATAACCCTAGATCACTGATTTTGAATTCCTTCATTAATTGAGCCTTGACCTGCTTGATACCATCAGAACAAGTTCCTGTAATTATGATATCATCTACATAGATACATAAGTAAACGACCTCTGATTTGTTCTTCTTAACAAACAAAGAAGAGCCTTCCTTGCTTGCTATAAAGCCTTGGTCCTACAAATAGGTAATAAGTTTATGGTTCCAACCTCTAGGAGCTTGCTAGAGACCATAGAGTGCTTTTCTAAGCTTGCATACATAACCTCCTTTTTCTTCATCTTGAATACCTAGTGGTTGTGCCACATACACTTCTTTTGATATCCAACGATTTAAGAATGCATTCTTGACATCTAACTGATATGAATTCCAATTGTTAGAGGCAGCAATACTTACAAATACCCTGATTGTGCCATAGGTGAAAATGTTTCTTCATAGTCTACTCCATGTGTTTGGGAAAATCCCTTTGCCAGTAACCTTGCCTTGTACCTGTTTATAGAACCATCAGAGTTATTTTTAATTTTTTATATCCACCTTGAACCAATTACCTTCATATCTGGCTTCTTGGGAACTAGATCCCAAGTGTGGTTTTCCTGCAATGCTTCTACTTGTTCGTGCATGGCTTCTCTCCACTCTTTCTTCTTCCTAGCCTCTTCAAATGAAGAAGGCTCTTTTGCCATAGAGTCTTTAGTGATGTACACAGAGTGGTTTGTGACCAATGATGTATCATATCCATACCTTATGGGCTTCTTACTTTCTCATTGTGATCTCCTTAAAGCTTGATTGGAAGACTTTGGTAGATGTTCTAATTGCTTGAATTTGGACTTGCGTCTTGACTTCTAAGCTTTGACATAAATCTACTCCTCATGCTCTAAGTTGATGTCTTCTGCTAAGTGTTGATCTTCTTGAGTGAGGGTTGGAAAATCATTTTCCAAATCATATGGTAGCTTGACTTTCCTGCAATCATCTTCAACCATGAATTATTCTCATCAAATGCTACATCCCTGCTAACTATGAATGCCTTGTTAGTGGGATTGTAGAGTCTATATCCCTTTTGATTATGATCATAACCAATAAATATACATTTCTCAGCCTTAAGATCAATCTTCCCTGTTATTTGTGATGGGATGTGTGCATACGCAATGTACCCAAATATTTTGCAATGATCCAATAAGGCTCTCCTATCATTCCATGCTTCATATGGTGTCATACCATCCAATGATTTGGATAGAAGCCTATTGACCAAGTAGACGGCTATGGAAACAACCTTTGCCCATAAAGAATTAGGTAATCGTTTCTCATTTAACATAGATATAGTTGCTTCAACAATTAACATATTCCTTCTCTGTGCCACTCCATTCAATTCAGCAGCAAACATGGTTGTTACTTCCCTCTTTATGCCTCTCTTCTGTCAAAATAGATCAAACTCATGTGAAAAGTACTCATCACCTCGATCAAACCTGATTCTCTTCAAGTTCCTTCCTGCTTGGTTTTCAACTAGTGCCAAATACTTCTTGAAACATGTAAATACCTCATCCTTATGCTTCATCAAATAGAGAATTGTCCACCTATTGTAATCATCAATAAATGAGACATAGTATCTTGAATCTGAGATGGATGGATCTTTGCTAGGACCCCACACATCAATATGTACGAGCTCCAAATAGTCTTCATGGATGTATCCTTTCCTATTGAATGCTTGCCTCTGAGGTTTGTCGAACTGGCAAGCTCCAACGGTGCTGCTTGGTCACATTGGGAATGCGAAGCACACTTTGATTCTTGCAAATTTGCTTTAGAGTTCTTTCTCCTATGTGGTCTAGCCTTTTGTGCCATAATTCCAACTTAGATAAGGTTGATCTCTATAACTGAGTAGTGCTATATTCCCTATGTCTTCAATTTCAAATGTCAACAATCTACCTAACTTCTCACCTTTGGAAATTCTTTTGAAACCTTGTTGGGAGTCTTCCATGCTTAGTGAACCTTACCTGTAGCCCTTTCTCTACAATCCGCCCAACACTAATTAGGTTTTTGGTTGTTCTTCGTGTTTCTTACTTTTACCTTTATCCTTAGCTTTATTCTTATCTATATAAAGGGCAGAAGATTAGTTACCTCTTGATTTGTCACCATTTTTGTTGAGATTTGTCTCATGGGTGAAGAGTTGCCCCATCAAGGTGTTGAGATCAAGTATTTGCATATCCATATAGAGTTCCATTGCTATGGTGAAGGACTCCCACTTGTCATTAACCTTGATTCCATTGATGATCTGCCTCATTATGTGCTCTTCCTCTATCTCTTCTCCAATGCTTTCGAGCTGACGAGCTACATCTTTCATTTTGGTTACATAATCAGCCACTCCTTGCTTTGGCTCTTTCTTGAGGGTTGTGAATTCCATCCACAACTAACTCTTCCTTGCTCCTATGTTTGAGGAGAAAATATGATGAAAGTACTTCCCAAGTCTCTTGGGAGGTCTTGCAAATCCTAACATATGGTAAAAAGAGATCAAAGATTGAGTTTAGTAGTATGACCTAGAAAGAGCATCCTTTGCACACCATATGGTTAATCTTTATTGCTCTTCCCTTGTTGGTTGATGCTTGCTCCTGTAAATTGGCATGTCTTTATCTCCTAAGATGTATCCATATAAGCTTCTCCCTTGAAAGTATCTAGGCGCATTCATCAATTAGGCATAGAGACCTATTACATCTGACTTACTGTCCTTGTATTCATTACAAGTGGTTGGTCGACCTTGTAACTATGCCCAAAGGGATAGATAAGATGAGGTATATCGTACTTGCCAGGGAGGACTTGACCAACCATGTGGAAGGTCAAGCTCTCTACATGAAGATGTCTTATAATGTATGCGAATTTCTTTTAGAAGAAATGATCTCGAGATTCCGTTATGTTGAGAAAATTGTTGCGGACACGGGAGAGTTAGATATGAAAGAGGCAAAAGAGTTCTTTGATCATCATGGAATTTGATTGTCTCTCACTACTTCCTATAACCCTTAGACAAATGGAAAGATCAAGAGAGGTTACCATTGTGAAGGCGATCTCTAAGGCCTGCAATGGTGACATAAAGCAATGGCCTAGATTTCTTCCATTCGTGTTATGGGCAGATAGGATGACATATACTCGGTCCACAGGTTTCATCCCTACTGAACTAATGTACTATCAAAAGCCATTCTTCCCCATCCACACTCAGATACTGACTTGGATAACGCTCTCGTGGAATGATGGAATGATGAGACAAGAGCTTTTATCATCGAGAAGTAGAACAACCTTGGCCGGGTGATCAAGGCCATGAGTTGATGCTAGTTTAATCATAGGCCTGACCTATATGTTGTCATGCACCTATATGGGTCGATAGGCAGGTGGAGGCACTTAGGAGAGGTGGAGAGAGCCATGCACTCATGTCGATTTCATGTAGGGCTGATGTTGTGTGTCATGCACTATGTTGGGTCAATAGACATGTAGGATAAACTTGGTTGGGTGGACAAATCCATGAGTTGCACCAAATTTTTGCATAGGACAACTTCTGAATATAAAAATAAAAAGAAAAACTGATGAGCGGATATAAATTGTAGAACAAAAGAAAAGAAAAAGAAAAAGAAAAAGAAAAAGAAACATAAAAGAGTAACGAAAAGAAAGGATCTGATGGAGAGTTGCACAGTAGGAGATGAATACGGGAATCTGGGAATAATTCTACAAACTGAGTAAGTAGAGCTTAGTATATGCTACTACTTAGGATAAGCTGCTTGATCTGAACAAGTTGAATGAACGCAAGATCTATGAAGCCTACAATTTATTCATATGATTACTTATCTCATTGCAGAATTGAAAACATAGTAACATGTATGTGAAACTTGCATTTGCTTTATTTTCTAAAGTTTGTACTAATCTTTATAAATTTGTATAAAATCAGGTTTAAAATTTTCAAAAGAAAAATATAAAAACAAAAAAGATTTTTTAAAAAGGATCTTGATATTCTTCTATTGTGTTTTGTAGGTTGGCCTATTGGGATGATGTGCATGTTTAGTGGGAGAGGATGTCAGGATGAAATCCCTCAGGGAGTGTACATCAAGAAATTTTTTTTCAAATTTATTTCATTTTCTTTTTGGCTATGGTGTGATGTTTTGACTATAGAAAGATAGAAAGAGTCATAAATTGTTTAAATGCTGGATTGATTGGACTGCTTAAGTGATGAGAACATTTCATTTGTACATTAAAACTGTATATTTATTTGTTTAAAGATCATTAAACCCTTAGAAATATGTTCCTTTACCCCTTGAAACTTACCTCTAACCCTTAGGAACCCCTAAACCCTAACTTTGACCCATGAAAAACTAGCTTGTAACCCTTAAAAAACCCTAAAACTGTAGTTTTGACCCATTGAAACCAAACTCAAATCCTAGAGAACCCTCGGCTTTTAAAGCCCAATTGTAAATAAACTCATTAATTGATGTATCTCACCTTAATTATAGTTAAACCCTAACTTTACCCAAAATAAAACCCTAGGTTGGAACCTTAGGTTCACCATTTAATCTAGTTTTCAATGCTTAGAGAGAGAGAGGCAGACATGAGTCGGCAATGATGGCAAAGCTTTGTAGAGAGAGAGAGAGAGAGAGAGAGAGAGAGAGAGAGAGAGAGAGGATAGGTTTATGAAGGTTGCACTCGTCGATTCCCTAGAGTTGGCAAATGAAATAAATGGAGAAATGTGTGCTAGGAATCGAGTATCCATTCAGGTAGATCGAGTGCTTCACTTCATCAGATGCATGTCTATTGAAATATGTCAAGTTTTGGAAGGATGCAAAAGTTACAAATTGCACCAATCGCAAAAGCAATCCTTCATATCATGCGAGTGAATTAGAGAGACAAAGCTACTCCACAGTCCTTTACCTGTTACTAACGAACTCCTTTTGTAACTCAATTCCTTAGAGAAAGGAGTCTAGGAGATCGGGAATCAGTGACCAATTTTGACCATTATTGTCATTACAATTACATGCATATTTGTTCTCGAGTGAACCTACTTCCAAAATCTATTCCAATCGTCAGCAAGTCTGACTCACACATGGTCATGGAAAGTTGCACTTTGTCAATTTTGACATTTTATACTATACTTTTGAAACAAATTTTTATGAGTACTTTGAATTAATGCATAAAATTGGTTCCAATATTTTGTACTTTCATAAGGTCATACAGTTCACTCAATATGAAAATTTATAGAGTTGCAATATCTATACTTCACTTTATGTTTTATTAAGGTGATTTCTATGAGAAATGGTGCAAACTGAACATATGAGACAAAATCATATTACCTCTCAAACTTTAAGATTATGGGAAAAAAAGAGAACCAAAGCAGAGTAAAATTGAAATCAAGTAAAATTAAATCAAACAAAAGCATATTCATTTAAACAGTATAGTCCTTTTTTCGTGTAAATTTTTCATTATGCTAATGAAGAACTTTTTCTCTCGTAGATTTTCTCTCTAGATTATTGCTCCTGATTTGAAGAAAAGTGAAGTGAAGAAAAAGTTTTACTTGAAGTGATTTGAAGAAAATCTTTTGGAGTCTGTGAAGACCGAAGACCAAAACGAAGATTCAAGTTTAGGGCGTCCTTTCGCTGTGGCAGAGTGACCATTTTGTATTGAGAGATATGCACTATGGTGGAGTATTTTGTATTATTCAAAGTCATTTTATGATGCCCATTTGTATATTCATCACTATCATTGGGCATAGTTATCTCGAACTCCCAGTTCTATCATTTTATTTTAGAGCATTGTATTTGTTATTCCATATTTATGATGCCTAAGTCTAGGATCCCAGGCCTCATGTTTTAGGCCTTTTTCCCCTTTCCCTTTAGAAGTGTGAGCCTATGACGATTGACCACGGTAGATGGTGAGGTGCCCAACTTGCAAACGCCACTCACTGGATGGGGACGATGTAGAGGGGCTTGATCTAACCATGCACCACTCCCCTGCTTGACCTCCTTCTTCTTGAGAACACATTTTTTTGGACCCAGATTCCCTACTGGAGAAGACACAGTAACGTCTCCTCCATTGGCCAAATAATCACTTTGGAGAGAGTCAAAGTAGACATCATCAGAGAGAAAATGCTACTGAAAAACAAATGCTTTCAAAAATGTGTCTTTCATATGAAAGCCCTTCCTTTTCTGTGTAGCATATGCTCTCTTCCACCCTATGCTTCTATGTTTCTCCTCCTCTCTAAGTGTTTTACAATCCTCACTGAAGTATCCAAATTTCTCAGCTTTATATCCTCATTTCTTTGCCTGCCAAAATCTTCCTCTCTATATTGCATAACAGAACACCACGCCCTTTTGAAGTGCTGAACTCTTCTGAAGTATGCCCATATTTCTCGCTTCCCTTCTTTTCTTCTTCGCGATTTCTTCCTCATACATATGCATTCACCTGTAGTGGCCTTCCCCACACTCATAGCTTTCTTGTACAAGCCCACGTCTGTCCAAATGTCTCCCTTAGTTGCCCCAGATTCTTGTGCCAAATCGGCTTTTTGAGGAAAAAAACCCAAGAGAGATCAATGATGCAATCCCCCATGTATATGCCCTCAAAGTTCTCCCAATGCTTCTTGAATTCACCAAAAAACAGAAGGTTTCTATGATCTACATTCTCTCCCACTTACACATGCTTAGATTAGTACACATTTCCATATTTAGTTTTTGCTCGTTTACCTCCTCCTATCATCAAACAAGGATGAAGGATAATCTCCACCATGCATTCTTCCTCAAGCTACAAGATGACGTGCATTTTTATAGAGAAACTTCAAAAAAACCCTTGCTCGATGCAAATGAATGGGATCATTTGTAAGCTTATATAGAGCGAGAATTGTGTAAGCATTGCCATTGACACCATGACAAATACCAATGCCTTTAAGCTATCCTCGTCTCCATATCTCTTTCCCTACATCAAGTGCTTCCTATTTGAAGATGGAATCACATGGAAATACCTCTATTGCTTTGCAAAGAGTCAAGACGATTCAAGGTGCACCATGACACCAATGAACTAGTGTCTCTTCCTCATGTCCTTGAGCAGTGGGATAATTCCCAGAAGGAAATCGATCTTTTATCATTTCAATACCATTTTGTCCAACTTGAATGTCATTCATGAATTTACATTGCCGCTAGCTCGTCAAATCACGACCCCAATGCCGTCACTATGTGGGTTGGTATAGGCATTTGTATGGGCATTAGTATTTCTAGCAATTATGGACACTTATAATGATTCTTAAACCGATGCCTATGCTAGCACATATACCGGCATCTATATTTTTCGACGTCTATCCGGGCCAAAACCTTCTACCGATTATATTGATGGTCAAATGACCATTGTATGACTAACGTGGTCTTTGAAGGCATTTCCAACGATCATACCGATGCCGGGGTGTGACCATCGGTATGGATGGCATTGGTATGCCCCTCATATGTTGTAGTGAACTCCTACTACATGCTTAACATCCATCCTAGCGAGATTTTCATAGCTCAAAGATCCTACAATGTACCTATACAAAGTAACATCTTGAATGTTTTCTCCCTCATGTGCACTACTCTTTGGAATCACCTCTAATGGATTTGCAATAGACTTGCAATTACATATGCCATACTTTGCTAGTACATTAAGAATGTACTTTCTTTGCATGAAGTATATGCTTTAATCCCTATAGATTACTTATATGCCTTAGAAGTATTACGATTACTCATAAAAACTAGAGTCTTAGAAATACCATAATTGCCCCTCATCTTGAGTAGGCCAATCTAAAATAAATGAGACCTTCTTGAAAGATCCATTTGAACTCCATCTGTCGATATGAAATGCCTTAAATATTCTATCTCTCGAAGGAACAATTGATTTTGTTTTGGATTTACAAACAACTGATTTTCTTTCAACTTATTTAATACTAATCTAAAACAACTTTCATGCTAATGTAAAAACCTACTATACACTAAAAAATTGTCAACAAAATCCACAACACACTTCCCAATGAGTAGCCGTAGAATATCACATTAATATCATGAAAGTAGTGGGTGAATTTTCAAACCAAATGATATAACTACACTCATAATTCCCAAAACACGTTCTAACAGATGTTTTATATACATCTTGGTCTTTTAAACTAATCTGATGGTAGCCACTTTTCAAATCTATTTTACTGTATACAATAGCTCCACCTAGAGCATCTAAAAGATCATCTATCATGGGAATTGGATATTTGTGCTTTGTGGTAATATTATTGAGTACCCGATAATTCACACACATCCTACAAGATCCATCTTCCTTCTTCATGAGAAGAACTGGTGTTGCAAAGGGCGAGTAGCTAGGTTTGATTAGCCCTTTTTGCAAGTACTCGCACGACCATGTGGACTTCATTCTGCTCTTGTAGACTCATTCAAAATGGTGATTGAGCGGTTGGACTAGCTCTTGGTACTAATTTGATTCTATGCTCAAGGTTCCTGCAAGGAGATAGTCCCAAAGGTAGTCCTTTCAAAAATAACTCTTGGAATCCTACTCTTACTTTATCAAAAAGTACTTGAGCATTCCAACCAGAGGTTCCATGACTACATGAATCCATCACTACACACAATGAATATACAAAATAAAGAGAAGAATAACTTACAATCGATCTTGATCAACTTTGTAGTACTTACCAATCATGTCTCTTGGAGATCTTGCTCTCCACTTATAAATAGTTGCTTCCCTTCATGCTCAAATTGATACACATGCGAAGCAAAGTCTATCACTTGTTGTTTCCTAGCATGCCACTTTTTAGTTAGGACTACATCAAAACATGCAAGTGGAGCTATTTCAAAATCCAATCTTTCGTCATAAGATTGGCTAAATGGGCAAAATTACCAATCGTTAGTCCCATATCTCAGTTCCTTTCCCATTGACTAACTCTACTATGTATGCATACTCTAACTCCATAGTCTCTAAGTATAGCCTTCTGACTAGTCAAGAACTAATCAAATTGTGTGTAGACCCAATGTCAAAGAGTACCTTGACATGCTATCCTACCATGACTCCTCCTAGGAAAATGAGCTCCATATGTGGGAAGTAGCATCCTTTATATGCCACTAGCAAAAGCACAATGTTTGGCACAATAAGAACCTTCTTCGTGACCATCATGGCTACTACACGAGATGATATATGAGATGGGGAATCACCAAAATCCTCATCTGCCATCACTCTGTGCATGTGTATGATTGACGAGTATGGTCGCTGCTATTTTCTTTTCCTTGGGATAGTCCTTCAAGAGGTTCTATAGTAGACAACCATGGCATAATCCTTCTTTCATTTCCTTGTCTTTTTGTTGTGGGGTAAGGATAGACTTATTGTATGCCCTATTTGCCAGAAAAGAAACTTTCCTTTTCTCTCTTGAAATTTTCTTGATCATGTGCACCTGCTTAGCCTCTTTCGAAGGTTGTGCACTCATCAAGCCAGGAGTAGACATAGAGAAGAGCCTGCTTATCTTAGTCCATGAGGACCTCCGAACCTCAGAGCTTAAGCCTCTATGGGCATCCTTATAAACTAAAGCCATCTCCATGGCCTATTCCAGGGAGTGACACCTCTCCTTCCTCACTAAAGGTTGAATAGTTTCTTTACGTCCCAAGACAAAATTGTGAGAAGTACCTCTTTATACGTATCTGAGTATTCTTGAGCTATTTGGTTTTTCTAACTAGTGAGAAACTAAGTGTCTAGTGCTCTAGACCTATCATGAGGTAGTATGCCCCTATCATTAGTGACCTCTAGTGGGAATCCAAATTGTAAAGGAATATGTTTATATATGAACTTTGAGACCTTCTATGTAGTGCAATCTAAAGTGGAATTAGTTTCTAACCATTTAGCTGAGTAGAACATAGCCATCAAAATATACCTTTTATTACCATGTTGACTTGTTGGACTGATGGTTCTTATGTGATTTTGACCCCACTATTCAAAAGGTTTCCATCCATTCAAGTTTCATCATGTGTTGAACATTTAACCTTGTTGGAGGATAAGAACATATTTGACAAATATTGCATCCTTTGGCATATATGTGGGCATCTCTATATAGATAGTGCCACCATAACCCTATTCATAGGATTTTCTGAGTGAAGTCATTCCCCTTGAGATGTCCTTCACATTGTGCAACTTCAAGCAAAAGACTTAATTACTTCCTACGAAAAAATGTTGGTGTATTTCATCCAATCCTAGTGCTTGATCATACATAAATGTAAGCATTTCTTATACACACCTTCAATGAGAGAGTCATAGAAACATGCTCTTATAACGTTTGAAAAGTTATTTCCTTGAAAAGTAAACGTTATCGAAGAAACTCATGACTATGTTAGGCATGAATTATGAGCTAATTTTGGAGTGATTGATTAGCTAGATAATTCCTAGAATCTAGGGGAACTTTTAGGTACAATCCCTCCAAGATTTGAATTCAAATATCATTATAAAAATAGCTATGCATAGTCATAGATTAGAGCTGCACTTTGAGCTACATTCTAGAGAGACTTTGATCAAGTAGCAAGCCACAAGTGAAGGACACATTGTGCTACTCCTTCCCAAGCTTCATTTACATTCATATTATCTACAATATGTTCAATACAAATTGATTTTCTAGGTATAATTTGAAGTTATTCTCATTTGCTACTACAGATTTACGATCATATTTTCAGTCAACTTGAGTGAGTGAGTTCTATGTGTATACTTGGTCATCTGATAAGATTATGTTGCTATATTGATTTCTCTCAGTATGGTTCATAAAAAATTATCATATTTGTTGCTTTAGATTCATTATCTATCCAATTAAAAGTGTGAAAAATATCTTTGTTCAATTTTTAGTAGGCTATGAGCTCTGAGTTAGTTTCCAAAGTGTAATCCATTCCAAAATAGCAAGTTTTTGCTTCATCCGTTTAAGTTTTGTTTCATCCATCTTGTATCAACTACTGAGTTTTGATGAATCAATTTGCGATTGGTACTCCAAAAGCACTACGGTAGTTTATATGCATCCTTAGCAAGCAAGAGGTGTCTACTTATCATCACTAAAGTTATCTTGGCAGGTGTAGAGCAAGTTTTGCAGCCCAGGCATATCTTTGGAGTGTATCTTCCATCTCCCCTCATAGTGATATTAGAGCAAAGATAAATCAATATGAGATATGGATTTCCTTACATCATTGACAAATTGGATAGAAACAAGTACTCTTCCTAGTCCCTAAGGATGGAAGCCTAACTTCAAGGGAGAAATCTATTTGGATAGATATTTAAAGATGAAGTGATGCCAACAATGAGAAGCAAAGGACAAGCGTCACATGAAGAGCAAGAAAGGCTTACAACTTTGTGCTCAAAGGATGCACTAGTAGATCCTACATCTTAAAATCAATCTCTAGTTTTCTCTTTAATAATGTGAAAGGATCCAAGACCTCAAGAGAAACTTGGAAAGCACTTGCTTCCTTCTTCTCTTCAAATACTACAACAAGGAAGAACCAACGATGGATGGAGTTTACTACCTTGAAGAAAATTCCAAAGCAAATTGTGATTAATTATGTCACCAAAATGAAGGAGATGTATGATCACTTAGGAAGCATTGGAGAGGTAATTGAAGAAAATCAAATCATAAGGCAAATCATCAATGGAACTAAGGCTGATGACAAGTATGAATCTTTCACAATTGCCATGGACCTATACATGGGCATGCAAGTGCTTGACCTCAACACTCTTATGGGCCAACTCTTCACACATGAATCAAAGCTAAGCAAGAATGGTGAATCCTCAAGAGGTAATCATCCTTCTACCTTATACTCCGATAAAGTTAAAGATAAGGATAAGTCAAAGTCTAAGAAGAATGAAGACGAAGGTAGCTCTTTCCAAACCAACTTCACAGGTAGAGGAAAAGCTAGAGGAAGAGGTAGACGAGGAAAGTAAGGCAGGGGTAGACCCCAACCATCTCAATCTTGTAACATTTGTGTTTACTCTAATCATACCAAACGAATTCAATCTTGTAATAGGTAGAGGAAAAGCTACATGAAGAGGCAGAGGAGGAAAGTAAGGCAGGGGGAGACCCCATGCATCTCAATCTTGTAAAATTTGTGTTATAGAAACCCAAAGAATTCAAGAGGAAGAGGATTCAATAGAGGTGGCTATGGATTAAATAGAGGCATATACAATGGAGGATACAACAACTACTACTTTAACAATAATAATCATCAAAATGGATATAGAGGAAGAAGGAATTACAACAATTACACTGAAGATCAAAGTGAAGAAGACTCACTACTCTTTATTAACCTATCATTTAAGGAGGGTAAGGATGATGATCATGTTTTTCTATATTGACTCAGGGTGCTCAAATCATGTATCAAGAAATGTGGCATTGCTCTCTGATTTAGAAGATCCCAAAAATAAACATGAACTGCAGACAGGTGATGATACAAAACATTTAGTGGAGAAAGTAGGTAATGTCAAGACATTAAATGGCCACATGAATCTTCTTAGCAAGGTTTTGTATGTACCTACCATAACCAAAAATTTGATAAGTGTTGGAAAAATTGTGGAGAAGTGATTGCAGGTTAGGTTTACAAGACATGGAGCATATGTGGAAGACCCCAAGCAAGGATTTAAAAGAATTGCCAAGGGAGAGAAGACAGGAAGACTCTTGACCTTTGAAGTGGAGGACACCTAGATCATAGCATTATTTAGCTATGGATCTCAAACACTCTTTGAATTGGAGGTATGGCACAAAAGGCTTGCTCATATTGGTGAGAGAACTTTGAAACAAATTTGCAGGGATCAAAGTGTACTTTGATTGCCCAACATCACAAAACAACATATGATATACAAGTGTGGAGCTTGTAAATTTGGCAAAGCTTATGGACAATCCTTGAAAAGAAAGTCTATATCCATTAGGAATTATTGGACCTTCTACACATAGATGTGTGGATCCAAGCAAAGAACCTTCTATTTTAGGTTCAAAATATTGTGTATCTTTTATTGATGAATATAGTAGATGTACAATTATGTACTTTATGAAGCATAAAGATGAAGTCTTCAATTGTTTCACAGGTAGATGTCGTAAGAAGATCAGATCAGATGCTAGTGGAGAATACGTCTCAATTGAATTTAAGAGAGAGTCATCAAAAGAGAGGTGACAACCAGATACACACTTGAACTCAATGGAGTAGCTGAAAGAAGTAACAGAACAATAGTTGAGGTAGCCAGATCAATGTTGAATGAAAAGATTTATTTTCTTGGAATTCAACTTGTCTATACACATTCAAGTATCTAGGAAGTATGTACATGGCATGCTTTCTAAATTTAAAATAGAGAATACTAAGTGTGAAAGTACACCCATGCAGTTGAATCATAAGCTAAGTGCTTATGAGGGAGGACCTATTGAAGATATGACAAGCTATTTAAGATTTGTAGGAAGCTTTAATTATGCAACTCGCACAAGGATGGATGTACCCTATAGTCTTAGCATACTCAATCAATTTATGCACAATTCAAGGAGGCCACACATGGAAGCACCCAAGAGAGTGCTCAAATACTTGAAGGGAACCATCAGTGAAGGGCTTTTATAGCCCTTCACCTCTGAAAATGATATCAAACTTTATTTAGATACACATTGGGTGGTTCAAAGCATGACAAGAAGAGTACTTCAAGACATTTGTCATTTGGAAGATCAAAGCTAATTTCTTGGTCTTCAAAGAAGCAACCAACTATTGCTCTATCATCTACGAAAGATGAATACAAAGCATTGGAAAATGAAACACAAAAAGCTATATGGTTGAAATGCTTATACTCTGATTTGGGTTACATAATTTAACTCCTTATATTTTTGGTGATAATACAAGTTCACTTTAGTTAGCAACTAATCGAGTTTACCATGCTAGAACCAAGCATATGGAAGTTGATTATCTTTATGTAAGAGAGAAGCTAATGAGCAAGGATATTCAATTGTCCTAAGTTTCCACTAATATTCAATGTGCAGATATGTTGATTAAGTAATTGGATGGTATCAGGCTAAATAGGTCCAAAAGCATGATTGGATTTCTAGAAATCAAGGAGGACTGAAGACTCAAGCATACTAGGCTTGAGGGGGAGCTATTGGTGTATCTCATCCAAGCCTACTTCTTCATCATACATAAGTTTAAACATTTCTTATACACACTCTCAATGAGAGAGTCATAGAAACATGCTCTTGCAACCCTTGAAAAGTTATTACCTTGAAAAGTTAAAGTTATTGAATAAACTCATCACCATGTTAGGCATGAATTATGAGCTGAATTAGGAGTGATTGATTAGCTAGATAATTCCTCAACTTTAGAGGAATTTTTAGGTAAAATCCCTCCAAGGTTTGAATTCAAATACCATTAGAAAACAAACTTTTAGGGAAGTAGTAGATTGTGCTCTTTGACTACAGTAGACATGATTTCAGAAATATGTTTTTAATTAGAAGAATACCCACATAGGGAAAATAGTAAAAGAATATGTAGCTGATACAAGAAATCCCACAACCTAGGACTAATAGGTATAGATAACTCAGCTAGAGATGATACAAGAGATCCCAGAACCCGAGATCGTAAGTATGGAGCAAGATCTCTTGATTACAAGAACTCGTTTCTGGGAGATGAATTAGATACAAGAAAGAACTTGAAAAGATCTCATACTATGGGATTACAAGAAGACAAGACTAGATTTCCAGTATACAAGACTAGACTGGACTAGAGCAAGAGAAAAGACTAGAACTTGAGCTGGAACTTGAAAGTACTTACTTGCTGATCAAGACTCCTTGAGCTCCTAAGACTAGCATTGGCAAGACTGAGTATGTATGTGGTTAAGGCCTCCTTATATAGGATTTCAAGGTTGCAAGTTGATGATGTCATTAATGATATCACCAATGTGAATAAGACCTTGGAATGTTAGAATCTAGCAAATAGAAAGTGGATCTTAGGTTTTTGGTACGTTCGAGATGCAATGGAAGCATTGGTTTCTCCTAATTCTAAACCAATCATGAGATATAGGATTCACATGGAATCTTAGATTCAGGATGGCTTCCTTTGTCCATGACATCACCTCCCCCTCAAGCAACGAGTTCCACGAGGAGCGATCATGTTCTCTGATCTCGGACTCATTGGATTTATCTTATGGAATTCTCAAACCTTGATTGGTGCTCTCTAAAGTTTTTGGCAGGTTCCGAAGTACCATCACTAACATCATATCCTTCCTAATGAATAAGGTATTCCAATCTTCCTCGGGATATTCTCAAATCTAGGACATACTTGACTTCAAATTCTTGATGATCGTCAATCTTGATACGTGGTGAGGGACTAGGTCTCTCCCCCCTCAATGGTTAAATGTGATATGGATACATAGAAAACTGGATGTATTCTCATCGTACTTGGTTGCCGGAGCTTGAAGGTGACTGGATTATTCTTGGCCAAGATGGTGACTGGACCAAATCTTTGATGATCTAACTTTGCACAAGGCCTTGAAGTTTGCAAATTTGTTATAAGTAACCATATTTTATCCCCAAATTGATACGATGGATTCTAAACACAATGTTGATCTGCATAGTACTTATATTGTTCTTGAGATTTATGGACCTCTTCCTTGAGTTCTTTGTAAATGTCCATCGGACACTGGGCTTTGTCTCTGATAGCTTGGTTCTTGACATGATTTGAGAGTTTTACATCCATCCTTCGATATTGTCATATTTGCAAAGAAGGGAGTCTGCTTAGTAGATGCATGAACACTATTGTTATATGCAAACTCTGCAAAGGGTAAACACTCAAACCAATCATTTTGATGATAGTTATGGGTGCAATGGAGATATTGCTCTAGGACGTGATTCACCCATTCTGTTTGTCAATCAGTCTGTGGATGATTTGTTTTACATATTTTACCTTGAACACCAAGGAGCTTGGAAACACTATTCCAAAAGCTCGATATGAACTTTGGACCTCGATCAGTGACAATACCATCAAGCAATCCTTGAAGCCTAAAGATGTATTTGAGAAAAATTCTAGCAATGCCTACACTTGTGATTGCCTTGGTAGTTGGAATGAAGTGTGCTATCTTTACAAGAATGGCATCATACTTATTTGTTGTAGATCTCTTATGAAATCCATAGATAATGAAGTCATGGCCTTTCTCAAATAGGTAAAGGTTACAAGAGGCCATGAGGTTTATGTCGGGGTACCTTAGATCTATTGCAAGTGTGAGAGGTTCTGATATATTCTTTGACTTCCTTCCATATTAGAGGCCACCAAAAATCCCTTGATATGAGTTCCATTGTTTTATTCACTCCAAAATGTCCTCTTCCAAGGTTCTCATGACGTTGTTGAAGTACTTAGATCCTATTTCCTTGAGGGACATACAATAGGTTCTTATAGAGCAGTAATCCATCCTTTTCTTGAAATTCATTTACCTCTTGATCTTTCTACTTAATGTTACAAAATAATTAAGCTTCTGGTAGATTCTCACGGGTCAAATGGTTCAAGGCTAAATCTTCATGATGGGTTGAAGAGATAGCAGCTAATTGGAGATACTCAAGCTTGAGTAATAGACTCTCCTGTTGATCAAAGGCCTATTCACCCTTCTTTGGTGCAAGGTAAGATCTTTTGGACAAGGCATCTGACTAACATTGTTGACGTCCTGGACGTTATGTGATGACAAAGAAGAATCAAGATCGCCTTTCATTGAGGATGCAGGTGGTCATAAAATACTTTAGGTTCTTGTGATCTATATACACATTAACTTTATGAGCTGCTCCTTCTGAATGGTGATGCCAAGTATCACAATGCGTCCACTATAGCAAGAAGTTGTTTACATGAATTTCATAATTGACTTCTAGAGGGTAAAATTTCCTTGAATGATATTCAACTAGATTCAGGTGTCCATCATCTCCATATGGGGAAAGAATGGCCCCTAGGACAAAGTCTCATGCATCTCTCTCTAGGAAGAAGGGCTTACTAGAATCAGCATGAACTAGAATTAAGGTAGTAGTGAATGTTGATTTCAAGTCTTGAAAGGCTTTTTTCTGCTTGTTTGGTCCATGAGAATTTGGAATTCCCTATAAGCTTGGTAAGAGGTGCCACTATCTTGGAGTAATCTCTGATGAATATCCTGTAGAAATTGGCAAACCCCAGAAAACATTGTACATCTGGAACACATGAAGGTGGCTGCCAATCAAGGATTGTCTCAATCTTCTTAGGGTCCATAAAAATTCCTTTATCTAATACAATGTACCCTAAAAATTCCACTTCTATCTTATAGAAAGAGCACTTTTCCAATTTCGCATATAATTCTTTTTCTCTTAGTTTCTCTATGACTATCTTTACATGACATTCATGATCCTCTATGTTTTTGGAGAATATCAAGATATCATCAATGTATATTACAACAAAATCTATGTAAATATTCTTGAAAGATATCATTCCTCATATGTTGGAAGATAGCTAGAGCATTTGTGAGACCGAATGGCATGACTACATATTCAAAATGGTCATACCTTGTTCAAAATGTTGTCTTGCATTCATCTCCTTATCTGATCTTGACAAGGTTGTAAGCTCCTCGAAGGTCAATCTTTGTGAAGACTTTTTCTTCTCCAAGACATTCCAAGATCTCTTATATGAGTGGTAGAGGTTATGTGTACTTTATAGTGACTTTATTCAATCCACAATAGTCTACACACATCCGAAGAGTCCCATCCTTCTTCTTTACAAATAAAATAGGAGCTCTTGCTGAGAACCTTGAGTTTTTGATAAAATCCTTTGCTAGATTCTCATCAATGTTCTTGCGTAGTTCTGTAAGTTCCTCTTGGGATAGTCTATAGATTGGTCCAAATGACATTTGTGCTCCCTCTTGAAGTTCTATGGCACAATCATAAGGTCTATGCTCTAGGAGGATTTTTTTGAAAAACATCTTCAAAGCCTTTGTTCCATGTTTCTTAACCAATCCTTCATCGATGAAACATGAGGAGACTCCTAAATCTACTAGGGTTGTAAGGGAAACGGTCTTCTTGGCCATGATTAACTTGGCATGTGCAAGACATGTTTCTATGGGTGTAGCTAGAATTAGGAGACCTTACCTATCTCATGGTCCCATTGTACATTCTCTTTTACTATTGGACTTCCTCATTTCCCTACTCTATAAGGCTAGCTAGGACTTTGGATTTCGTTCTCTTCTTGGGACAATTAATTGCAATATGGCCACAGTTTCCATAGTACAGATATAACTTGTTATCCCTCCTCTATTTCTCTTGTGGTGTTAGAGATTGGAGCGTAGTTATATCTATCTACATAGGTTCGGGCATAGAATCATCTCTACGAGTGGGCTAGAAGGGTTTCCATTGGCAAGGTCTTCCTTCTATTTATTTTTCTTGTTTCCTTTCAAAAAGGTGGTTATCACATTGAATAGCTTGGTTGTTGTATTCATTCTATATCTTAACCTGTGGCATCATGAGCATAAGGTCCTTTACATCATCACTTAAACCCCATCTAAATTGGCCTATGAAATAATATTCATGCCAAGTGAGGTCACATATCAATTGTCTAAATGTTGACGCATAGGTACAGGTAGGGTGGTTACCTTGACATAGCTTTTGGAGTTTTGTTTCTGCCACTCGAATCATGTCGGCCTCTCCAAATGTGGCAGTGAGTTCTCGAAGAAACCCCTCATAGTCATGAAGTACTACCATATCCTTCTCCAAGATTGGGGCAAACCATGATAATGCTTGACCATAGAGCAAGGTTCCAATAAAACTGACCTTGGATGTATCGTCATGGTATCTATCATGCAATATACATATGTACAATTTGACTTGTTGTAGGAACCCTCAAAACTTTGTGAGATCACCATGGAACTTTTCTACCATGAATATTTTGGGTTCCTTCATGAAAGATGAACTAGGACATTGGTTCATTTGAAAGCTTCCTTGATTTGCTTGAAGATTCCCGACTCATTCTTGTAGTTGCTCAGATGTTCCATGTCGACTTGTGTCTAGCTATGAGTTAGGTCCTTGATTTCTTGTTGAAGACTTTGAAGTGATGCCACAATCTGTTCATAAGCATTCTCCATGATGCTTGGTCTTGAATAGAAGCTAGTCTTGCCAAAATGGTAGGGGAGCACTAGATTGTGCTCTCTGACTACAATAGACAAGATATTGGAAATATGCTTCTGATTGGAAATATGCTTCTGATTACAAGAATACCCACATAGGGAGAATAGTACAAGAATATGTAGCTGATAAAAGAAGTCCCACAACTTCGGACTAATAATTATATATGACAACTAGAGATGATACAAGAGATCCCACAACCCAAGATCCTAAGTATGGAGCAAGATTTTTGGATTACAAGAACTTCCCTCTCAGAGATAAACTGGATAAAGAAGGAAATCTACAAGATCTTGTACTATAGGATTACAACAAGAGAAGGCGAGATGTCCAGGATAGAAGACTAGGCAAGACTAGAGCAAGAGACAAGACTAGAACTCAAACTAGAACTTGAAAGTACTGACATGGTGTGAGAACTCCTTGAGCTCCCAAGACTAACATTCGCAAGACTAAGTATGTATGTAGCCAACCCCTCCTTATATAGGATTTCTAGGGTAGTTCCCAAGGGCAATTGCCAGCTGATCATATCATCAATGATGTCAACAATCCGAACAAGACCTCCAAATGTCAAAATTTAGCAAATAGAAAGTCGATCTTAGGGTTTTGGCAAATTTCCAATGCAATGGAAGCATAGGGTTCTCTGAATTCTAAAACAATCATGAGATATAGGATTCACATGGAATCTAAGGTTCAGAATGGTTTCCTTTGTCCATGACAACACCTATGCATAGTTTCATATGAAGCACTTTGAGATACATTCAGGAGAGATTTTGATCAAACACGAAGCCACAAGTGAAGCCAATTCTTTGGTGAAAGGGTCTATAGCCTGCTCTTTTTTTTTCACAAAATGAACATCCACTTAATGATTACTAACTTTTTCTCTAATAAAATGGAAATGCACCTCAATATGCTTGCTTCTAGCATGATGAATTGGGTTATTAGCTGAATATAGAGCTGAATTGTTATCTCCATAAAGGAAGATTGTTCGAACCTACACATCTAAGTCAATTTGTGGTTCATTAACCAACATAGCTTCGCATTTGGTTAGAGCCAATGCTCTATACTCTACCTTTGTTAAAGACAATGCAACTATGGGTTGCTTCTTCGATATCCATGAGATAGTCTTTGTTCCTAGCATGAATACATACTCCGAAGTTGATCTTCTATCCTCAATAGAACCTGCCCAATTAGCATGACTCCATAATCTAAGTATTATCTCCTCTCCATAGCTATAAAATAATCGATGATTAATTATATTTCTCACATATCTAAGCACCCTCTCCGGTGCATTTAAGTGCTCTTGAGCGGCTACATGCATGAATTGAGCACTTACTCCTACCAAATAAGATAGCTCATGTCAGAATATGTCTCTCTTGATGATGGTGCTTTGGATGCCTTCACTATAGTTGACATGGTTAGGTTAGCAAGGATAGCATAGGCTTCATTAGCATTCAAGAGTCTGATGTAGGACTTATTATGCTCATCAATAGACATCGTTGTTGGTGTTCGAGCATTTGCACTTTTATTTAATTTGTTAGTATTTCAATGATTCTCACAAGCATATAGTGAGTAGGAACTCTACCAAAACTCCATTAGTCCTTGCATCAATCAAATGTGAGCTCGCCTCCTATTGATATGAGTCTAGAAGAGTTTGACATGGATGAATACACCTTGGTTGAGGTATTTTGTGTAGAGTGATTGGTATGGGTTGAGGTCCGGCCTCTTCCTGTACACTACAATATAGTCCTACATCATTATTTGTATGTTCTTACACTTATGGTCACATTGAATTTTAAGTGGGATATTTTTGGGGATGTAAGGGTCATGTGAACTTATAGATTCATAACATATATCATTTATAGATCATTGCGTCAGGAAGATCATCATGTTGGTTTCGAGGCTCCCAAACATGTATGCGAATCTCTCCTCTCCTCTCTCTTCCTCCGGCTTCTCCTTGCTCCTCTTTTTCAGCCCACCAAAGCCCGTAATTTCTGTGCATATATTAAAACACATGAACAACTGCAATACATTCTTCTTAGACCTTTTCCAAAAAGAAGGGTTGCAAAAAAAAACAAAAGGCATTATAACTTTGAGATTTTTAGAGCATTATTGAGATCATTTGTGACCAAAGAAATTCATTTAATTCTTTAAAGCAAAAGTGAAAAGGTTTTTTTTCACTTAAACCTTTGGATTTCTCTTGCATCTTCATTTGTGAAATAGTGTTCAATTTTAGCGTGAGAGACTCTAAAATCATGTGACATATGCACTAAAGTCCTTCCCCAATAGTGATGTCAATATCTTACATCATAGACCTACGCAAGGTCAAAAGAAGAGAGCACCGATACGAAGATATATTCACAGCCCATAATTGTCAATCCGAATGAGTAGTAGGTGATATGAAGATCACACACACGCAAGAGCAAAAGCAAATACGCATAGGCCTGTACACATATATATGCACTACCAAGAGATTAGAGAGATACAAGTATTTCTCCTTCCATTACTCTAAGAACCAACGAAGCAACTTGAAAAATGAGCCTTACCATTTTTACACTTTTGTGTCCGTGTCTTTAAGGATTAATACTAAAGGTTCTTAAGACTCAGATTAAAGTTTCAAAAATTCGAATAAATTCACAGAAGCATATATGCGTAACCCAGAGGCTTGAGGACTCATTGGCGTTTACATGCTAGGCCCCAATCATTACATACAAGGATTTCCATGCTGAAAATTGCCATTACTACATAAAAAGTAAACATTTTGGAGGTTTGGACGGTGTCAAAGGGGTTTCTATGTTAGAAAATTTGTAGGCGCCCTTTGTTCACATATGTTTTGCCTCCCTCTATCTTTCTATTACCTTTTGTGTTTTTTCTTTTTTTTGACTTCTAACCACTTCAAACCCTCTTCTTTGACTACCTTTGATTCTCCTCTTCTTGTTCTTCTTTTTCAACACCAAGGTCCAAATATACAATCATAAACAGTTTATGGCCATAATCCAAATTGTAAACATTAATGGGAAAGATCCAATTTCTTTACACCAACTAAGATGATAAGACTCTAATCAAGGTATACACGTAAGCCAATCAGTATTTGGTCATCAACCAAGGTTTTCAAATTTGTGTACAGTTCCCAAAAAAAAACATGAATCACAGAGAAAGAAAGTTGGGTATACTTTAATAATTTAAGAATAACGTGATTGAAGAAACAAATCAGAAAATCCGGAGTATAGAATGTAATTTCAACACATGTTTTTATTATCTCATTGTATGGGTTTTCAAAATGTGAATAGAATAGAATAGCATGACTACAAAATAAGTGTCATGTTCATATTTCCTCGTCAATTATACACCTCAAGTGCATGCAAGTCTGGCTATCACTACAAGGAATACGGGCGTATAGCGACGGTTAAGGCAACAGAATTTCATCGCTATAAAATTGCAACATGCATCGTAATTAGCATCGCGTGCCAACCGTCGATTAAACGACGGAGAAAACGACGGTTTTTGTGACTTGTGGCACGACGGGATTGCGATGCTCCCATACAGCATCGTTAATACAATGCTATTGAACAGCGTCGCATAAGCGACACTTTTCTGCGTCGCATAGGCGACGATCCTTACCGTCGCATAAGCAACACTAAAAAGTTGTCGCTTATGCGATGACGAACAACATTGCTTGCACAACGCTCTGTTGACGGACAAAAATTAAAACGTTGGAGGCTCTTTGATCAGCATTTTCATGCATCCCATCGAAGAGCTCTCCAACGTTCCCAATTGCGTTGCGCTTACGAGCTGACGCAAGTATATGCAGAATTGTTGTTTTGCCTAATCTCTCTCTTACTGTCTCCCTCTCTCTCTGTTTCAAACTTTCTACATCTTTCTCTCTTTGAATTCTCTCTCTCTCTCTAACTCTCTCTCTCTCGCGCTCTGTTCTTTCTCTTTTTATTGCAGGTTATTCAAGAAGCTAACCAAGCAAAAAGTATGGCTAACAATTGTAAGTACAATTTCTATTCTTTGTATATCATTTGAATTGTGTTATTTTCATTACATAGCATACTCACACTTATTGATATGCACTTATACACTTATACATGATGAAGATGCACTTTCACACATATACACATGCACATACACACACATATATACACACAAATACATGTGCACATACACTTAGACATACGCACATATACACATGCATATGCACAAACATTCCTACAACCACATAAAAAGACTTACATGCACATCCACATGCGTGCACATTCACATGCATGCACGTGGATGCAAATGGAAATGCATCCACATACACATGCATGTTTCATACATATACACATGCATATACATACACATGCATATACATATACACATATACATATACATATACATATACATATACATATACACACATATACATATACATGCATATACATATACACACACATACACAAGAACATGCACATAGTCATACACACATATACACTTATACATGCACATGCACATACATACATATACACACACATACATACACATACACACACACACACTTAGGTATACACAGATGAATGAATTATATAATTAAAGTTGCACACACACATCCACATACCTACATATACACATATACATGCACATACACACACATACACATAGAGTTATACATATACATGCATATACATATACACACACATACACATGCATATGCACATACTCATACACACATATACACTTATACATGCACATGCACAAACATACATATACACACACATACACATGCACATATATACATATACACACACATACATATACACTTAAGTACACATATATGAATGAATTATATAATTAACGTATTAAAAAACATATACACATGCACACACACATGCACATACCTACATATACACATATACATGCACATACACACATATACACACAGAGGTATACATATACATGCATATACATATCCACATACATACACATGGGTATGCACATACTCATACACACATATACACTTATACATGCACATGCACATACATACATATACACACACATACATATACACTTAGGTACACATATATGAATGAATTATATAATTAAAGTATTAAAACACATATACACATCCACACACACATGCACATAGCTACATATACACATACTCATGCACATGCACATGCACATGCACATACTCATACACACATATACACTTACACACGCACATGCACATACATACATATACACACACATACACATGCACATACATACATATATACTACATACATATACACTTAGATACACACATATGAATGAATTATATAATTAAAGTATTAAATGACATGCTTAATATAAACAATAATAACAATCAATAGAACAAAACTCTTCATTACTTAATACCATACACACAATTCAAAACATAACTAAAATGAAAAATATATAGATAATATATATATATATATATATATATATATATATATATATATATATATATATATATATATATATATATATATATATATATATATATATATATATATATATATATATATATGTGTGTATATATATATATATATATGTAAATACATATAATCCAATGTCATAATCAACTAAAATCCTAATCATCATCATCATGATCATCATCATCATCATCAGCAATATCATGATCATCCTGATCTTCCTAATCCTCATCGTCATGATCACCCTGTGACGATCGAGATCATCCCTCCTGTGTCTGTCTCTCCACCTCATCCAAATTTCTCTCTCCATAATACTCCTGTATTACATATAACAAACATAAATAAATAAAATAATTAAACCATTCATAAAAATGAAGTAATTATATAAAAATTAAAAATACTCACAAAGGCATCAGGATGATCTTGCATATACTCGCCCAAACGCCGATATCCGAAATGTGTAGCATACTTGATCTCATGTTTCGTAGGATATCGGCCATAATCCTTCCGCTGCAATGAAACAAATAAAAAACATTAGTTGCTTGCATTTTAACTAAAATAAACAACATATTCACAATAACACATATACTTACAAACGTAGCTACAAAACCATGATGGCCCATTTGGCCTAGGTGCAATGTGTGGCCCGACTCCACTCTCTTCTTTGTAGCAGCCTGTTTATTCAAGAAAAAAATACATAAATTAAATGTAAAAAATTACTAAAATATATAAAAATTATAAATATAAACTATTAATTTGTGTACCTTCTGCTGAGGAAATGACTCCTGAAGATGTAACTGTCTACGAAAAACTGCCACGTCTCGGGTGGTATGTTAGCTCGCCTCTTATTTTTTTTCGACCATACAATATCTCCTGTTAATTTAATCTCAAACAGAAAAAAAATCAGAATACATACACATATATACACACACATACACATACACATACCCACATACAAATATACATGCAAACATATACGCATACATATATGTATACATATACACATATACATACATATAACATAAACACACATATACATATCCACATATATATATACACACACATGCATGCATATACACTCATTCATACAAAATACATGCATTTATCCCACAATAATGTGTAGTTGTGTATATGTGAATATGTGTGTATGTGTAAATGTGTATATGTGAATATGTGTGTATGTGTAAATATGTATATGTGAATTTTTTGTGTATCTAGATAATCAGATTATTAATATCAAATACCATTATTTGTAGATTCTGATCAATCAGATGGAACTCCACCACCGTGTCCTCATCGTGCAACAACTTTATACTATAAGTATATCAAATATTTAATTTTAAATATATTTGATGGATACATAACTTTTTTTTTGTTTCTTATTATGTGCAGATTCTGGATGAAGATGATGGCATGGCTGATTTTACTGAGGATTGGTATCAAAATGATAGTGAGAGCATTGATATTTCTAAAAATGAGAAATATCTTCGAGAGGAATGTCTAAAGCATGTATATGAAGGAAGTCGTTTGACACGACCAAGTGTGAGCTTACTTATTCTCAACCTTGAAAATCGCTTCGGATGGAGTAATGTATCTGTTTCGACACTGTTAAGGTATAATTTTCAATTTTCTATCTATTTATATATATATGCATACATACATATATATATATATATATATATATATATATATATATATATATATATATATATATATATATATATATATATATATATATATATATATATATATATATATATACATGCAGGTTTTTATTCTTACTTTAGATAAGGTAAGAACAAGAACTTGAATTGAATGGACACTTTTTGTCCGCGCATCTTTTAAAACTATTAATAAATCTTTCAAAATATTCGCGAAAAATTTGATTGTTTGGATGGCAGGATACGATTATTTGTTTTGGAGGATATGAAGTATGTACCTTCATTGAATGATTTGTCGATTCACACATATGTTCAGTTTGAAAGTGTGAGAAGCGGATTTATAATTGTTATTCAAAGAATTTGGCACTGTTTATAGGCCATACAATGGTGACCTGGATGAATCGCATGCACAGAGGTTACTCAAGATAGAGCAATCTGATTATAATAGACTAGTGCCAGCAGGATTCCTAGGGTATGCAGTAAACCTCTTGCATGTCAATGATGAGCATCTGAACTTTAGGATACAAAGTGGAAATCATGGTGGCTTGAGAGGATCACTTTTATACAGCTTGTCCAAAGAACTTCAGGTTTATGACACTGATGTTTTCTGAACAAGCTGTATAAAAGTGATCCTCTCAAGCCACCATGATTTCCACTTTGTATCCTAAAGTTGAGATGCTCATCATTGACATGCAAGAGGTTTACTGCATACCCTAGAAATCCTGCTGGTACTAGTCCCTTACAATCAGGTTGCTCTATCTTGAGTAACCTCTGTGCATGCGATTCATCCAGGTCACCATCGTATGGCCTATAAACAGTGCCAAATTCTTTGAGTAGCAATTATAAACGCGCTTCTCACACTTTCAAACTGAACATATGTGTGAATCGACAAATCATTCAATGAAGGTACATACATCATATCCTCTAAAACAAACAATCGTATCCTGCCATCTAAAACAATCAAATTTTGCACGAATATTTTGAAAGATGTGTTAATAGTTTTAAAAGATACGCGAAAAAAAAGTGTCCATTCAAGTCAAGTTCTTGTTCTTACCTTATCTAAAGTAAGAATAAAAACCTGCATGTATATATGTATATTTATTTATTTACTTTTTTTAATATATCTTTTTTTGATAAACTTACAGGTTATTATCTAAAAAGTTTTTACCAAGTCAGAATATTCTTCCTACCTCACATGATGAAATGAAGAAGATAATCAACAATCTTGGTATAGATTATCAATGTATACATGCATGTCCTAACAATTGTATCTTATATAGAGGTGAATATGCAGACTCTTTGACATGTCCCAAATGTCAATCTCCTCGATATAAGGGCGAAGAAGGTAAAATCCCAAAAAAGGTATTGAGACATTTTCCATTGGCTCCACGGATTAGACATATGTTTCAAAGCCCCGAATTATTAAATCTTTTGACTTGGGGACATGATCACAAAAGTAGTGATGGAATAATCAGAATTCCTCATGATAGTGTTGCTTTTCAGCATATTGATTCTACATGGCCTGAATTTAGACAAAATCCATAGAATCTAAAGTTAGGAGTTGCATTAGATGGGGTTAATCCATTCTCCATGAAATCTAGTAAATGATCAACATGGCTAGTGGTAGTCATAAACTACAATGTTTCGCCATATCGTAGCATTAAAAAGGAACATTTAATGCTTTCACTTTCAATCCCAGGCAAAAGACAAGTTAAAGATATAAATGTATATCTTGCTCCTCTCATTGACGATCTTCAAGAGTTATGGAGAGGTATTAATGTCATTGATGTATCGAAAAGCATCAATGAAAGACATATTACGGTTCGTGGTATTGTGGCTTGGACTATTCACAATTTTCTTGGATATGGTGTTTGTTCAGGTATTGATGTAATTTTTTTATTCAATATGCATGTAAATAAATATGATTTAATCTAATTTTATTTTTATCATTTTCCATGATGCAGGAATATCTACTAAGGGTTATAAAGCTTGTCCATATTGTGGTGATTGGTTGAGATCAATCTATGGCAAGAGTCTCAACAAGAATATTTATCTTCGACATCGATGATTCTTGCTTGATGATCATCCATTAAGATCTAAAAGAGAAGGGATACATTTTAATGGAAAGCTTGAAAGAGGTCAGTATCCAAAAGCTATGACGTGACCTTTGATAGATCTAGAAGCAGAAATCTTCACTAATGATTCAGATAATGAGTATGTGAACAGAGGTAAAGGAAAATTGGCACTCGTAGAGAACATATCAATATGGTATTCTTTGGAGTATTGGAAAGAGTTAAAAGTATGTCACCTTCTTGATCCTATGCAGATATTCAAAAATATTGGTTATTCACTATGGCAACATCTTCTTGGACTGAAAGATACCATAGCATCAAGGAATGATTTGAAAGATCAAAAATCCAAACCAAAGTTATGGCCAGTTTTTGATAGATATCGACAAGAAACGACTTATGCACATGCTCCTTGGGTACTTACAACAAAAGAGATACAGACTATCAACAATAGAATTCAATTGATTAAGACTCCTACAGGATATGGAGCATCATTTCAAAACATGTTTACTATGGATGATAAGAGCTTATCTGGGTTAAAGACCCATTAATGGCATAACTTTTTGAAACATATATTACCGTTGGTTATCGATGGATGTACAACGAAAGGAGTACGAGATGTGATCTATCGTCTTGGATCACTTATAAGGTAATTATGATACTTTTATATTTAATATGTATGAATATTGGATATCTTTTATGTTTTAATTAACTTCTTTATAATTGTTTTTATGATATGTATAGGTGGATTACATCCAAAGAGATTGACAAAAACTCGATACCACAAAAAAAACATGAATGAAAAGAGCTACTAGGTTTGATGGAGAAAGAACTTCCTACTTCATTTTTTGATATTCTGGTTCATTTATTAGTCCATCTTGTAGATGAGATAGAGATTGCAGGTGTTTTCAACACTCGATGGATGTTTTGGGTCGAGGGATTTATGGGAATACTAAAACATTATCTGCGACAGAGAGCAAAACCAGAAGGATCCATGGCAAAGGGTTGGATGCTCGAAGAGTGCATGTATTACATTATTGAGTACCTTGAAAGAGTTCATGAAGAAGCTCCACGTGCATGGACCAACGAGTCTTCTTCAAAAATAACAGATGAGGTATTATCAGGTAAGGGGGTTCCATTCTTATTTACATTTCAAGAAGAAAATGATGTTTCTACTTTTGTAGCATATAATAGCGAATGCGTGCAAGCATTCCTTAGCGAGTACGAGGAACTTCAAAATCTCCGAAGTAAAAGGGAAAAAAACAAAAGATCTAGACGTAATCTCGATAATAATGAGATTACAGATATACCTTCTTTCACGGATTGACTATATAGTCGTCTGCAATGCGCCAACGCAAATAATGAAGAAATCACAGATGAGCAAAGAGAGTTAATGATAGGTTGTGAACAAAAGTTAATTTTATTAAAATAATATTTTATTTTTTTTATATATGTATGTTAGTTTCTATTTACTAATTGAATTTATTTTGCACGCTCGAATGTTCACTAATATGTGGGCTTTTGGACAACATATTATAATTAAAGCCATTGATTCTTTACGTAAAACAGAGGATTCTAGTATTGTTGCTTCTTTCAAGCAACTATCACGTGCTAGCTCAAAAGACATGAACCTTATAAATAGCAAACTTGGTTATGTAGGAACTATTGTTGGTATCTACAAAATTTCATTTCGTACATTCAAACAGGTAGAAAAAGTTTATATATTTTTTATAGAGTTAGTTATTTTTTAAGCACCTAATAATGGGTTTTTGATGTTATATATTTTGATACGTCATTTTGAAGGTTGATTGGTTTCGAGCAGAGTATAAAGGTAGTAATTCCACATTAAGAAAGGAATTATCTGGGTTTTGGGCAATTGATTCTTCCAAGGTAATGCGATCTACTAAAGAACCATATATTCTTCCTAGGCATATTGAACAAGCATTTTTTTATAAAAACCTAGATGCTCATGCTTGGTGGCAAGTCATTCATGTGCAACCTAGAGGTAGGTCATTGTTTGAACAGTTTATTGTTAGAGAGATCGAAGAAAGTCCTCTTGATGATTCAACATCAGATACTGAAACATCAACATCTGAAATAGAAATTAGAATCATCATACGTGATAATGATACTAATCTTTTTGATGAAGAGGATAATTCTCTACATGCCAATTCTACTGATGAGGAAGAGGAATTACCAGAAATAGATATTAATCCATCAATAGATGATGTGATCCATGAGAACATAGATTTAACAATAGAAGAAATAAATGAAATCAATAAGGATAATGAAGATGAGACTATATTGATGTCTTACCAAAATGATGGCAATAATGAAAACATATCAATAGATTAGATAGTACTCTAGTTATCGATCAATAACGTGAAGCTTCTGAATGGATATCAGATAATAGATTTTTTTATTAACTTGAATAACGATGAATCCTACTAGAGAGATGAAATCATGTTCTTCTATGTTAGAACATGAAGCTCGGGGGTATGCCTAATTATTTTATATATAGCTTTATCTTCAAGGAGCAAATTTTTATCATCCATCTATGTATGCATATGTGTGTGTATTCATGTGTATTATATGTATACATATGTTAGTATGCATATATGTATTTCATGTATATGTACGTGTTTGCATGTGTGTGATATATTTATACATGTTTTAAATATGCATATGTGTATATATGCATATGCATTTCTGTAAAATATTCATGTATTCATGTAATATATGCAAGTGTTTATAATTGTGTACATGTATATATGTATATGTGTCTATGTGTAAATATGTACATGTAAATATGTATGCATGTATATATATCTTTATGTGTGCATGTAGGCATGTATATGTGATGTGTACAGGTATATATGTATATATGTCTATGTGTAAAGGTGTACATGTAAATATGTTAGTATGTATATATATATTTATGTGTGCATTTCGGCATGTATGTGTGATGCATAATATATCTACTCCATTTTATATTTATGTATCCTATCTACATGATGTGTATATATCTTTATATATATTATGATCCTCGTTGATTCGAGTAGCTATATATAGAGGCATAAGGTTGGGAGGAGAGACATCTCTCTAGTAGGACGTCAGAGGTGTACATATACTTCAAACATATGGCTAAAAGGTTGAATTAGAGAGTTTAAATTAGGGGTTTTAAAACCCTAATATCGAAATTAGTGTTTTCAATTTAGGATTTTTGAAATAGGATTTATTTACTTATTTATTTATTTATGTGTGTGTATGTATAAATGTGCATGTATATGTATATGTGTGTAACTGTGCATGTATGATGTATATGTGTGTGTATGCATTTATTTATACCTCTAGTCTCACTCTTTTTTCTCTCTCTCTCTCTCTCTCTCTCATATACATACATACATGCATAAACACACATACTCATATCCACTATATATACATAAAAGCAGTGCATACCGTGCATTATCGCGACGATGAGCCATAAGTGTCCGCATCTCTTTTAGACACCACTTAAGCGACCATCCTGTCCCAAACTGCGTCTCAAGTGAATTAAGTACGTATTTTTTATCCCTCTCATCATGCTCACTGCAAAAATAAAAAAACATAATGTAAATAAAACATAAGATATTTATTTCAATTTATATGTCAAATTTTTACTTTGTTCCATGGTAAGTGGACAAAGCGCAGGTAAGAGTCGCATTGTGCCAGCATTCTTCTCTTGAACTCCAATCCATTCCCTATGTACACAATGTTCCCCTCTGGCTCTATGTCGCACTCTAGTCCTAAGGTGCCTATGCATGTCCTCATAGGCAACTCTGCTCTGCTATCACGATTTGGAGGTGGTATAGGTTTCCTCAAAATAGATAGATAAAAATAAATAAAAATATGTGTTATAATATCATTAAAAAAGTTTATGAAAAAAAACTTAACTTTGAGCAGATAGCTCTCTTCCTGCATGTGGAGCCGCAAAAGAGCCCTTGTCTGATCGTTGGGTAAGCATCTGGATCGTATAGTCCAGCTCCTCATCAGACATCTCTGAGTAATCACGCATTATGGCCCCTAGAGTATGAGACAGAACTCTTGCTCTCATAAAACTTTTTATGAGAGCGAGTTTCGCCTTTCTCTCTCTACTGGGATCCATAATACCTAACATATAAAACAAAATGGTTAGAAATCAATATATATACGGGTACATATGTAAGTGTGTATGCATTAAGTATGTGTATGTATGCATGTGTGTGTATGTATGTGTGTGTGTAGGCATCTGTATGTGTGCGTATGCATCATTATGTGTGTATGTATGCATATATGTGTGTATGTGTGTGTGTGTATGTGTTTGTATGTGTGTATGCATGTGTATGTGTGTATATGCATTCTTATGTGTGTATGTGTGTTTGTGTGTGTGTATATGTGTGTGTGTGTCTATGTGTACGTGTGTGTGTCTATGAGTGTGTATGTGTTTATGTGTATGTATGTATCTATGTGTGTGTATGTATCTATGTGTGTATGTGTATGCATGTATTTATGCATGTGTATGTGTGTATGCATCATTATGTGTGTATGTGTCTATGTGTGTATGTGTGTGTGTATATGTATGTGTGCCTCTGGTATGTGTGTGTGTCTATGAG
>CM035427.1:77785541-77855541 GCA_020310875.1 Ceratopteris richardii | reverse complement strand
CCTTGATAGTAGAGAGAAAAACCACAAAACCTACCTCTCTCACTCTCTCCCTCTCCCTCTGTCTCTATCTCTCTCCACTCCCTCCCCTTGAGTTCACTTGGGTCTACACTTATAGGAAATACTTTCACATGTGCAAACAACTCCTCATATCATGTATGTTGGAATATGCAAGTCCACACCATCTTTCAAAGTATTTTTATAGGTTGAACTCTTTATTAAAGTTCATTACATTCTTAGAGTGATTTATTATGTCTTCCAGATCAGCCATAGTCATGAATAAAGCATATTTGAAGTCAATGCCAAGTTGGAAAAGTGTTCCTATAATTTAGGAAAAAGCTTAGGACAGGAGAACACCTTTTTTGAAGGCAGTTTTGCATGGATCATATCTCGCTAACTGTGCATCCTTTTTGGTTGACCTAAAAACTGAAATTTTCTCCATAATATGAGGTATCAGCTCACCAAAAAACTCCCAAAAAACTGTCTCCACACTCAAGTTATGGTAGCCGCAAGTTGATAGGTAGAGAATTGGCAGATTGCTGAAAATGGCTAGCAGGCCAACTTTGGAAGCTTGTATCTTGAGCTAGGTGCGTCATCTCAAAATGATTTCTTTAGCAAATTTGTTCGCCATATCATGGGAAATCTTCGTCCAAAGGAGATTCACCAAACTACCATGCATTAGAGAGTTATGCCTATTTAAACAGAACCTTCTAAGCATTTCTAGAAGACAGACAAAGGGATGGAATTGAGAGACAGTCAACTCATTTCTTGTAGTTGTGGAGTGCATCCTAGGGACTGAAGTAGAGTGGTGTATACCACACACTCTTGACCATTACACATTGTCTTCATTTGTATCATTGAGCACATTTGATAATGTTATTAGCTTTGTTCTTTTCAAGTACTTTGAGCTTGAGTTAGCTTCTACTACTGAACTTTGTATTCTTGTTGGTTTAAGGATTGCTAAACTTATTTGTCTCTCATATCTCATCTCATATATTCTTTGAGAGTGTGTTTAAGCTCCGCTCCTCATTTTTCACATGGTATCAGAGCACCTAGGTTAGAAGTGCCTAGTGTGAGCCTATTTGAGTAAAGGGAAGAGTCTCAATTCAACTTGTTGCAGGTGAAGATGGCACCAAGTCTCCATAACCTACACTTAGACGAAGTTGAGTAGCTCAATGGAAAAAACTATGCTACATGGAAGGTAAAGATGGATTTCTTACTTTTCTTTCAAGATTGTTGGGATTTAATTTCGATGGAAAACCGACTGGAAGTGAAGAAGAATTGTCCAAATGGGATAAGAAGGCCATGTTTGTAGTTCATATGATAAGGTTGAGTGTCAAAGATGACATTCTTAGCCATCTCCTTGATGTGAAGACTCCCAAGAAGGCATGGGAGACATTGAAGAATATCTACGAGTCCAAGAGCACCACGAGAAAAGTGGCATTGAGGGATAAACTTACCAATTATACGAGGAAGCAAGGAGAGGATGCTTCAAGCTTCATCAAGAGGATCAAGGATCTACATCAACAACTAGTGCTTGTTGGAGACAAGATGTCTCACAATGAGCTCTCTACAATCATCATCCATGGATTGCGAGATAGATATGAAGGCTTAGTTCAAGGCCTCATCATCTTGAGGGAGAAGCCATCTCTTGAGGAGATGGAACAAATTTTCAGAGATGAAGATCAAAGGCAGGCTGCAATGAATTCAATTCATAATGGAGGAAAGGCATCAACATCGAATGACAAAGCACTCTCCTCATCAAGGGGAAGAGGAAGATTCAACACACAAAGAGGAAGAGGGCGACATCAGCCCACTCACAACCAAGATCGACAAGATCATGAAGGTACTCAATCTTTCCAAGAAAGAGGACATCACTACAAGGAATACGGGCGTATAGCGACGGTTAAGGCGACACAAATTTGTCTCTATAAAATTGCAACATGCATCGTAATGAGCGTTGCACGTGGACCGTCGATTAAACAACGAAGTGAACGATGCGTTTTGCGACTTGTACTGTGACGGGACCTTCGACGCTCGTCTGTAGCGTCGCTTATACGTGGGTTCCAAAAGCAATGCTTTGTACGTCGCATAAGCGACGCTGTCTGCACGTCATTTCTGCGACGCATCTAGCATCGCTTACACGACGGTCTATTGACGGGAAAAAATTAAAACGTTGGAGGCTCTTCGATCGGCATTTTCACGCATCTGATCGAACAGCTCTCCAACGTTCGCAGTTGCACTGTGCTTACGAGCTAAAGCAAGTATATGCAGGTCTCTGATTCTCTCTTTCTACATCTTTTTCGCTTTGAATTCTCTCTCTCTCTCTGTCTCTCTCTCTAGCTTTGTTGAGACTCTCTCTTGTTCTCCTAATTGTTGACTCTTGTTCTTGAAATGTTATAGAAGTTCAAGTTTGCCAACATCTATATATCTACATCTTAAGAATACAACATGAACAAAAGAAAGGAGAAAATAATAGTACATACATGCAACTTTGCATCGGTATATTTATTGCGATATTATTGGTTAAGATTTCAATCACCCACAATTTACTAGAGTGGTTCATAATTCATGAGTAGTTGCTTACATGGATATAGGTGACATGATATTCGGAGAACTCCAAAGAGAATTTTTAAAAATATTGAAATTAAAAAAAAAACATATTGGGTGTCATTAGCTAGTATGAATATGATGTTTGATATTCAAGAACTGTGGTGATAGGGTTCTTCCATCTGCTAATATCAAAAAACCACCACCCAACGGCTATCATACCCGACAGAACACCCAAGATCCTGAACCACTTAGCCTTGCTCTTGCACATGCTCCACAGATTGCTATCCACATCATTGTCAACTACATCCTTGACAGAGAACTCCTGAATGCTGGTGTCAATATCTTTCATATCTTCATCCATTGGTGTCAATATTCTACCCACAGAATGCCTTCATTCATAAAAAATATTATTATGAAAGTATTATTGTAATTAATACACACGTAGCATATGGTCTCATTACATAAATTTGTAATTACGTTTTCCAACAAACTCTAAAATTACTTTTACAAGTCTCATCGCCAGCAAAGTGCTTCTGGCATGGGAGCTAGACGTAAGACCGAAACATACAAAGGCCTTCATTCTCCTTCGTCTTGGGCTAGCCATTCTCCTTCATCACCGCTCCCATTCTTGAACCGTCTGGTAGAGGAGCTTGCTGCTATGATTTTTGGCTATGACCATGCGACTTACAATGAATGCGTCACACAACTTCTGTTTGGTATACTTTATCTATCCTCTTACTTTCTATCACAGATATACATCTCTCCCTTTAAACGAGATGCATGAACAATAGCTTGATCATCAGCTTTTCTGCATGTCCAGGCCTTCGAGCTTCTCATATCATCTATGTAAAGAATGTCTGACGAGGGATGCCACTATTTTTGTTTAATTACATTGATAAAAAGTTGCATGGTATTTTTGAGGCAGATAGCTATGGAAAGATGAACATCAATCCATATGCCTGGATTGATGGGAAGCAGAAGACACGTTTTTCAGCTCAGGTTCTTTGCTTAGATTTAATAATTTCTGATATATAGATCACTGTTTGAGGTGTAATGAGGTTTTGTTTACATGTAGGCACGCATACGGGTGAGATGTCAGTGTGCACCATTGACAGAAAGCATATACAAGGGGGCATTAGCAGCGAAGAGGAAATAGACGAGAACTATGGTGATAGGGTTCTTCCATCTGCAAATACCAGAAAACCACCTCCCAACGGTGATCATACCCAATAGAACACCCAAGATCCTGAACCACTTAGCCTTGCTCTTGTGCATGCTCCACAGATTGCTATCCATATCATTGTCAACTAGGTCCTTGACAGTGAACTCATGAATGCTGGTGTCAATATCTTTCATATCTTCACCCATTGGTGTCAACATTCTATCCATAGAATGCCTTCATTCATAAAAAATATTATTATGGAAGTATTATTGTAATTAATACACACTTAGCATATGATCTCATTACATAAATTTGTAATTAACGTTTTCCAACAAGCTCTAAAATTACTCTGACAAGTCTCATCGCCAGCAAAGTGCTTCTGTCATGGGAGCTGGACGTAAGACGGAAACATACAAAAGCCTTCATTCTCCTTCCTCTTGGGCTAGCCATTCTCCTCAATCACCGCTCCCGTTCTTGAACCTTCCGGTGGAGGAGCTTGCTGCTGTGATTTTTGACTATGACCATGCGACTTACAATGAATGCGTCACACAGCTTCTCTTTGGTATACTTTATACCACCACTTACTTTCTGTCACAGATATACGTCTCTCCCTTTAAACCATATGCATGAACAATAGCTTGATCATTAGCTTTTCTGCAGGGAGCATTAGCAATGAATTATGTGAATTATTCACAAGAGAAAATCCTATTTGAGTTAATTCATGTGTGACAGATAAGCTTATATCTCTTTTCATGTAGGCTCGTTGAGTATGAGTAGACAGGTTGTGGGTTTACAACGTGGGTCCAACAACAAAGGAGAAGAATATACAAGGGATCATTAGCAGCGAATTATGTCAATTATTCACAGGAGAAAAACCTATTTGAGTTAAATCATGTGTAGACAGATAAGCTTATATCTCTTGTCATGAGAAACGCGTTGAGTGTTAGTAGACAAGTTGTGGGTTTACAACGTGGGTCCATCAACAAAGGAGAAGAATATACAAAGGAGCATTAGCAGCGAATTATTTGAATTATTCACAGGAGAAAAACCTATTTGAGTTAACTCATGTGCGGACAGATAAGCTTATATCTCTTTTCATGAGAAACTCGTTGAGTGTCAGTAGACAGGTTGTGGGTTTACAAGGTGGGCCCATCACCAAAGGAGAAGAATATAGAAGGGAGCATTAGCAGCGAATTATGTGAATTATTCATAGGAGAAAAACCTATTTGAGTTAATTCATGTGCAAACAGATAAGCTTATATCTCTTTTCATGAGAAACTTGTTGAGTGTCAGTAGAGAGGTTGTGGGTTTACAATGTGGGTCCATCAACAAAGGAGAATAATATACAAGGGAGCATTAGCAACAAATTATGTGAATTATTCATAGGAGAAAAACCTATTTGATCAGTTAATTCATGTGCGGACAGATAAGCTTATATCTCTTTTCATGAGAAACTCCTTGAGTGTCAGTAGACAGGTTGTGGTTTTACAACGTGGGTCCATCAACAAAGGAGAAGAATATACAAGGGAGCATTAGCAGCGAATTATGTGAATTATTCACAGGAGAAAAACCTATTTGAGTTAATTCATGTGCACACAGATAAGCTTATATCTCTTTTCATGAGAAACTAGTTGAGTGTCAGTAGACAGGTTGTGGGTTTACAACATGGGTCCATCAACAAAGGAGAAGCATATACAAGGGAGCATTAGCAGTGAATTATGTGAATTATTCATAGGAGAAAATTCTATTTGAGTTCAATCATGTGCAGATAGATAAGTTTATATCTCATTTCATGAGAAACTCGTTGAGTGTCAGTAGATAGGTTGTGGCTTTACACATAGACACACACATACACATAGATAAGCTTATATCTCTTTTCATGAGAAACTCGTTGAGTATCAGTAGATAGGTTCTGGGTTTACACATAGACACATAGACACACAGGTATGGCAATCTGTTAACCATTTATTGCAAACAGGACACTGCATTATCTCATTGTCATGCACAACTACACTGCCTAAATATGTGTACTCTATACCAGGGAGAAAGGTCGTATTTAAGACCTGTATCCCTGTGTGAATGCATGTGTATGTGTGTGAATGCATCATTATGTGTGTATGTTTGTATGCATTTGTATGTGTGTATGCATATGTATGTGTGTGAATGCATCATTAAGGTTGTATGTGTCTATGTGTGTATGTGTGTGTGTATGTGTGTGTGTATATGTGTGTGTATGTGTGTGCACGTCTATGTGTATGTGTGTGTGTCTATGAGTGTGGATCTGTTTATGTGTGTGTATGTGTCTATGGGTGTGTATGTGTCTATGTGTGTGTGTGTGTATGCATGTATGTATGCATATGTGTGTGTATTTGTGTGTATGCTTTATGTATGCATATGTTTGTGTATGCATTATGTATGTGTATGTATGCATGTGCATTATGTATGCATATGCATTATGTATGTGTATTTATGCATGTGCATTATGTATGCATATGCATTATGTATGTGTATGTATGCATGTGCATTATGTATGCATGTGTGTGTATGGATGTAAGTATGTATGTATGTATGCATATGCATATGCATATGTATGCATGTATGTGTATGTGTGTGCATGTCTCTCTATGTGTGTGTGTATGCATATATGTGTGTGTATGTGTGTATGTGTATGTATGTGTGTGTATGCATATATGTGTGTGTATGTGTGTGTATGTGTGTGTATGTGTGTATGTGTGTGTATGTGTGTGTATGTGTGTGTATGTGTGTGTATGTGTGTGTGTATGTGTGTGTATGTGTGTGTATTGTATATATGTGTGTATGTGTGCATATGTGTGTATGTGTATGTGTATTTATGTGTGCATGTTTATGCATGATGTATGTGTATGTCTGCATGTGCATTATGTATGCATATGTGTGTGTATGTATATATGTGTGTCTGCATGTATATGTGTGTGTATGTATGTATATGTGTGTGTATGCAACATTATGTGTGTATGTGTGTATACGAGTGTGTATTTGTGTGTGTATGTGTGTGTGTATATATGTGTATGTGTGTGTGTGTGTCTATGTGTGTATATGTGTGTGTATGCATATGTATGTGTTTGTGTGTATGTGTCTATGTGTGTATATGTGTGTGTGTGTCTCTATGTGTGTATATGTGTGTGTATGCATATGTATGTGTGTGTGTGTGTGTATGTGTATGCATGTATGTATGCATATGTGTGTGTATGCTTTATGTATGCATATGTTTGTCTATGCATTATGTATGTGTATGTATGCATGTGCATTATGTATGCATATGCATTATGTATGTGTATGTATGCATGTGCATTATGTATGCATATGCATTATATATGTGTATGTATGCATGTGCATTGTGTATGCATATGTGTGTGTAAGCATGTAAGTATGTATGTATGTATGCATATGCATATTCATATGTATGCATGTATGTGTATGTGTGTGCATGTCTCTCTATGTGTGTGTATGCATATATGTGTGTGTATGTGTGTATGTGTGTGTATGTGTGTATGTGTGTGTGTATGTGTCTGTGTATGTGTGTCTATGCATGTGTATATGTGTGTATGTGTGTATGTGTGTGTATGTGTATGTGTATGTGTATATGCGTGTGCATGTGTATGCATTATGTATGTGTATGTTTGCATGTGCATTATGTATGCATATGTGTGTGTATGTATATATGTGTGTGTGCATGTATATGTGTGAGTGTATGTATGTATATGTGTGTGTATTCAACATTATGTGTGTGTGTGTATATGTGTGTGTATTTGTGTGTCTATGTGTGTGTGTATATATATGTGTGTGTGTGTGTGTGTGTGTCTATGTGAGTATATGTGTGTGTGTATGCATATGTATGTGTGTGTAAGTGTGTGTGCGCATACCTGGTCTCTCTCTCTCGCGCTCTCTCTCTCTCTCTTGTTCTCTTGCTTTCATCCAGATCTCGGCACAAATGTGCCGGGAGAAATCGAAAGGACGATGCATATGCGACGCTCTCCATTTTGCCCACGTTGCCCATACCGTCGCTACCAAGCGACTCTATTTGCGGCGCAAAGATTAGCATCACATAAGCGACGCAAGCTTTACTCTGCGACGTACCCCGCCTAAAAATCAAAATTTCAAAAACAGGACCGTCGTTTACGCAACATTAGCGTCGCATAAGCCACGGTCCCTGTTTTTTTTCTGATTTCGCGGCGTCGCTATGCCCCCCTATTTCTTGTAGTGCATCCTTCCTCAAGAGGTAGAGGAAGAGGAGAAGATAGAGGTAGATATTACTCTATCCAATGTTACAATTTCTCTAGGTATGGCCATTTTGCTAAAGATTGCAGGAGTAATCAAGATAATGGGAGAGGAAGATCTGTTGGAACATCAAGCTTACCCTATGCTTGAGGTGGATTTGCTCTACATCTAAGGCTATCGCGTCGAAAGAATATCCGTTGGAGAGTTCTTTTTCATATGCTCATTTATTGTATTTTTTTGAGAATATTTTGATGGCTCATTTACCATTGTAAAAGCCTTGAGCTTGACACATGTAAAGGTAGAAATATAGAGCCAAAATCCCACGAAATTTTGGTGGTTGAAGTTGCATTCAATCAAGCAAATCAAGTCACCTAAAAGTAGATCAATCAAGATCTTCACTTTTCCTAGATTGTAGGAAAGTGAATTGATTCCCTCCAACAACCATTCCCACCTTCATTTGAATTCAAATTCAAGTTGTAAAAGTCGTGGAACAGTCCTAGAGGCTATATAAGGAGTTGAAATCACTTGTATTATACATGGAAGCAATATACATACACTTGTGACCATCATTGTCTTGCTCCTTCAATTTTCTACATCATCTTCTTCGCCAACAGTAATCTTGCAGAGGCTGCGTCTGTCTCCTTAGAGCTCCAAATTGAGCGCAAGAGGACTCATTGGAAAGATACTAGTGTCTAGGTTATGCCTCTAAATTTTCAAAGCATTTGGTTTGGCAGATTCGGAGAAATCGCAGTTTTTCTGCCTCGGGGCCAATCTCTGCGTATTCCTGAAAAATAGGAAGTACCACCGGTGAATGTTGCATTCATTCCTATAGCATATTTTGCTTATTCCTTATACTTTTGTGCATTTTGTGTATCACTCCCATAAAAGGATTGTTTCTAATTGTAATCACGCTGGTCGCTATGGGCATTTGAAGTTCATTATCTCTTCCATAGATAGTAAGTTTTTTGAGCTAGTCGACCCGCAAACCTATCTGTTTTGTATCGACTCATTCTCATTGATTCTCCAAGGTACATAGTGTATTTCTTTGCACTTATAGCATTCCTATAAGGTCTATTTGAGTCTCCATAAGCTCGAGGGCTGGTCTTGTGCCGGTTGGCTTGACCAAACTTCATCGCTTTGAAACGCACTTTTCTACCTTCAACAAGCTTCTCCAAGTTTCTTTCAGTGGTATCAGAGCTAGTTCAATGGGTGACCGTTTTCCCTCAATGATCGAGAAGCTTGATCGACACAACTACGCGGCTTGGCAAATCAAAATGGAGGCCTATTTGCAAGGTAGAAATCTTTATGGAATTGTAGCAGGTGATGAAGCTATGCCTATTCCAAGATCCAAAGGAGGACCTACACAAGAGGAGACAGATAAGCTCACACTTTGGTGCGCAAGAGATGCTCAAGCAAGGTCGTACATACTAAAATCTATCTCTGACTTTCTATTACCACATATTAGAGGTTGCAAGACATCTCAAGAGACTTGGGATGCCCTTGAGACTTTCTTTTCTGCTAGTACCAAAGCAAGAAAGAATCATCTTTGGAACGAGTTCAACCAAATGAAGAAGACACCTAAACAAACCATCACAGAGTTTGTTACCAAAGTCAAGGAGGTTGCGGATCACCTAGCATCCATTGGAGAGCTGATTGAAGAAGAGGTCATCATGAGGCAAATTCTCAACGGCATTCGAAGTGATAAGCAATGGCAATCCTTCACGATGGCTTACGATCTCATCATGGATGTGCAAACTCCAGACTTCAACATCTTTCTTGGACAACTCTTCAATCAAGAAGCCAACAATAGCATAAAGGAAGGTAACTCTTATCATGGTAGTTCAACTAGTGCTCTATATGCAGATAAGAAGGATAAGAAGCAGCAAGGCAAGAACAAGGAAGAAGACGAAGAAGAGACTTCCCAAGCCAACTTCGCAAGCAAGAGCAAGTGGAAAGGGAAGAAGAAAGGACCAAAGCAAGACAAAGCCAAAGGTCAGAATGTTCAACCTTGTGCCATATGCGATAAGACCAACCACACCACTCAAAATTGCTGGTTCAATAGAAAGACCAAGAAAGGAAGTGGAAGAGGTGGATATGGCAGCAATAGAGGCAGAGGTGGACACAACTTCAACAACAACAATAGAAGCTATAATCGAAGGGACTACAACAATTATTCAAAAGATCAACCACATGAAGACTCATTGCTTCTTATGAATCTAAGCCACAAAGAAGGTAAAGAAGATGATCATTTGTTCTACATAGATTCAGGATGCTGGAATCATGTTGCAGGCAACATTGCTCTTCTATCTAACTTGGAAAGTCCAAAGCATAGACATGAAGTGCAAACAGGGGATGACACAAAGCACAATGTGGAAAAGATTGGTAATGTCAAAGCTTCCAATGGCAGGACAAACATTCTGAGTAAGGTTCTATATGTACCCACTATCACTAAAAACCTAATAAGTGTAGGCCAAATAGTTGAAAAAGGCTTGCAAGTTAGGTTCACCCAACATGGAGCTTTTGTGGAAGATCCATGTCAAGGATTCAAGAAGATAGCCTGAGGTGAGAAGCATGGTAGGCTCTTTACTTTTGAAGTAGGAGATACCAGGAACATAGCTCTATTCAACTTTGGGTCTCAAACCCTAAGTGAGCTTGAAGTGTGGCATAAGAGACTTGCTCATGTGAATGAAAGAACCTTGAAGGATATATGCAGGGATCAAAGTGTTCTAGGACTGTCGAACATATCAAAGCAACACATGATCAACAGGTGTGATGCATGTCAGATTGGGAAGGCACAAAGACAACCATTCAACCACAAAGTCTACATCCACAACAACTTATTGGACTTAGTACATACAAATGTATGGGGACCAAGTCAAGAACCTTCATTGGCAGGATCAAGGTATTATGTCTCCCTTATTGACGACCATAGTAGATGGACTGTTCTATACTTTATCAAGAGTAAGAATGAAGTATTTGATTGCTTCAAGGAGTATCTTGCACATGTGGAGAATCATACAGGTAGATCACTAAAGAAGCTGAGATCTGATGGAGGGGGAGAATACTTCTCCAAAGAGTTTGATGAGTTCTTGGAGGACAAAGGTATCAAAAGGGAAATGACTACTAGGTACTCTCCTCAACTAAATGGAATTGCGGAGAGGAGAAACAAGACATTGGTTGGATCAGCCCGAACAATGCTTGAAGAGAAGAAGTTGCCACATTATCTATGGGCAGAAGCTATTTCAACTGCAGTGTACCTTGTCAATCGACTACCATCCAAATCACTTCAAGGTATGACTCCTTATGAAGCATGGCATGGAAGAAAACCTAGTCTTGGGTATTGCAAGGTTTTTGGTTGTTTAGCTTATGTTCATGTACCATCACAAATAAGAGGTAAGCTAGATGAAAGGGCAACAAAGGCAGTGTTTATTGGATATGATTCAACTCAGATGGGTTACAGGTTCTTCAATCCTTCAACCAAGCAATTCGCTACAAGTAGAGATGTTGTGTTTGAAGAACACAGGTCTTGGTATGATGAAGATAAACAAAAGGTAACACTACCATATGATCTTGATTCTGACTCTCATCAATTAGGAAGCAAGCATGATACACAGGTCCTGGATCCAAGAAGTGATACAGACGATGACCAAGATGAAAGAGAAAGGGATTACAAGCTATGGAAGTCAAGAGGCAAAGCAAAGATGCAAGAGGTTGGAGAATGCTCCAAACAAGCACCTAGAAGATCAACAAGAGAGAAGAAACAACCAGAAAGGTATGGATATGATTCCACATTTGTTAGAAAGCATTCAATCTACTTGGCAAAAGACTTTATTTCAGAGGAACCCTCAACCTATGAAGAGGCAAAGGGAAACCCGAATTGGGAAAAGGCCATGAACAAAGAGATAGATGCATTGAAGGAGATGGACACTTGGGATTTGGTTCCAATGTAACCGAATCAAAAGGTAATTGGTTGTCGATGGGTATATAAAGTTAAAAGAAATTCAGATGGATCAGTTTGCAGGCACAAGGCAAGATTAGTTGCCAAAGGATGCTCACAAACTCATGGTATAGACTATGATGAAACATTCTCACTAGTTGCAAAGATGACTACGATCAGGACATTGATAAGTGTAGCTGCTGCAAGGAATTGGAGACTCCTCCAACTTGATGTGAAAAATGCATTCTTAAATGGTTGGATAAGTGAAGAGGTATACATGTCACAACCACCAGGTTTTGAAAACCCTAATCATCCATCTTATGTTTGTAGACTTAAGAAAGCATTGTATGGATTTAAACAAGCTCCTAGAGCTTGGAATTATAGGTTGGTTACATATCTTCAAGATCAAGGGTTCAAAGCTAGCAGCTCAGATCCTTCTCTATTCATCAAAAGAGATCACAATGAGGTTATTTATCTATGTGTATATGTAGATGATATTATTGTGACAGGTGATGACCTAAATGGCATTCAAAGGATCAAGAGACACATGCAAGAGGAGTTCAAAATCAGTGACCTAGGTGAGCTCACATATTTCCTAGGTATGCAGGTGATATACATAGATGAAGGAATGTATTTGACTCAAAGAAGATACATTCAGGATCTTCTTCTCAAGTTCAAAATGAAGAACACTAAACCTGCAGGTACACCTTTGGAGATGAATCATAAACTTAGTGTTTATGAAGGTGAGAAAATCAAAGATATTAAAGAGTATCAAAGCTTGGTAGGTAGCTTGATATATGCTACTCATACAAGGGCAGATATCTCATATAGTGTGAGAGTGCTTAGTCAGATCATGCACTCACCAAGAAGACCACACATGGATGCGGCTAAGAGAGTGCTTAAGTATCTCAAAGGTACAATCAACGAAGGTATATTCTATACTTACTCTTCAGATTTGGATATCAAAATCTACTCAGATGCAGATTGGGCAGGAGCTAAGGATGATAGAAAAAGTACATCTAGTTACTTAGCATTTGCAGGTTCAAAGCTAGTGTCATGGAGTTCCAAGAAGCAACCAACAGTTGCTTTATCCTCAACTGAAGCAGAGTACAGAGGCTTGACCATAGCAACTCAAGAGGCAATATGGTTAAAAGCATTGTATACAGATTTGGGACTAGTGAGTTCCAAACCTCACATATTTGGAGATAATGTAAGTTCCATGCATCCAAGCACATAGAAGTCCATTATCACTTCATCAGGGAGAAGCTCATGGCAAAGGAGATTGACATTTCTTTTGTTCCAACTAAAAAGCAAGTAGCAGATATGATGACAAAGGCACTTGATGGAATAAAGCTTTGTAGATTCAAAGCTATGGCAGGTATTCAACCTATCAGAGAATGAAGACTCAAGCATACTTTAGCTTGAGGGGGAGTTGTTGGAACATCAAGCTTACACTATGCTTGAGGTGGATTTGATCTACATCAAAGGCTATCGCGTCGAAAGAATATCCGTTGGAGAGTTCTTTTTCATATGCTCATTTATTGTATTTTTTTGAGAATATTTTGATGGCTCATTTACCATTGTAAAAGCCTTGAGATTGACACATGTATAGGTAGAAATATAGAACCAAAATCCCACGAAATTTTGGTGGTTGATGTTGCATTCAATCAAGCAAATCAAGTCACCTAAAAGTAGATCAATCAAGATCTTCACTTTTCCTAGATTGTAGGAAAGTGAATTGATTCCCTCCAACAACCATTCCCACCTTCATTTGAATTCAAATTCAAGTTGTAAAAGTTGTGGAACACTCCTAGAGGCTATATAAGGATTTGAAATCACTTGTATTATACATGGAAGCAATATACATACACTTGTGACCATCATTGTCTTGCTCCTTCAATTTTCTGCATCATCTTCTTCGCCAACAGTAATCTTGCAGAGGCCTGGCTCTCTCCTCAAGGCTTCAAATTGAGTGCAAGAGGACTCATTGGAAAGGTATTAGTGTCTAGTTTATGCCTGTACATTTTGAAAGCATTTGGTTCATCAGATTTGGAGAAATCTCAGTTTTTCTGCCTCGGGGTCAATCTCTACGTATTCCTGAAAAATAGGAAGTACCACCGGTGAATGTCGCATTCATTCCTATAGCATATTTTGCTTATTCCTTATAATTTTGTGCATTCCATACACTCAACCCTATGTGTATCACTCTCATCAAAGTATTTTTTCTAATTGTAATCACGCTGGGCGCTATGGGCATTTAAAGTTCATTATCTCTTCCATAGTAAGTTTTTTGAGCTAGTCGACCCGCGAACCTATCTGTTTTGTATCGACTCATTCTCATTGATGCTCCAAGGTACATAGTGTATTTCTTTGCACTTATAGCATGCCTATAAGGTCTATTTGAGTCTCCATAAGCTCAAGGGCTGGTCTTGTGCCGGTTGGCTTGACCAAACTTCATCGCTTCGAAATGCACTTTTCTACCTTCGACAAGCTTCTCCAAGTTTCTTTCAAGATCAACCCACTACATGGATGGAGAAGGTGGAAATGAGTCCACTCATTTTGAAGAAGATTCTTCACTTGTAGCAGTAGAAGAGATAGCAGTCCATACACATGATCCCAAAGAGGAACCATGGTGGATTGATAGCGGAGCAAGTTCTCATATGACTTCTCATGCTCAATACTTTTCTAATATTGATGATTCTCATAATGTTACTATCTTTATAGCAAATAGTACTACAAATTCTATTGTAGGGAAAGGTGACATACCCATTCGATTGGGAACGGGAGAGAAAAAGACACTCGGCAATGTTCTCTTCGTACCATCTCTTACCAAGAACTACTTTCAATTGGAGCTATGACTGAGAAGAGACTCAAAATAGAGTTTAAAGGCCAGCAAATGCCTCATTAAAGATCCAAACAATTTCTACAAAGTGGTTGCTAGGGGAAGAAAGAAAGGAAAGCTTTTCAAGTTAGAAGGAGAAGTCTCAGCATTTTCAGCAATGGGAAATGACAAAGCAGCCCCCAATATGCCTACCGAGTTATGGCACAAGAGGTATGGTCACTTGAACTTCAATAGTATGTGTATGCTGAAGGAGAAAGGCATGGTCATTGGAATTCCACCCTTACAAAGGATTGGAAAAGTGTTTGAAGCATGATGCTTTGGAAAGCATGCTAGGAGTAAGTTCCCAAAGAGGAGCTCAAGGGCACGTGATATACTTGATGTGGTGCATGCTGATGTATGTGATTCAACCCACACTCCTTCACTTGGAGGGAATATTTATTTTGTTACCTTCACGGATGATTTCTCTAGATATACTTGGGTTTATTTTATGAAGTTCAAAGCTTATGTATTTCAGATTCTCAAACACTTTCATGCTATGGTGGAAAAGATGACAGGAAGAAGACTAAAGAATCTACGGTCTGACAATGGAGGAGAATTGTTGCTGAAGGATTTCAGCCATTATCTACTTGAGAATGGCATTCGAAGGCAACTTACTTGCAGCTACACTTCACAACAAAATGGAGTGGCAGAGAGAAAATATAGGACATTATTTGAAGCAGCAAGATGCATGCTCAAAGACAAAGGTCTAAGCAACATCTTTTGGGCTGAAGCAATCAACACTTCATGCTATTTGATGAATAGGTCTCCTACCAGAGTCTTGAAGGGCATTACTCCCTATGAAGCTCTTCACAACATCAAGCCTAAGGTACATCATTTAAGAGTTTTTGGTTGCCTCGCATTTTCTCACATTCCAGATGAAAAGAGGAAGAAGATGGATGACAAGTCAAGGAAATGCATATTTGTTGGATATAGTGATGTAAGCAAAGCTTACAAACTTTATGATCCATGTAAGAAGGAGACATTCCTATCAAGGGATGTGATTGTTTATGAAAATGAAAGCTTTAGTTCAGCATGAATTTCACATTTGGATAAAATCTCTTCAACAACATTTAAAGTTGAAGTTCCCTCTTCTACACATGAGGAAACCATTGAAGAATTAGAGGAAGAAGATGAAGATTACCGTGAAACTCTTAGAAGGTCTTCAAGGATCAGAACACAACCTCAAAGGCTTACATATCAACGAGGTAATTCCTCAAGTTTTGAATAAACTAATGTTTCTTTGGTTAGATCTATTTTACAACATGACGAACCGTGAACATACAAAAGCATAAGTGGAAATGCCTTCTTCCTAGGCAATGGAGCTATTTCATGGAGTTCCAAAAAGCAAAGTACGATCAGCTTATCCTCTACAGAAGCTGAATACAAAGCTCTCACAACCTCAGCTTGTGAAGCTATTTGGATGAGAAGATACTTGGATGAGATTGGTTTCAGTGAAAACCAACCTACCACCATTCATTGTGATAATGTCTCAGCTGAATCTTTGGCAAAGAAGCCAGTCATGCACCAATGAACGAAGCACATTGAAGTGAGGGAGCACCATCAAAGAGAAGATACAAAGTGGTGATATCATCGTACACCATTGCAACACAAAGGAAAATGTGCCTGAACTCTTCACTAAAGCTCTCTCCAAGGAGTTGTTCATCAAGCATAGATCATCACTTAGCATGATGGAGCTCCCCTTAAGGGAAGGAAGTCATGAGTAAGGGAAGGCTCATCATTCATCTTCAACAAATAAGGGAAGGCTCATCTTCATATGCCTTCAGTAAGCATTTTATTTCAGGTTCTTATTATTTTGTTGATGTTGGACTTGAGAGAAGGTGTTGGAATATGCAAGTCCACACCATCTCTTCAAAGTATTATTATATGTGATGAAAAAGATAACACGCACCCCGGGCTCGCTCGGCGACTCGCACCGGCCCGTTGGTAGGGTCTCTTGCTTGAGTGTTTTGTTCGCTTTCTTGAAAGCAGAAAGTCACTTGTTGAATAAAAAACGTGCTTGCATTAGAAAGAGAACGATTACAGAAAGAACGGCCTAAGCCGGCCCGCGTTGAGCGTCGCGGGTAAACGCGTTACAGTGAGCCGGCCCGTGTTAAGCGTCGCGGGCAAACGCGTCCAACAGCCCCTCGATGGCACAATGGCGCTTTCGAGAGGTGCGTGCGAAGGGGACTAGCACGAAGGCTACTGCACGTTGAGCGCAAGGATCGCTTGGTTCGCTTGGGTCACTTGGGTCCGAGGCTCACTATGTCCCCCTATAAGTACTTGCAATTTGGCGCTGCTCGGCAAACCACACAAGCACCTAAAGGGGCTAGATAGAAATACAAGAGGGGGGGGGGGGGGGGAGCTTTGCATCCTCGCTTTGAAGAGCTTTGCGTCCTCGTAAAGCTAAGGTATTCTCGCCTGGGATGTCGAAGGATGAGTCACTTGGAACGACTCAATGAGGTTCTGGGCTATCGGAGGCATATTGGTTTTACTTACCCATGTGGCTTCTTTGAGGGGTCTTCCATGCCACTTGACTAGGAACTGCGTGCTGTTCTCTTTGAGGATCAACTCTGCTTGCCATTGTTCGATTGGATCTTCCATGAAGGTTACTTGACGTCCAAAACAAGTATCAAGACGGAAGCGTTTGAGCGGACTAACATGGAACGAGTTGTGGATATGAATTTCAGGTGGAAGATGAAGCTGATATGTAACTTGATTGAACCGGTGACTAATTGTGTACGGCCCATAGTACCTGTGATTAAACTTTGGAGTGAAATTCCTTGGAAAAATGATATTTTTGGCGTTCATAAGGACTAAGTCCCCCACTTGATTGTCTGGAGCTTCTGTTCTGTTCTGATTGGCAATCCTAACCATACTTTCTTTGCTCTGTATGAGAGCTTCCTTTGCTTGACGAAGCTTGGACTGCCAATCTCTTAAAAAATTCCCACATTCATGATCTGTTGCCACCATCACCTCATCTGACATGAGTGCCATGGGTGTGATTACACTTTTGCCGGTGGCCACCTCAAATGGCGACATGGATGTACTAGAATGGATGGAGCTGTTATAATGGAATTCTAAAATATCTAAGTGTTTGGCCCAATCCTTCTGGTATGCTTGTACATAACTCCTCAAGTAATTTTCTACTGTTTGATTGATTCTTTTGGTTTGCCCATCTGTCTCGGGATGATATGCCGATGAAAATCTAAGTTGTGTACCCAAAATGGAGAATAATTCCCACCCTAAATCGCTCATAAATCTCGTATCACGATCTGAGACAATAGCCAATGGAAGGCCATGATATTTGAAGACCTTCTGAAAGAACGTCTGTGCTACCACCTTTGCCGGCATGGGTGGCTTCATAGGTATGAAGTGCACTTGCTTGGAAAAATAATCTACCACTGCAAGAATTGCATTGTGTCCATCTGACGCTGGCAAATCAACTATGAAATCCATACTTACCATGTCCCACGGTCTGTTCATGACGGGCATGGGCTAAAGTAGGTCTGCCGGTTTGATCTTCTATTGTCTTACTAATTGGCAGGTTGGGCACGTTTGGACATACTCAATCACGTCTTCTTTCATCTTCGGCCAAAACACATGCTCTTTTAAATGTTCGTAACTTCTACGTTGTCCTCCATGACCTGCTAGTTGACAATCATGTGCTTCCCATAAAAGCATTCTCTGTAGTTCTGCATTATCTGTCATATAAATCTTTCCCTTTCTATATAACATGTTGTTCATAATTGTGTATTTCCCTTTATGGTCTAAGCCCGAGTGTACATCTTTGACGATCCTCTGTACCTCAGGATCCGTTTGTTGCACTATACGAATTTGATCTTTCGTTTTACTCTCGGCCATGGAAATCGCGGCCAGAGTCGGTCTTCTACTCAGGGCATCTGGCATAACGTTTTGCTTGCCCGGTTTGCGAATAATGTCTATGTCAAATTCAGCCAAGAAATCTTGCCACCTTGCTTGCTTGGGAGATAACTTAGGCTGTGTACAAAAATACTTGAGTGAAATATTATCTGTGTAGATCTTCGTGTGTTTATCTTGCACATTGTGACGCCACTTTCGCAAACAGTGGATCACCACGAGCATCTCCTTCTCGTGAGTGCTCCTTCTCAATTCTATACCTGAGAACTTGTGTGATTCATATGCCACAGGGCGTCCCTCTTGCATAAGGACCCCTCCAATTGCTAATCCTGAAGCATCTGCGTGGATCTCAAACTCCTTATCAAACTCTAGCGACTTCAACACAGGAGCTTCGCACATCACCTGTTTGAGTTGCTCGAAGGCGTCTTGTTCCTTAGGCCCCCACACAAGGCATCCCTTTCCTTTGGTTAACTCTATGAGCGGCGCGACCACTTTGCTAAAATCTTTTATGAGCTTTCGTGGAAACTAGCAGAAACCGATGAATTCTCTTACTTCCCTCACTGTTCGAGGCGGAGCCCATTGACGAACTGCGGTGATTTTTTGAGGATCTATCATCACTCCTTTATCCGAGACTACGAAGCCAAGAAATTCAACCGATGTCATGGCAAACTCGCATTTCTCTAGTTTTGCATAGAGTTGCCTTTCTCTTAGACGTTGAAGTAAGGCTCTCACATGATCTAAATGTTCTTCAAGAGTACGGATGTATATCAATAGATCGTCTATGTAAATGATCAGGAACTCATCTAGCATGTCCCTGAATCCGTCGTTCATCTCTCCACAGAACGTGCCTGGTGCACCTGTGAGCCCGAAAGCCATAACTAACCATTCATAACTGCCATAGCATGTTCTGAATGCTATCTTTTCAATGTCCTGCTCTGCTATGCGAATCTGATGATAATCGGACCTTAGATCTATTCGTGTAAAAAACTTTGCCTGGCCTAATCGGTCCATCAATTCATCCATGACTGACACTAGATACTTTGTTTTCACTGTAATTTTATTCAATGCCCAATAATCCACACATAACCGCATGCTTCCATCTTTCTTCTTGACGAATAGGATAGGAGCGCCGTAGGGTGAACTAGTGGGTCGAATGAAGCCTTGTTGTTCCAGTTCTACCAATTGCCTTCTTAACTCTTTCAGATCCATTTCGTTCATTCTGTAGGGTGCTTTGGCCGGTGGAGCTTGGCTTGGCATTACTTCAATTTTATGTTGGACTTGCCTAAGTGGTGGTAGCGCGCTTGGTAATTGACTTGGTAGGACATCTTCAAACTCTTTTAGTACTTCATGCACTCTTTGATCACCGACCTTCATCCTGTCGTTTTTCCTTTCTTCTAAGTCAATGGTGTTACATTTTATCAAGCATAAATGGGCCTCAGCCCCTTGCTTCATTGTTTTTTCTACCTGTTTGGCCATCAATGCCCCTTGTGTTTGCTGTCTTCTCTCTGCTCTCGTTACTATGGCTACTGATTTCATTTTTCCTGCTGGTAAATTCACTGCCTTGTTCCCTTTACTTTGACTATTGGATGGTACACTCTCTGGATGCATAGGTGCCTTTCCCTTTCTCTGTCTGTCCAACTCCTCTTAAGATGTGGGAGGAGCGACGGCCTTGTGTTTCATTTCTTGCGACTTTGATCCTGGGTTCTCTACCACTTTTGACTTGCCTTGTGGCTCTTTACTTCCCTCTAGGGTCCTTTTCGGAACTCTATGACAATCTACGACCACTATTTTGCCTTGCATGTCAAGCAGGAGTTTATCAATCCCCTTACCTAGCATGCTCACCATATAACAGTCCATGAAAGAGAGTCCCACTATTACATCGAACGATTCCAATGGCACTACTAGAAAATCTAGCTTCGTTGACCACTTCCCCACTGTCATGCGGACGTTGAGGGCAATCTTTACATTATCATCCGGACCTTGAGCGAAAGTGACTGACATTTCAGGAAGTTTACTCAAGGCCAACTACAAACTTGCTACACATTGTGGCGACATGAAGTTATGCGTTGTACCTGAATCAACTAGTACTGCTTTTCTTTTGTTCCCAAAAGTTCCCTAGAAGTACATGTTCTGAATCATTCCTAACGTCATTGGAAAGAACCTTGGCATTACAGCCACGATACCTACATGAGGCGCATTGTTACTTGCTTGTACTTCTTCTTCGTTATCATCTAACTCTGTCACGACCACATTCCTATTACGTCTCTGTGGCTCTTCTTCTATTTGAGCCGTTTGCACTCGCGTTTGATTGTTATTACGTGTGGATTGATGCATCCAGTGATTCCCACGGCAAACTCTTCAAAACGGCCGAGGATCATTCCGCTGCCATTGGGGCACTGGCAACGCCCTTTGTTGATTATTCGCATAATTATTTTTATTTCTCTGTACTTGAGCATGGCCCGTATTCTGAGTTGTGGCAGGGCGGGCGTTCGTGTTAGTGTTTCCCACACCCTGCTGATTTCTTCGTGGTGATACGTTGTCCGTTTTGCGCATGCTTTGAGCCCTTCAATTGCTCTCAACATCTTGGTACCTTTCCGCCATGACAATCGCCTCCTCCCTTGTGTTGGGCGATTGTTTCTCTATTTCGTGCTCGTCCAAAAACTACACCCGTATAGGAACCCATGTAGCCGATCGAGATCATGCATCTCCATTATCTACAACATGAGTCTTCTATACTTGCGTATATATTCGGACAACGAGCCTTCTTGTTTGAGGCCTCTCCACTCGTCCCTGAGTTTGAAGGATTCATTTCGAGGTATGAAGTATTCCTCAAATGTGGCTTTGAAGTCCTTCCATGAAGTGAATTCCTCCCTTGCTGACTCCGACAGGAACCATGCGTCGGCGCCGTCGGCCAGGAAGGATGCGGCGATCTTCACCCAATGTCGTTTGCCCACCCTTTGTAGGTTTAGGTATTGCTCCATATCTCGAAGCCATTTGGAGACTGCGAGAGAGTTGTGTTTACCCCAAAACTTTTCGGGTGGACATGGCTTGAATTTTCCATAAGAATCCAATTCGCTTCCATCGTTAGAGGAGGAGACTGGCCGACGTCGTCGTGTATGTGGCCGACGGCCCTGCGGAGACGTCCATCCCGAGGTCTCGCCCGCATGTAACTCTGGTTGCTTTCCCCTCTCCTTATTCTTGTCATCCTTTGGTTCAGTCGGGCCTTTTAGTAGTTGCACCAAACTGGCAATGGTGGACTCAAGACGGTCCATGCGGTGGTCTTGAGCCATCATCCATTCCATCGCCATAGGTTCTTCCTTTTCCTTTTTCGTAGTCATAAAATCGTAATTTCGTGGACCGGGAGGCGGGGTTTGCGGTCATTTCCCCTTCTTCCTCTGTCTCTCTTTTCTTGTTTCTTTGTGGCCGCCTCGGCGCGGCTCGACGTCGCTAAGAAAAGCCTCATGACCTTCACCCTCCATTGCGGTGTACTAAGTAGGACGTTAAGACTTGGCCCCCAGCACTGGTGTGACAACCGGTCCGTCCTCTTTTCCAAGGCCGCTTGGATCGAGCGAGGCTCTGATACCAACTGAGATGAAAAACATAACAAGCAGCCCGGGCTCGCTCGGCGACTCGCACCAGCCCGTCGGTAGGGTGTCTTGCTTGAGTGTTTTGTTCGCTTGCTTGAAAGCAGAAAGTCACTTGTTGAATAAAAAACTTGCTTGCATTAGAAAGAGAACGATTACAGAAAGAACGGCCTAAGCCGGCCCGCATTGAGCGTCGCCGGTAAACGCGTTACAGTGAGCCGGCCCGCGTTAAGCGTCGCGGGCAAACGCGTACAACGGCCCCTCGATGGCACAACGGCGCTTTCGAGAGGTGCGTGCGGAGGGGACTAGCACGAAGGCTACCGCACGTTGAGCGCAAGGATCGCTTGGTTCGCTTGCGTCACTTGGGTCGGAGGCTCACTATGTCCCCCTATAAGTACTTGCAATTTGGCGTCGGTCGGCAAACCACACAAGCACCTAAAGGGGCTAGATAGAAATACAAGGGGGGCGGGGGGGGCTCTTGCCCACGGGTTGTCACATTATAGGATGGAATCTTTATTAAGATTCATTATACTCTTAGAGTGATTTATTATGTTTTCCACATCAGCCATAGTCATGAATAAAGCATCTTTGAAGTCATTGCCAAGTTGGAAAAGTGTTCCTATAATTTAGGAAAAATTTCAGGACAACAACACACCTTTCTAAAGGCAGTTTTGCATGGATCATATCTTGCCAACCGTGCATCCTTTTTGGTTGATCTAAAAGCGAAAATTTTTTCTATAATATCACATGTCGGCTCACCAAAAATCTTCCGTAAATGCATCTCCAAACTCCAGTTATGTTGGCCGCAAGTTGGTAGGTAGAGAATTGGCAGATTGCTGAAAACGGCCAGTAGGCCAACTTTAGAAGCTTGTAACTTGAGCTATGTGCATAATCTCAAAATGGTTTCTTTATCAAATTGTTCCACACATCATGCAAAATCTAAAAGGGTTTTCCCAAACTCCCATGGATTAGAGAATTATGCGTATTTAAACAGAAGCTTCTGAGCATTTTTAGAAGACAGACAAAAGGCTGGAGTTCCTGACCCTTGGGTTATGCACAAACATGCTCATATGAGAGATTGTAGACTAAATATTAGGTCAGCTTATGCCTAACTAAATCAAGCATCCTACAACATGCTAATAATTTTGGTCACTCATCAAATAGCATAAATTGAATTTCTAAATTATGATGCAAAGGGCACAATATCTCAAAAGAGGCATGCACATCAGAATAAAATTCACAAATATGCTTCTTATTAGGACTATTGAGTAGATGTCATCAACATAAATAGTAACTATGAAAAGCGCATGACATATAAAATTCTCTTTGGTGGACTGTTCTCAAATCCATGTGCTACAAATAGCCATGTATATTCTCATACCAAGTACATGGTGCTTGTTTCAATCCAAACAATCCATTTTTCAACCTACATACTTTGTTCTCATGCCCATATTTTGGAGAAGCATGGGGCTTATATACATATATGTTTTCCTGTAAATCACCATTCAGAAATACATTTTTAATCTCAAAATCGTGTAAATTCTAACCATGATGACTTGCAAGTGCATTGATGCTATAATTGTTGTCATTGGGCATATGGGAGAAAGGATCTCAACAAAATCAATGCCCTTCCTTGGAACATAACCTTTGTCAACATTCCTAGCCTTCTACCTATCAAGTGTTCCAAAGGCTTACATTTAAGAAAAAATTTTAAATTTTTGTGTTTCATCAAAGGAGATAAGATCATTCTCATAAAAAAAGACTAGATATAACCATTGCATAACAGTTGGATGCAAAAGAAAATAAGCATTATGACATCTAGAATGAGTATGATATTAGAAAGTTCATCAGACTTGTTATGTCTCAAATTTTTCAGTATGCATTCCAGCATAAATTTGCAGGAACACATAGACGAGCAATAGATTGCTTGCGTCCATGAAAAGACTCATAAGGAGTGAAAAATTGCAATGATTTAATGTGACACGTATTAAGTGCATATGGTACACAATTAATAGCCTCAAGCCAAAAGCTATTTCCGTCAAAGGTCTATCTGTACCTCTTAGAAACTACAATTTGTTGAGGTTTACATGGTAGAATTTAGTGATGCTTCATGCCACACTCAATGAAAAAACATTAAAATTATAAGACATAAATAAGAATAGAGGTGCCTATTTTACATGTGGATGGTTTTTCAACCATAAATCAAAACTATTTAAAGCTTATAAATTCTTCCCACTTTCTTTTCAATGGATTAAAGAAACCATTCCTTGAAAATGCATGAATAAAAGTCCTAAAGTATGTGTAATTCCCAAATGAACATGTCTCCATAGGGCCATACATATCATCATGAACAAGGTATAATTTATGTGCTTCTCTAACTGAATGGTCTTTGAGGAAACAAAAGCACTAGATTTTACCCAAAATACAACCTTCATAGGTATTCTTAGAAGGCATTTCAAGTTTGCATAAACAAGACATCATTTCAAGTTTCTGTAGATGGAGTAAACTAGCAAAATTCAAATGATTAGAACGTGCATGCGAAAGTTCCACATTTGAGATGGCCTCAAAATCTCTAATTTCACATGCAAAATCATTCAAAGATTTTTCATAATTTTTGAGCCTAAATATCCCACAATCTAGAACTCTAAATATAATGATTTTTTCACAATTAGAGAGATTTTGAATTGTAAATTAATTGTCATGAATAGATTTCACTAGTTTGCAAATTCTTGCTAATGATGATATTGAAAATAGCTTCTCTTCTTTTTTGGTACATATAAAGCATGTAATAAAGCCAATGTACTACCATTTTTAGTATTAACAATGGTCTTCCGAACGTCCATAATAGGAAAAGAAGATTTTCGAGCACATATGATAGTATTCCTAGTAGAAGCAAACTCAAGTCAAGCCAAGAAACTACTCGATGATGCCATATGCTTGGTTGGACCATAATAAAAATACCAGAAATATGAACCCACTATAGCGATACACTCTTCATGGGATGATGGATCATAATTACAATGAGTACTAATGACCACTCTTCTTTGTGACCAAGATTAGAATACTCAATCTTAGGAGTAGTGGCCTCTATAGAAACCATTCCAACCTCTTTCTGCTTTGGCTCTTTTGCAACTAGTTTAGGAAAAATCTTAATGAAATGATCATTTTTCTTACAATACTTGCAGAAAAATTTCAAATTTTCCCATTTTCCTATCATTTTTTTCTTCCTTCTTTTACTATGCAACATTAGAAATTGTTTTGTTACAAGTCGATGAGCTCGATTTACCTTTTCTCTTTCCACTAGCTAAGAAAGATTGATCAACAACACACAACTTCACCTATCTTGTCTATATTGATCTTCCTACAACACATTAGAAACTAAGAACTCAAAAGTTAAGGCATTTTCATTGCCTTCCACCATCAAAAATATATCATAATCAAAACTTTAGTATGGATCTAGAAGACCATTTGTAGCAATGTGCATAACTGAACTATCTTGCACGATTTTGTATACAAAATTCACATCTTATTAGAAAAGTTTGCATTGAATGTCCTCTGTTCATATGCTTGGTCTCCAAATCTTTTCGAGGGTAAGAAATAGGGTTCTCATTTCTTGCCTATTATACTTTAGCAAGAGTATCCCAAGCATCTGTGGTTATTTTACATTAGTGAATGCGAGGGATAAGGGAACGTGTTGTATAGAAAGATTTCAATGCATGTGCTTGTGCAACTCTATTGTCCCAACAAAGCTTTTCCACAATAGGTTCAATAGGAACTATAATAGGAATAGGAACACAAGGATCATCCTCTTCAATACCACCTACATCATCCACTATCACAATATTTGCATGTGTAGGAGAAAGTCTTGCATTATTCTACACAACATTCCACAAGGATTTTGTTATCAATACATGACACATCATGTATGCCCACAATGGGTAGCTAGAACCATCCAAATTATCCTCAGTAACCAACATAAAAATATGAATCATTGTATGGCCAATGACTATAAAGTGATAGGGAAAGTGGAGAATTTCTAAAAAAAGATGAGCATAAATAGGCAATTAAGCTCTGCTAGACCTCTAAGAGAATTGGATGTACTTGTACTAGTGATCCAAGCACTATATATATACTTGGCACAAATGGAAGAAACTTCCTAAGTGCATTTGGAGGTTGAAACACGATCAAATTAATCTTTTGAATGCCATAAAATGAATATCTTTTGAATTACTAATGATCCCAAGTATGCCCACAAAATCTCATGCATATGTAATATGGTGGCTAGAATGGTGTCACTGATGCCTCGTAGAATGCGATGACGTTATTTGATACCAATTTTTGGAGTTCAAGGAACACAAAAGCATGCAAAAAGCATTAGGCATGTTTTGGAGTTTAAATTCTCCATGGCAATTTTTAAATGTCAAATCTAGGTAATTTGAATCATTATTCTACAATTTAGTCCATGCAAGTTGATGGAGGCATTTCATTCTATTTGACAAATTATGTTGTCGTTTTATTCCAAAACTTTGGCCTTGAGGATTACAAACACGTTGCAACTCCCATGAAAACATTTTTATGATTGCTTCTTCATGATTTTGGAGATTCCTTTGATATTGGCCTCTATTAACAATATCTTGGATGTATTATTTGTGTATGCTTCACGCTCCCAAATGAGAATATTTATTAATATCCCAAGTGTCAAGCACTTGTAGTTAATTAAGGGTATCTTTTACTACTTATCTAGTACATTAGAGATTGGTTTGTTCTATTCCAAAGGAGGATCAGTACTACTAGATTTACATGTCTCTTGTGACTATGATTGGCTTGATTGTTATGATTTTCATTTTTCCACAAGTAATTTTTCTTGATGTTTGGTATGTTAAGATATTTCACTTGAGCATGAAGCACACCACTATGTAAACCTCTATTTGTAAGCTTAAGTATACGATATTTTTCACTAGTACCATTGAGTGTGTATGACCTAGATGTCGTATAGCTGCTTTGGGTACTCGTAAAACACCACCAAATTTCTTGACAATCAGAGTGTGTTTGTAGTTGCAAGGAACCAAGTGTTCCCATGCATGCAACAAACACATTGAGGTGTACTATCATTATGATGGAGAAAAACATTGTGATCGAGATATCAATTTTGCCCATGTGCCCACATAGGATGGTGTTATGCTCTAACTTCTAAGAAGTTCATAGCTTTTTATGAAGCTTCTAGCTTAGCCCCTTTAGTGGATTTATCTTAGTGCACATTGTTTGACACTTCTTTTGCACATGAGTGTGAGCCGCCTTCTTCATTGCATCACTCCCATGGGGGAGACATGGAGGGGTGTTTTGTTAATATGTCTCACATGTATCCGTGTGAGCACACTAAAGATGTTCAGGGAATTCTTTTCCTCTTTAGGAGGTCTTTTTCCCACACACTTGTATATATGCTGATAACCTAATGGGATACTTATCTTTGCACATTCCACGGTTGCAAATAAATAGTGTTGGACCACCACCGCATGCTAACATTTTCCATCTCTCCTTGTTTGATGGAAACTATTCCGCCAATCAAGGAAGGGATTGTCCCTTCGATAGAAAGTTCACAATATGTATCGTAGTCGTGAAATCGCACCAAAAAAATAGAACGAAGGTGCAAATTAATCATAGGTTTCTTTTGCAACGAAAGTTTCATTTGATGAGAAAGTAATTGCTGCTAAGCCTTGATTTCATGTGAAGGTGATTGACCCTCCAACTCGCTGATAACTTCAAGCTCAAGTACCATATTGATTCTCTCCCATTTCATGAGGAAATAGGCTTGACACCATGAACCTTCGGAATATTTTGTTTCTTCTCATTAACAGGGAAGAAAGAACCTGCGAGTTGGAAAACAAGCTAATATCATCAACTTGGAACAAAAATGACGAGTAAAGTAAATAAATAGCTTAATCGAATTGAGGTGAATCGCAGCACATCAGGGAATGGACATTGAGTGAATACTCTCATAAAAGAACAATGCTATTCTCTCCGGGTCTAATTAGTCACCTAAGATTTATTGAAGCTCCTATGCAGACTATTTCAATCCGATGAAGATATATAATCCCCTTTTGAAACTTTACCAGCATGGTATAAGAAACTTCCTTCAGCCGGTTTGCAGGAGAATTCTCACTTCATGTACGCAATAATAGAAATAAGTCAAATGCAAGCTAACGATCAATCTGCCATGAATTTATAAGGATATTACCTTGTCTCCTAGGGGCCACATTATATGCTACTAAAGTGTTACAACTTCTTCTGCCAGTCCTGAAAAGAAAAAGAAATCGTTATCCTCTCAAAAATCACAGGGTAGACATCAACATATCTTTTCGCAAGTGAATCTTGGGAACAGAATTCCAGCATTCTCTGCCGAACGTCTTGTGGTTGCATTAGTTTTTCAGGAATATCTACACCCAATTCTTTGTATTGAGTTCTATAAACAATTGTGCCTTTCAGCAACACCTACACCTAATCCTTTAAATCGAGTTGTATAGTCAATAGTACGAGCTACTGAAGTATTATGATCTCTTCGGTCACTCTGAAAGAATTTTTAACCATTTCTTGAACTTGATTCTCTTATAAACGAACACTAACATCTCTCTCAAAAACGAATCATGGTTCCTGAAGTACAGAATTGGTTTGAGGTGTTCCTGGATAATGTAAGCACTAGACATCCTACAGTAAATGCTTGGAATCGAACAAAAGTAACGAAACTCCATGACAAAGTGCCAGGAGAATCGACATATTGAACACTTAACGCAGGTTCAGCTTTGAGTCCACATTGTGTAGTTACAGATATCATGTTGGTAGGCTGTTTCATGTCTTCTGCTAATGTTAAACATGAAGATATGAGACTGTTTGAAAAAAAAATGTCAGATTGTGTATGAAAATCAAGCTGCTGCCCAAATCATCTGAATGTTCTTTCAACAGAGCTCTTAACTGTAACAAATATGTGGAACACACGAGCACAAAAATCAGTACATCAATTTTCTGGAGTACAATAAACAGTGTATTTCAAGACATAAACAGGATGTTTCTATTGTCGCCATTGGGTTCGAGACAAGTTAGAATGTTTCAGTAGTTTAAAGCCTTGTATTGAACAAACTCATGTGAATCTATAAAGAGCAGTTAGAAGCTAAGAGGTGCAATTGCCAGCATATATATGGAAACAGAAGCACATGGTGTGAATATTTGATTTGACTATGAGGCTGATTACAACAAAACTGGAAGGGGAGATAATTTCTATAAATATGACCTCACTCGACGGACAGCGAGCCATCTAATAAGTTTTCCTGAAACCGGAACCATCAAATTTTGTGCGTGTTCCTATCCCAATTTCATATGGGAGATCATTTGGCCACCTATAGCATACACAAATTAGATCTTTCAAATGCTTTTAATTCATACTTGCTGACCTTGCTTTTGGTATCTACCCTGCTTGGTAGATTGGGACGGTATCTGGTTCTTTTGGTGAAACCGCAAACAACCAAACTTGTGGCCGTTTCTATCCTGATCGCATCTGCAGGACTGTTTGTCCACCTTAAGGATACAGAAAATTGATCCTCAGAGATCCATTTTGCACATGCTTCTTGAGACATTTTTATCCTCATGATGATGTGTGTTCTCCCTCAAATCTGAGAGAAAGTAATAGAAAAGCTCTGCTTGTTGTATCTGAATTGCAGTTGTTCCCATCAAGAACCCTGATGCATATCTATGAAGGCCATCCTGCTTCTAAGCAAATTCCTGTAAATACTTTCCACCTGGAACTCTAGGGTAGAAATGCCATGCTGAAGGTCGGTAAGCAGAGCTTGCAGAACTTCCACACTCTCCTTAACCTTCAAAATCTGAGCTACTTTTTCAAAGGATGGATTTCTGTGCAACCTTTTCTCTAGTAGGTTGTGAAAATCACGAACTGCAATATCAGCCATATCAAGCTCTTCTAACAAGGCAATGGAACCCCTGGATTTCTTTTGGTCTGTTTGTTCCTTAACCTGTTTCTGCAACCTGCTTAAGGAGAAAGACCACGATGATTGCCCACCTGCGCACACTGATGAGAAAGACCGTTTTGGCTTCAAGGAGAAAGCACTGCTCAACAAGCTGCAGACAAAAATGGTAACCACTTGTGCAGCATAGATGGCCGTAGGGTAATTCCCAATTGAGTTGACTTCGGTGTTGAGCTTCTCGCCCATCCTCCTCAGCGTCGAGCTGCAATTTTCTAACTTAGATCTGCGCTGTCCAAAGTGATGGACGAAATCATCCTTTCTGTTCAGAACCTCCATACACTTCTTTAAGGCTTTCATGCATCTCTTTACTTGAATTTCAGACATGGGATCCTTCTGCACAGCACGAAGAGCTATTTCCAAATAACCACAATAGTTCTTGATTTCTCCTACAGCTGTTTTAAGAACGACGCAGGTGTCAAGAAGCTTGATGCTGTTCTCCAAGAGAGTATTAATCGACTTTCCATCGACATTAGAGACGGGATGGTGAGATTCTGAAACCATCCGTTCTGTAGAGGAATGCGTTGACAGAACCATATCCATAGCTTGACAAAGCCATTGTATGCGCAGGTATCTTGTCTCATCTGACAAATTAAGCTGATCTAAATGAGAGGCTAGCTCCGATTCAAATGCCAAAACTGTGGGATCTGTCTTGGCTTCAGGGATGGGGACTTTCAAAGAATAGCTGGGGGAGGAGAAGCTCTGGATGGCAGCACCCAAAGTCGCAAAGAGGGAGGAACCACTCATTGTATAAACTCTCTGAATGATCGATCTCTCAATCGATGGCTGTGTGATGGACACTCTGATAGAGAAGGTGAATTAATCTAGTAAAAATATTCCTTCGGCCAGGGGAAGACAAAGTTTGTGTTGATGAAATTTTTGAGGGCGTCAAGAATCGATGACTCGTCTACGACTCGGGCAAAGAGCCTGAAGGATTGGCAATGAGCATTGGAAACACGATGAGCATTTTATAGGTGATCCAAAACAGATGGACAGCTCTGCAGACTACAGAACAACGATAAGGACGTTCGCTAAATCAAATTTCGCGAACATTTTCAAAGTGATTTTGCCTTCTTGAAATAAGAATATGAACTTTGTTTGGAAATTGGCGTGTGGGAACTTCGGCACCTTCTTGAGGTTATACATACGACAGAGAAGATTCTCTCATCAACGTGTGCGAAATCAGCCTTCAGAAATGTATAAAATCATGAATAGAAAGCTCCGTTGTCCCGAGTCGGGACTCCCGACTCCCCACTGTCCCAGTCGCGTGGATGAGGAAAGGAAAAAGTCGCTGACTATTCTAGGAAGAGGCAGGGACTATTTTGAGCGCGTCTTGACATCATGATTCATGGCCTGCGTAAATGAATGGTACTGTATGTATCTCAAGGATCGAACTTCCTTATCAAGATAGTGTACAGTTGTATACAGTATTACTGTTTTTTTTTTTGTTTTTTAAATGGAAGTTCGAGGCCAACTCCCCGGGCTTTAACTTTGAAATTGCAACTGTACAAGAGCATAGTATCCATGGGACCTCCCTTATCCCACAAGAACAGGGGTTTACGAGATTGGGTTGAATGGTAGTCTCAACTATCATAGGGCTAGTCAAACGATGGCACATCAGCCATATGCTTCATCCTTCCCGGTTATACATGTTCCTTACATGTGGCCGGCAGGGATTGAACCCTCGCCTCTGCCTCAAGAGGCGAGAGGCCCAACCAGCTGCCTTAACGGCCTGGGACTATACAATATTATTGTTCATGACATCGTGAGGGTGGAGAATTGATCATTGAAGGTTCTTCTGTGCTCTACATTAAGTGTATCATTAAGTGTATCTAATATTAGAAGACACTTGATCCAGATGAGTGCTCGTTGAACTTGCCACAACTCGCTCAAAAATAAGGCGAGTTTTACATATGTCCGAGTCCCCTCTTCAAGGATGATATCTACCAATCATATGCTCCCAAATGGAAGCAATATCAAGTTTTGCTTCACACTCGGCAGTCCCTAAGGGCCTACATTTGACGGGTTGGCCAACCTCTATTATGACAGATATTATGATTCACATGCGTTATTAGATAGGAATATGCAAAATGTGATCGATTTGAAATTGAATGACCAGATGAAATGGTTCCCTTCCAAGCTATATCCCACATAGACAATAAGCTAATGATCGAATATCCATTGTAATTAACTAGAAAGGCCACGGATATCAGATGATATTCGATGATGAAAATTAAAAGCCAGGGCGAGATGATGATATTCAATAATCTGGGATTCCAACCCTATTTGAACACTTCAAAATCAATTATCCAATCGTGTTACCATTTAGACTTCAAAATTACTCACAAATTCAGAAAACGTGTTTATTTGTAAAATTGGTATCTTACTTTGCCCTATCTCCACATTAATGCTATTAGTAAGAAAATAAGATTATCTAGCGAGCACATATATTACTCGCGAGGGATCTGAACTAAAGTTGTACAATCAGGTTTATATCACACTATTCTGCATCTGAGCAAAGGGCACAATATTTGCACTTTATTTGCAACCTTTTGCACATAACTCCCAAATAGATCCAAAAGTACATAGATAGAACCAAGATATCGTCATTGCACGTCAAGTTTGATGGGATTGCAAGTAGCACTAGGATTTCGTAAATTGTAATCAAATATTCCAAATGAGAATATTAGGAGAGGAAAAAGTGGCGAGCTACTTGCAATTCTTTGAATAAAGATCTGAACGTAGTCTCCGAACGCAGCGAGCAATGAGTCTTCCCAGTGGTGAGTGTCGAAAGGAGTCGAGTCCAACCTCCCGAGCTTGGAATTACAGTATACTGGTTCTTCACTTAACTCTCTTCCATACAGTGGTAGCTATGCCGAAAGTGAGGCAGTTGAAGCAAAATCGTGAGGTTGAAGACGTAAACTATGATTGTCCAAATGAAGTGCGAATCGAGAAACTTAAAAGTTTTCAAATTTGGACCTATGTAACTCTCTTCAGTGTTCACATTTGTTCGCACAAAAATGAGCTACCGATTAAATTTATGGAATCTACGTTTCTTACGTGATGAACTTATATATATATATATATATATATATATATATATATATATATATATGAATGACATGCGATTTTGTTATTTGGATTTGTCAATTGACAACTAAATTTATCTTCAACCTCTCCATTGACAAGTAAATCCTTACGTTTTTCTGTAATTTGACAGGTAAAAAATTTTGCTATTTATTTTTGACAAGAAAAAGGGCCTTTGATGTGAAAAAAACGGTCAATTTTAGGCCGCGAGTTACTGTCCCTTCCTCTCTCTCCAGTCATGTTACGAAACATTTTCCAAGAAAATGTTACGACACTCCCTCTCCACTCCATGATATTTCTCTTTGTCGTGTATGAATTTCAATTCTTTTTTAAGATATTGTTCCTCTCCATATTTGAATGCTCATCTACACGACCTTGGAGATCTTTCTCTCTTCCACTTGGAAAAATGAAATATCAAGTCTGTGTCCTAAGAAACGATTGCGGATTGCTTGTCGTCATTCCTCTTCTAGGAATTGAAATGCGGGCCATCTCAAGCTTCTACGCATTGTTAGAAGCAGGACCAGATCCTGGACGATGGGCCCAAGATCATAGTAGTATCTCCTCCTCCAATTATGAAGTTGATTCTTGAATAGTGTACACGTAACACAACTATGGATGGAGTAACAATGAATCTTTTCTGTACATCAAGTTAGAACTTCTAGCTTTTTTTTTAATAAAAGGAGGTTCGGAAAGTGTCTACTCTCCAAGATTTAACTTTGAAAGTACAACTGTATAAGTAAGTCGGCATAGTCCCCACCTGACCACCCCTCCCCCCTCATATCCCACAAAGCAAAGGTTACACTGGGTTACAATTGGTATGTTGAATTGCAACTAGTTACGACCGAAGCTATTACATGTTCAATCCACTGGTTAAACTCTAGACCTTCACCTTAAGAAGCCAAAGCCTTACCAAACCAGATAGGAGACCGGGAAAGAACTTAATAACTTTTAGCTGAGTTCCTATCATCCGAAAGGTTTATAAAAATCCGATGTCCCATTACATGTTTCTGTCAAGACGATACTGCCACGACTCCAATCACCAACCATGACACCTGCTGCCATCCAACGTAGTAGGTAGCGCGAGTCTTTGTGAAGTTCCATCATTGATATCTACTCTTACTTTGGATTAGCTTGAATTATTTTGGACGTACATAAAAAGGCTGGCAAAGTACGCATGGGACCTTCCGAATGCCACAGAGTAGCCTGAAGGTCCAATGGTCCCGTGAAGGGTTTGGTTCAACGTATCACCAGCCAAACGGTGAGGAGCAGCTGACCGCAAGCCCAACCATTAGAAGAAAAGAGCCCAATGAACTAAGCTAAAACACGAGGACTCAATAGTGTACTTTTTGTTTTGGTAAACAATGCAAAAGCTAAAACCACCAACTCTAAATAATACAGGCAAGGGCATCAACATATAGATCCATTATTGATCATAAATAAAATGATGCATAATAAGCCTCTTAGGCTTACCTACCAAGAAACACATCTCCCCATTAATTGGGGTACTATATCATGAAACATGCTTGATAGAAAAGTCCTCATAGGGAACTTTATTAGTATATTGAACACACTGGTAAGTGAAGTTTCTGATCTGAAGCAGTAGCATCGCACATTCATCATGAAAAAATATTTGAAAAATGGCTTCATTGATTCGTATCCAACATTGCCACATCAATTCGTATCTCTAGGGTTTGAAAGAGGCACTCTAGGTAGAAATATTCACCAAGAGTTTCTCTTAGGCAAAACACTTAGAGCACGGAGCAACTTGCATCCTTAGTGCAAAAAAACAGGGAAGATGTGAACTTGCAAATCATCGAAAGTATGTCTGGTATCCTCAAGCACTTGCATCTTTGCCACAAAGCCATTACGAATCCCAACCCCTAGGGCTCTAGAAGTACTCCAAAATACCATAATGGATGATCAACCACTGTATCTAGGAATGATTTATAGAAGTAGGGTAACTCCATATAAATTTAGATTTACACTACCAATGTTGTGATATCCTATAGTAATTCAACTTTTTCTTTTGTGTTTGAACATCAGAGAACTGATGATGTAGAGAGGAAATTCACTATTTCTATAAATAGTGATAGGAAGGTCTTTGAGATTAAATGTTTCCTGTTCTCTACGCCAAATGTGCAATCTTTGAGCTTCTTGATAAACCATTCTCACTTCATTCTTTGAATTAAGAGGAGAAAATTACAAGAGATTCAAAAAGAGGTATATAAGACCTTTATAATCCTTTCATCTGCTTCATGATACAGTTTTTTTACTCGAGAACAAAGACAGTAGAAAGAAATGGAGTTTTCACTTTTCTCACTTCGATTCTTTCAACCTTCACAAATGTCACATTAAATAAGCAACTATTGATCAGACGAAAGAGAGATATGTTTCCAAATAGCTTGCTAAGACTTTATTCTACAAAAAAATACTTACTAGATCTAATTTTGGCTTTGCAAGTTGGATTAATGAATTCTACAACCAAACTAAATGGATTCTTGCATAAAGGAAGAAGTAATCGTAGTAGTGATGCCAAAGTATTGATGCCATAGGAGAAGTCAAATTTATTTTTCAAGTCCATCCAAACCTATAAAAGGTTATAGACCATTGGATTTCAACAAGCCAAAATGTAGGAGGTGAGAGTAAAATAAGCTAAATTTTGTGATTTGTCAAAGGCCTGTAATGTTTAATATACATTTGTAGTTATTTTAAGAAAAAGACTCAAAATTCTTCACTCGTAACACTCCTTAAGACCCATTTAATAGGAAACTTTGTGGTGAATCTCGTAGGATCCAAGATATTTAAATCATCTTGACAAACTTGATGTCTTTTGGGACTATTACCATCATCTCCCTAGAAGAATCATCTACATATGGTCGCCACTCAATCAGTCTATTGAACAAGAATTAAAATAGGTGAGATATGGTATAGTGTAATCTTAAGCATAAAAGCTCTACTACCTATATTAGGGTGTGAGGCATACCACTTAGAAGCTTTGATTCATAATTCTATTCCACACCTCACCCCATCTTTGAGAAACATCGTTTCCAATCCCATAGCCATCCCCAATAACTAAGGATTCTACCCTCCTCAATGATTTCTTACCTAAGATCCTTTGTAATGCAAGGAATACAACTAGTTGTGGCCTTCGAAACAATCATTTTGTGATAGAAATGAGGGCCACAATAAGACATAATTTATTAGGTCAACACAAAAAGTTACTAGGAAGCATATCATCAGCGAAAGCCAAGCCATTAGAATTGTTTGCAAATATTTGTAAGCATAGGGTTGGGCACTTTACAAATACTTTTCTTAATAGAATCTATGTGATCCTTAAAGATGATTTGATCCATGTAGGACTAAGATTTCTAGCTAAGGTGGAATATATTCTCTTACTCTCCATGCTATTAGTTTAGTCACGCTCTAGATTGATAAATCAGATATCTTTTCCATCTATTCCAATGCTCGGAGAGACATTGTTTTTTTTTGTATGCATGCATGTACATATTTGTGTAGATGTATTTGTATATATGAATGCATGTATATATAGGCATATGTGTGATGGATAAGGAAAAGAAAATAAAGAGGGAGAGTGGAATGAATAGAAAAAGGAGTCTATGTTTTTGTGTTAAAGGAAGACGAGCCTTTGAAGTAGAGAACCTATCCCTGATATAATGAAAGTGCACCTACTTTGTTGGGGCATGAAACATACGGTTTCTCAAAACTTCCAATGTGCTTTGACTATTATTGAAGATGGTCTTCCTACAAGATTGACCAACACCCAAATCAACGGAAAGGTGTTTGAAGCACAAACTCTCAACTGTTGCTGTGAAATATTTTGTGTACTTAGCCTCATAATTAGAAAAGGCCACAATAGGTTGCTTTTTGCTCAACGAAGATGTGCATGAGATACCAAGCATGAAGCAAAAACCACTTGTAGACATCCGAGTTTTCATAGCAATGAGTCAAGTCTAAGATAAGAAAATGCATTTAAATCTTAAGGTGATGATCCCCCTTAGGATAAAACAATCCAGTTAGTAAATTATCAATCAAATAGCAAAAGATAGGCTTAAGTGCCTACCACTGTTTGACATCTAGGCAATGCATAAACCTGATCATGTGAGAGATAACAAACTAAATATCAGGTTGAGTTATGCATAAGTAAATCAATCATCCAAGAGTTTAGTGATAGAGAAAAAAATAAAATGCATCTCCAACATCGTGAAGACTCAAACGTAAACCTATTTCCATGGAAGTGGTAATAAGTTTGCAATCTTCAAAGCCAAAAATGTTGCAATAATGTGTCAATATATTTTGTTTCACAGAAATCTATTCCTATCAACTTGCATAAAATGAATGCCCAATTAATGATGAAAATACCCAAAATTTGACATCTCAAAAGGGGCATGAAAATCAGCTTTAAAGTTTACAATATGCTTCTCATTAGGAGAAGTGAGCAACATATAATCAAGGTACAGAACAATCATCACAAGTACATTATCTACACACTTAACATGTAAGGTGCTCTTAGTTGGACTGCTCTCAAAACCATGTGCTAGTTGGTAGGCATGAATTTTCTCATACGAAGCATATGGTGCTTGCTTCAAACCATATAATGCCTTTTTCAATTTGCATACTTTGTTGTTGTGCCCTTTTTGCAAAACTAAAAGGCTAAAGTACATACACTTCTTCATATAACTGACCATTCATCAATGCAATTTTAATGTCCAATGGATGTATATTCCAACCATGATGAGCTGCAACTGTAGAAATGCTATGAAGAATGATCACTCGCCATAACAAAGGAAAGGTCTCATCAAAATCAATGTCCCTTTGCTGAGAATAACCTTTTGCAACAAGCTGCCCCTTAGACCTGTCAATTGTTCCATGCTTGTGTGCCCATTTAGGACCAATGCTCTTTTTTTCCTAGAGGAAAACCGCATGAAGAAAAAGTACCATTCTTCATAATAACATCATACTCTAATTGCATAGTAGTTATCCAAGCTCATTCTAGTCAAATAAGACTAGACACAACCATTGCATAACAATCTCATGCAAAGCAAGCACTATCTAAATGTAAACAAGTATGATATGGAAAGGTGCATATAATTCACTATCTCGCAATATCTACACCAAATAGTTAGGCATGGTCTTTGCCTCTTCTATGCCAATCCTATCATCAACAAGAGCATCATGTAAATATGCATCAGAAATGGACTAATCTACATCACTACTTTGGACCTATAAAGGTTCTAAAAATTGTTTGATTGGGACTAGCACTTGACTTTAGACCTTTAAATAGAGGCAAGAAAGTGTCGTAAACTTTTTTAGAGCAAACCAATTTATCTTTGGTACATGAAAGTAAGCATTGAATCACATCTTACACAAAAACAACATAGCTAACCTGGATGTATCTACTTTGTTGATGATACAAATGAAAGTCTTTGGTTTTAGAATTGTACCAATCAAGAATACATTTCAGTACTTTTTCATCCCGTTTTTCTACCTTGTTGTTGAAGCACTAATGCAAATTCCATACAACCAAAGACATACACATGATCAATAAATAGCTTGTGACCATACCATGCCTCATATGGTATGATTGATTGCACTAGTTTTATGGGACACCTATTAAGTATATATGTTGCACAAACAATAGCCTGAGGTGAGAAGTTATGTGGTAAAGCTTGATGTTTGATTATACACCTCACAATCTCCATGAGAGAACTATTCTTTCCTTCAAAGGATCCTTTTTTTTACTTGTTTAGGACATTCTACACTTCAATTTTATCCCAGGCTCAGCCATAAATACATTAAAATCAAAAGACATATATCACCCCTGAATCAGAATGGAGGATACTTGATTTACATTCTCACATATTTTGAGCCATAAATAGGAATTGTTTAAAGTACATAAACACATTGGACATTTATTTCAATGGATAGAACCATACATGAGCATAAATATCATCTATAAAACTGAGGAAGTACATGTAGTTCCCAAATGAATGTGTCTTCATAAGACCATAGACATCACTATAAACAAGCTACAATTTATGAGCAGATCAAACTAAGCCATATTTTGGGAAGGTGGAACGTTTAATTTTCCTAAAATATAATCTTGACAAACATGTTCAGAAGGTGCCTCAAGTTTGCATAGAGAGGACATAGTATCATTGTTTTTACAAGAAATGAAAGCTAGCAAAATTCAAATGAACAAAGTGTGCATGCCAGATCTTGCATATGAGATAACCAAATAATTTTGAGCTACAGCTGTTAAATTTTTCATAGATTTTTCAATCTTTGAGCTTATATAGCCCACGACATAAAATGCGAGAAGTAATAATAGCAACACCATTCAAGATATCATGAATTGTACATGATTTATCAACAAAATTAATAATCAATTCAATCTTGACTCATGCTTAAACTCACCATAGATAGCATTAAGAAACTTTGTCTTACTAGTAGATGAGATCCATTTACCTTTTTCCCTTCTAATTAACTAAGATAGCTTGGTCTCTAACACCCATAATGGACTTGTTCTACCTCAACAAATCTCTTGTACAAGAAAACAAAGAATAGCGCCTAAAATGTTAAGGCATTTGGATTCCTTTCATCATAATTGAAGAGTATGAGCAAAACTTTGATATGAATTTGAAAGAACATTAAAATAATTTTGCACAATATCTAGCAACGTTTCATTAGCACAAATCAATTCCTCCTTCAAATGTTTGATTATTGCCAAAACATGTCCATAGAATCTCCTTCATTCATATGCTTACTCTAGCTATTTTTGGTGCTAAACAATCCGAGGCTCATTATTGCTTGGTGTAAAGTTGTAAGAGTGTACTAGGCAGTGTTTGTTATCTTACAGGAGTGAATGTGAGGTATAATGGATTGTTTAACAGAAAAGAGCTATCCATGCATGTGCTTGAGCATCTCTACCATCCCAATGAAGTTTCTCTATAGTAGCTGCAATAAGAACTAAAACACAACATTTTTCTATAGGCCCTATGGATCAATGGGATACGCAATCCAGACCTCACAAAAGGGGACAAGCCCCCCTATGTAGTCCCCCCATTAAGCTTCTTTGGGGAAACCCTACACCAATACAAATCCTTCATTTTCACCTTGAATGGTGACCCCATGGCCCAAAAGTTTATGCCCTACCTAACCTTAAGGATAGGCTCACAAAAATAATCGATTACCATCAATGATCACACACATACCTCATCTAACTTGGAAGTTAGGGTTTCCCAAATCTCCCACATCTCACACTGGCTTCTCCTCATAATGGGGGTCTTCAACATAGAGCACCATGGATCATCTGTGGTCACTTGATGGTGGAGTATTGAGTATATCTAACAACATCCACCTACTCTAATACTAGATTTTAGAGTTCAAAGTCTACGAAAGCACATGAATAGCACAAGGAAAAAGAAGAAGCTTTTAGCACAACCCAATATACAATGTATCACCAGGTGAATGTAGAAAAGACAAGTGAATGCCTATATACAAGTTGGAAAAATGAACCTCCTAAAGAGGGAAAAGAGTGCCCTGATGGTCCTCACTATGTTCACACACATCAAAAGTAAACTTTATCAACCAAAATAAAAAGTATACCTTTAGTCATTCAAACCCATCTGTCACCTTACTTGGAAGGTAAGGTAAGTCAATGGGGTTTGAAATGACCCATTTGGGAAAACAAAAATTATTGTTGTAATGTAAAGGGATTTCATAACAATATGGTGTAAGAGGACACTACGATGTCATATCACCAAACAAAGATGAGCATTTTTTTTTGTTGGAAGTTTCATGTGATCTAATGGATGAGTTCCTATGCTTCCAACTCAAAAACGTCTATCATTCTCATCAAGAATTAAAGACAAAACGGAAATGAATATAATGATTCTATGTCTAACTTGTTAGTATGAAGCCGCAAGCTACTTCTAATAAAATGGAAAAAGTTTCTCTTTATCCCTCTCTTGTGTTGCACTTCAATTAAGCATCGCATCTTTAATGCAGAACCTTTTAGGGTTTTATTTTTCATTATGACACACACATATATATATCACACAGACACACACACACACACACACATATATATATATATATATATATATATATATATATATATATATAGATATATATATATATATATATATATATATATATATATATATATATATATATATATATATATATATATATATATATATATATATATATATATATGTGTGTGTGTGTGTGTGTGTGTGTGTGTGTGTGCGCACGCGTGTTAGAAATAGAGAGTCATCAAAGAGGTTTTTAAGGGTCAAAGAGAGAGAGAGAAGATTGTTCGAATTGTGAAGAACCAAAGCAAGAAACATGATGGATGCACTCGACCAATGTAACTCGCTAATAGGGCTCTACAAATTTCAAAACTATCCTTCAAATTAGCTATTTTTAATGGAAAAATCCACCTTTGAAATGTTTCCACAAGAATGTGATCTCTACTTGGTCCCATTTATGGATCTCACTTCAGCTCCTCAAAGGCTTAGGGATAAGAGATTAGGAGCCTATGAAAACCTCAATAATTGTTTGAGCACCTGTCATCGCACATAAAAATCATATGAGCGAGATAAACCAAGATTCAAGACTTAGGGTCATTACTTGAAGTGAAACTAAATCCCAATGGGAATTGAAAACCTATAGATTGAAATGAATTATAAAAGGCACTTTAAAGATCCAGAAGAAGGAGGATAGTGGAAGATGAAGTTAGTAAACTTCCATGATCTTCCATAAATTATTTAAGACAAGTACAATGTTGATTTCTGTTATAGCTGCTTTGAGAATAATACACCTGTCAAGAAGCCTAATATTAATCCATTTTCTTTTTCCATTAGAAACAACATCGATCCCTGCAGAGGAGTGCATAGACAAAACCATTTCGAGAGCTTGACTAAGCCATTGTATGCTCAGACATGGTGTTTCATCCTTCGATTTGATTTAAGCTGCTCTAAAGGAGCGAATACACCTACATGAATATGCATACACATACACATGCATGCATATGCATACATGAATGCATATGCATACATGAATGCATATATATGTATACACATACATGCATATGCATACATGAATGCATATATATGTATACACATACATGCATATGCTTACATGCATGCATATATATGTATACACATACGTGCATATGCATATATACAAGCATGCATATGCATACATGAATGCATATGCATACATGAATGCATATATATGTATACATGAATGCATGTATACACATGAATGCATGCATATGCATACATGCATGCATATGCATACATGCATGCATGCATGTGTACATATGCATACATGAATGCATGTGTACATATGCATACATAAATGCATGTATACATATGCATACAAGCATGCATATGCATACAAGCATGCATATGCATACAAGCATATGCATACATGAATGCATGTATACATATGCATATACATGAATGCATATGCATACATGAATGCATATGCATACATGAATGCATATGCATACATGAATGCATATGCATTCATGTATGCATGTATACATATGCTTGTATTTATATTTTTATATATTTTATATTTTATATTTTATATTTTATATTTTATATTTTATATTTTATATTATTTATTATTTATTATTTATTATTTATTATTTATTATTAGTATTAATTATTTATTATTTATAATTTATAATTTATAATTTATTAGTTATATTCTTTTAATTTAATTTCAATTTTTATATATTTATATTTATTTTTATTAATTTGTTTCTTTTTTAATTTATTGTTATTCTTTATTGCTTAAGTATTTTTTTATTTTTTATTTTTTATTTTGTTTTTTAATATTTATTTATTTTTTGTTTTTTGTGTGTTTTTTCGTGTTCATGTGAGGGTGTGTTCATCTCTTGCTTTTGTTTGTTATTATTTTTTCCAATGTGTATGTGTTTGTGTTCTTTATCCTGAACTTATGAAGGTATATATATCTATACGTCATGAATGCATATGCATACATGCATGCATATGCATACAACCATATGCATATACATGAATGCATATGCATACAAGCATATGCATACATGAATGCATGTATACATATGCATACATGCACGCATATGCATATATACAAGTATATGCATTCATGAATGCATGTATACATATGCATACATGCATGCATGTATACATATGCATACATGCATGCATATGCATACATGAATGCATATGCATACATGAATGCATATGCATACATGAATGCATATGCATACATGAATGCATATGCATACATGAATGCATATGCATACATGAATGCATATATATGTATACACATACATGCATGCATATGCATACAAGCATATGCATACATGAATGCATGCATACATATGCATACATGCATGCATATGCATACCAGCATGCATATGCGTACAAGCATGCATATGCATATGCATATGCATACATGAATGCATGTACATATGCATACATGCATGCATATGCATACATGCATGCATATGCATACATGAATGCATATGCATACATGAATGCATATATATGTATACACATACATACATGCATATGCATACAAGCATATGCATACATGAATGCATGTATACATATGCATACATGCATGCATATGCATACAAGCATGCAAATGCATATGCAAACAAGCATATGCATACATGAATGAATGTATACATATGCATACATGCATGCATATGCATACAAGCATGCATATGCATACATTAATGCATATATATGTATACACATACATGCATGCATATGCATACAAGCATATGCATACATGAATGCATGTATACATATGCATACATGCATGCATATGCATACAAGCATGCATATGGATATGCATACAAGGATATGCATACATGAATGCATGTATACATATGCATACATGCATGCATATGCATACAAGCATGCATATGCATACATGAATGCATATATATGTATACACATACATGCATGCATATGCATACAAGCATATGCATACATGAATGCATGTATACATATGCATACATGCATGCATATGCATACAAGCATGCATATGCATATGCATACAAGCATGCATATGCATATGCATACAAGCATATGCATACATGAATGCATGTATACATATGCATACATGCATGCATATGCATACAAGCATGCATATGCATACAAGCATGCATATGCATACAAGCATGCATATGCATACAAGCATGCATATGCATACAAGCATGCATATGCATACAAGCATGCATATGCATACAAGCATGCATATGCATACATGAATGCATATGCATACATGAATGCATATATATGTATACACATACATGCATGCATATGCATACAAGCATATGCATACAAGCATATGCATACATGAATGCATGTATCCATATGCATACATGCATGCATATGCATACAAGCATGCACATGCATACAAGCATTCATATGTATACATGAATGCATGTATACACATGCATACATGCATGCATATGCATACAAGCATGCATATGCATATGCCTATATACAAGTTGGAAAAATTCACTTCCTAAAGAGGGAAAAGAGTGTCTTGATGGTCCTCACTATGTTCACACACATCAATAGTAAACTTTATCAACCAAAACGAAAAGTATACCTTTAGTCATTCAAACCCCTCTGTCACCTTACTTGGAAGGTAAGGTAAGTGAATGGGGTTTGAAATGACCCATTTGGGAAAACAAAAATTATTGTTCTAATGTAAAGGGATCTCATAACAATATGGTGTAAGAGGACACTACGATGTCATATCACAAAACAAAGATGAACATTTTTTTTTTGTTGGAAGTTTCATGTGATATAATGGATGAGTTCCTATGCTTCCAAGTCAAAAACTTCTATCATTTTCATCAAGAATTAAAGACAAAACGTAAATGAATATAATGATTCTATGTCTTACTTGTTAGTATGAAGCCGCAAGCTACTTCTAATAAAATGGAAAAAGTTTCTGTTTATGCCTCTCTTGTGTTGTACTTCAATTAAGCATGGCATCGTTAATGGAGAACCTTTTAGGGTTTTTTTTTTCATGATGACACACACACATATATATATCACGCAGACACACACACATACATACACACACACATATATATATATATATATATATATATATATATATATATATATATATATATATATATATATATATATATATATATATATATATATATATGTGTGTGTGTGTGTATATATATATATGTGTGTGTGTTAGAAATAGAGAATCATCAAAGCGGTTTTTAAGGGTCAAAGAGAGAGAGAGAGAAGATTGTTCGAATTGTGAAGAACCAAAGCAAGAAACATGATGGATGCACTCGACCAATGTAACTCGCTAATGGGGCCCTACAAATTTCAAAAGTATCCTTCAAATTAGCTATTTTTAATGGAAAAATCCACCTTTGAAATGTTTCCACAAGAATGTGAGCTCTACTTGGTCCCATTTATGGATCTCACTTCAGCTCCTCAAAGGCTTAGGGATAAAAGATAGGAGCCTATGACAACCTCAATAATTGTTTGAGCACCAGAAGAAGGAGCATAGTGGAAGATGAAGTTAGTAAACTTCCATGATCTTCCATAAATTATTTAAGACAAGTACAATGTTAGTTAAGCTATAAGACAACATTAGCTACAACTACTTTCAAATGACCACAATAGCTGTTGATTTCTGTTATAGCTGCTGTGAGGATAATACACCTGTCAAGAAGCCTAATATTAATCCATTTTCTTTTTCCATTAGAAACAACATCGATCCCTGCAGAGGAGTGCATAGACAAAACCACTTCCAGAGCTTGACTAAGCCATTGTATGCTCAGACATGGTGTTTCATCCTTCGATTTGATTTAAGCTACTCTAAAGGAGTGCCTAGCGTCGGAACAACAACTTTGAAAGAAGCTTTGAGAGAAGCTCTGGGAAAACAAAAGGTACGGATGACAACACCCAAAGACACGAAGAAGGATGGACTATTCATTTTATGAACTTTATGATTGATAAGTCTCTGGATCGATGGGTATGGGATACACGCTGCGGCGAATAAATTGAATAAATCTGCCATGATAGGAAGCAGCGACAAGCCGCATGATCAAGGAAGTGAAGGGTTAGCAGTGTTTCTGGATGTAAAGGTTGTAAGATCCGTCTACAACAGGTTACTGACAAAGAGCCTGGGAGAAACAGCAGAGCAGAAGAGCTCCAAAGATCACGGCTCATCAAATCAACGACTTCAATCCTCAGACTCCTCCAATGAGGTACTTGCTTCTGGAAAGGTATGAGAAAGCAATTCATTAGCGAGATATTGAATTTAAAGTGAATCATATACAGATAAACCAAAAGGAAAATCCCAATGTGAGGTTAGTAATTCAAACTTGGCATACGATTCATTAGTCTCAAAAAAGCAGTGTTGTGAGTTGTAACACACGGTGACTCAATGATCTTCGCACTATTCTCCTTGTACGCGCAATATCCTCCGGAAATCAAAGTCACTTTATTGTTTATCGCACCTTGACATGAAAGAAGCGATCAGCCGCGGTTCCTCAAGATTGCATGCGCGGGAAGAATCAGACGTCATGGTCCACCATCCCCTATGTCGCTTCATGGGTGTTGTACTAGTCATTCATTGGTGCTCTGCAAGTCATTCATGGGTCTCCTTCAACAGTGTAGTACTATATTCATGGGTCCTCTTCGGACAGTGTAGTAGTGTAGCCTACAGCCTGTAGTGCTCCCATCAGGGCCTAAATTTGGTAGGACATATAACTTTTCATATGATAGGCAAAAACATTGGCTGCCTGTCATGTGACAAGTTTTGGACAAAAATAGCTTTTGGTAGGACATATAACTTTTCATATGATAGGCAAAAACATTGGCTGCCTGTCATGTGACAAGTTTTGGACAAAAATAGCTTAAATTTGAGGAATGACAAGTTATTCCGTATGACCCTCGGTTAATATGGGAAAGCCGCTTTGCCTCGGAAAGGTAGCGTCGGTATATGCGTCGGTATAAGTGTCGGTATACGCATCGGTAATTTGCTAGAATTACCGATGCTTATATTGAAGGTATACCGATGCTCTCTTTTTAACCGGGCCCGAAACTAAAATTCGTCATTCTGAGTGTTTTGAATCCAGCTCTTCTCCTGTGGGGTTTGTGCGGACCAATAGCAGATCTCTGTTTGTCACCCTTTCTCTCTCTCTCTCTCCCTCCCTCTCTCTCACTCTCTCTCTCTCTCCCTCCCTCTCTCTCACTCTCTCTCCCTCTCTCTCCCTCCCCCTCTCTCCCTCCCTCTCTCTCTCTCTCTCTAAACAGACCTCTATCTTTGTAGATATGAAGTTTTGGTAAGTAGATCGCACATATTGTAGCACTCTTTCTGGTTTCTCTATGTTTTTTCTTTACTAATATGTTCTCTGTTTGGTATTGCAAGAGATTTTGGGATCCAATCTTTGGAAATTCGATGATGAAAAACCTGAAGTGCATTTTGACGACCTTAATTCAAACAATTCTCTCGCTCTCTCTCTCTCTATAAGCACACCTCTATTTTTATAGATCTGAAGCTTTGGTAAGTAGATCGCACATATTGTAACACTCTTTTTTCTTTCTTTATGGTTTTGCTTTTCTAATATCTTCTCTTTAGTTTTGCAAGAGATTTTTGGGATCAAATCTTTGGAACTTCGACGAAGGAGAACTTCAAGTGGATTTTGACAACCTTGATTCAAAAATTACATCAATGTAAGTGAGACATATATCAGTCTTTTTTCTTTCTTTATGTTTTTGCTTTTCTAATGTCTTCTCTCTTTAGTTTTGTCTTCGACTGAGAGAGAGAGAGGGAGAGATATATACATATACATACACACATACACAATGCATATGCATACACACATACACAATGCATATGCATACACACATACACAATGCATGTGCATACAGACATACATAATACATATGCAAACACATACATGCATGCATACACACATGCACATGCATACACACAGGCATATGCATACACACAGGCATATGCATACACATACACACATACACAATGCATATTCATACACACATACACAATACTTATGCATACACATACATGCATGCATATATATGTGTACACATACATGCATATGCATACATGCATGCATGCATATATATGTATACGCATACATGCATATGCATACACATACAAACATGCATATGCATACATGAATGCATATACATACAAGCATGCATATGCATACATGCATGCATATGCATACATGCATATGCATACACATACACATACACATACACATACACATACACATACATGAATATTCATACACATACACAAGCATGCATATGCATACATGAATGCATATGCATACATGCATGCATATATATGTATACACATACATGCATATGCATATATACAAGCATGCACATGCATACATGTATGCATATGCATACATACATGCATGTGCATACATGAATGCATATATATGTATACACATACATGCATATGCTTACATGCATGCATATATATGTACACATACATGCCTATGCATATATACAAGCATGCATATGCATACATGCATGCATATGCATACATGAATGCATATGCATACATGAATGCATATATAAGTATACATGAACGCATGTATACACATGAATGCATGCATATGCATACATGCATGCATATGCATACATGCTTGCATATGCATACATGAATGCATATGCATACATGAATGCATATATATGCATACATGAATGCATGTATACATAGGCATACATGGATGCATATATACATATGCATACAAGCATGCATATGCATACAAGCATATGCATACATGAATGCATGTATACATATGCATATACATGAATGCATATGCATACATGCATGCATATGCATACATGCATGCATATGCATACATGAATGCATGTATTCATATGATTGTATTTATATTTTTTTATATTTTATATTTTATTTTCTATATTATTTATTATTAATTATTAATTATTTATTATTTATTAATTATTATTTATTATTTATTATCTATTATTTATTATTTATATTTAATTATTAATTGTTAATTATTTATTATTTATTATTTATTATTTACTATTTATTTTCTTTTAATTTAATTTCTATTTTTATATATTTATATTTTTTATTTTTAATTTGTTTCTTTTTTAATTTATTATTAGTATTTATTATTTACCTTTTTTTTATTCTCTAATTTTTATTTTATTTTTATTATTTATTAATGTTTGATTTTTTGTGTGTGTGTTTGTGTTCATGTGAGGGTGAGTGCATCTCGTTTTGTATCGTGGTTGTATTTTTCATATCGTATATTGGTCTTAAGTCTTTGCTTTTGTTTGTTATTTTTTTTCCAATTTGTATGTGCTTGTGTTCTTTATCCCGAACTTATGAAGGTATATATATATATATATATATATATATATATATATATATATATATATATATATATATATATATATATATACATGAATGCATATGCAAACATGCATGCATATGCAAACAACCATATACATATACATGAATGCATATGCATACAAGCATATGCATACATGAATGCATGTATACATATGCATACAAGCATGCATATGCATATATACAAGCATATGCATACATGAATGCATGTATACATATGCATACATGCATGCATATGCATACATGAATGAATATGCATACATGAATGCATATGCATACATGAATGCATATGCATACATGAATGCATATATATGTATACACATACATGCATGCATATGCATACAAGCATATGCATACATGAATGCATGTATACATATGCATACATGCATGCATGTGCATACAGGCATGCATATGCATACAAGCATGCATATGTATATGCATACAAGCATATGCATACATGAATGCATGTATACATATACATACATGCATGCATATGCATACAAGCATGCATATGCATACAAGCATGCATATGCATACATGAATGCATATTCATACATGAATGCATATATATATGTATACACATACATGCATGCATATGCATACAAGCATATGCATACATGAATGCATGTATAAATATGCATACATGCATGCATATGCATACAAGCATGCATATGCATATGCATACAAGCATGCCTATCCATATGCATACAAGCATATGCTTACATGAATACATGTATACGTATGCATACATGCATGCATATGCATCAAAGCATGCATATCCATATATGAATGCATATGCATACATGAATGCATATGCATACATGAATGCATATCCATACATGAATGCAAATATATGTATACACATACATGCATGCATATGCATACAAGCATATGCATACATGAATGCATGTATACATATGCATACATGCATGCATATGCATACAAGCATGGATATGCATGCATGAATGCATATGCATACATGAATGCATATATATGTATACACATACATGCATGCATATGCATACATGAATGCATGTATAAATATGCAGACATGCATGCATATGCATACAAGCATGCATATGCATATGCATACAAGCATGCATATGCATATGCATACAAGCATATGCATACATGAATGCATGTATACAGATGCATACATGCATGCATATGCATACAAGCATGCATATGCATACATGAATGCATATGCATACATGAATGCATATATATGTATACACATACATGCATGCATGTGCATACAAGCATATGCATACATGAATGCATGTATACATATGCATACATGCATGCATATGCATACAAGCATACATATGCATACATGAATGCATTTATACATATGCATACATGGATGCATATGCATACAAGCATGCATATGCATATGCCTATATACATGTTGGAAAAATTAACCTCCTAAAGACGAAAAAGAGTGCCCTGATGGTCCTCACTATGTTCACACACATCAATAGTAAACTTTATCAACCAAAATAAAAAGTATACCTTTAGTCATTCAAACCCCTCTGTCACCTTACTTGGAAGGTAAGGTAAGTGAATAGGGTTTGAAATGACCCATTTGGGAAAACAAAAATTATTGCTCTAAAGTGAACGGATTTCATAATAATATGGTGTAAGAGGACACTACGATGTCATATCACAAAACAAAGATGAAGATTTTACTTTGTTGGAAGTTTCATGTGATCTAATGGATGAGTTCCTATATATATATATATATATATATGTGTGTGTGTGTGTGTGTGTTTGTGCATGTGTGTGTGAGTTTGTTTACAGATATATACACACACACATACACACACACACACACACACACACACACATATATATATATATATATATATATATATATATATATATATATATATATATATATATATATATATATATATATATATATATATATATATATATATATGTGTGTGTGTGTGTGTGTGTGTGTGTGTGTGTGTGTACGTGTGGTGTGTGTGTTTGTGTGTGTTTGTGTGTGTGTGTCTCTGTGTATGTATGTATGTACGTATGTATCTATCCATATATATATATATATATATATATATATATATATATATATATATATATATATATATATATATATATATATATATATATAAATATATATATATATATATATATATATATATATATATATATATATATATATATATATATATATATATATATATATATATATATATATATATACACTATCAATATATCTTCACATGTATGTGTATGCATTATGTGTGCATCTGTAATGTGTGTCTGCATTGTGCATGTATTTTTGTGTTATGCTTAGTGAAGGTGAAGAAAATGTTGACCAACAATGCGCAAAGAATGTAGGAATAATGGAGAGGATAATATAGTACAAGAAGTGATTTTCGATAGTTAGTGATATCAAATTCTCAGGCATTTCTATTTTTTTAAGGGAGGTTATTATAGTTATTTACCCAAATTTATTATATTTCAAATATAAGGTATCAACGAAATTCACCATCGTTTTCATATTTCAAGTCAAAAATATTATATAAATTCACTAAAATAGTTATACTTATAATATGAGATATCAAAGAAATTGGCCTATATTTGTATACTCTTGAGTGAGGGGACTCATCTTATTTTTTTGCCTTGGTTTTGCTCCAAGCTTCTTCTTCCTGCTTGTGTTGTTTGTATGCTACCATAGACCTCAAATTCAGACAATTCCTATCATAGTAGGTTGCCACTTTATCAAGGGTGTTGTCAACACCCTTAGGTCACACTTGTTATGGACATGAAGAAAACCATGTTAAACCTTAGATTCCATGTCACTTTCTATATCTCGTGATTGCTTAGGAATTTGGAGAAACTAATACTTCCATTGTGTCCAGAACATGCAAAACGCCAAGATCGAATATCTATTTGCTAAATTCTGACAACCAGAGGTCTTGTTTCTAGTTGATGGCATCATCAATGACATCATCAACTTGTAAATGCCTTGGAAAACCTATCTAAGGTGGGGTTGGCCACATTCATTCTCAATCTTGCCAATACTAGTCTTGGGAGCTCAAGGAATCGTGACTGCCAAGTAAGTACTCTCGAAGTTCCAGTTGAAGTTCTTTTCTTGTTCCTTGTTCTAGTCTTTTCTAGTCTTGTATCCTGGACATCTTCCCTTCTCCTCTTGTAATCTCGTAGTAGGAGATCTTATCGAGTTATTTCTTGTATCTTGCTTCATCTCCCTGAAGGGAACTCTTGTAATCCTGATATCTTGTTCCATACTTACGATCCCGGGTTGTGCGATTTCATATATCATCTCTAGTCAAGTTATCCATACCTTTCAGTCTCGGGTTGTGAGACGTCTTGTATCAATCACATATTCTTGTATCATTTTCCCTACGCGGGTGTTCTTGTAATAAGAAATGTATTTCCATAATCTTGTCTACTATAGTTAGAGAGCACAATCTAGTGCTCTCCTGACATTTTGGAAAGCCTACCTCCGTCAAAACTAGGCATCATGCACTCCCTATGCAAGGAGCTCCAATCTACCATAAAGGACTTGATCAAACATGTCCAAGAGATGAAAATATTGCTACGACAAGATAATCGATCAATTTCAAGCTATGCCTTCAATATCAAGATGTTTTGTGGAATTACATATCAAGAAGAATACATGGTTAATCAGTTTCACAATGGCCTCAATCCTGAAGTGAAATATCTCTTGCTATCCATGCCTCAAGCAAATACCTTGGAGGATGTTATCAATCAAGTAGTTCAATGTGAGAATCAATTATTCAAAGAAAGCCAAGTCCAAGAGCTAGAAGTGTTGAATAATGAAGACACTATTCCTCAAACATTCGAATCCAGAACTTTTGAAGACCAAGAAGTCATTAGTAATGATATTGAGCATATAAATTATGAAGATAAAAAAAGATAATGGATAAGGAGGAGTTCATATTCAATCAAGGATGTGTGCTTACTCAAGGCACTCCATCAAAGATATTGGAATCATTACAACACAACACTAGAAGCTCAAAGGACCTATCTTGTGACAAAGCTAAGGAAGCTCAAGGGAGACCCAATCTTTCACCACCTTTGAAAATTGAGGATCATGAAGAATTACTGGACATGCATGTATTAGATTCAAGGATCTCTCAAGGAAGATTAGAAAAACCTTATTCATTGGAAGGGGTATAATGCCAGTGATCGTACTTGGGAACTTATAGAAAATATACAGAGAGAAAAAGTCAAGGTTCGTGAATTCCATAGGAAGAATCCAATGAGACCAAAGCTAGAGAACATGGCCACTCCTCATGGAACTCGTCGCTTGATGGGAAGGTGATGTCATGGACATAAAGAAAACCATCTTAAGCTTTATATTCCATGTCACTTTCTATATCCCATGATTGGTTAGGAATTTGGAGAAACTAATACTTCCATTGTGTCTACAACATGCAAAACCCCAAGATTGGCTGTCTATGTGCTAAATTCTGACACCCGGAGGTCTTGTTTCCAATTGATGACATCAGCGATGACCATCAACCTATATAAGGAGGGGTTGGACACATTCATTCTCAATCTTGCCAATACCAATCTTGGGAGCTCAAGGAGTCTTGATCACCAAGTAAGTACTCTCCAAGTTGAAGTTCAAGTTCTTTTCCTGTTCCTTGTTCGAGTCTTGTGTAGTCTTGTATCCTGGACATCTTGCCTTGTCCTCTTGTAATCCCGTACTATGAGATTTTATCAAGTTATTTCTTGTATACAATTCATCTTCTTGAAAAGAATTCTTGTAATCCTGATATCTTGTTCCATACTTATGATCTTGGGTTGTGGGATCTCGTATATCATCTCTAGTCAAGTTATCCATACCTATCAGTCCCGAGTTGTGGCACATCTTGTATCAATCACATATTCTTGTATGATTTTCCCTATGCGGGTGATCTTGTAATCAGAAGTGTATCTCGAAAATATTGTCTTCTTTAGTTAGACAACACAATCTAGTGCTCTCGTGACAATAGTTTCATAATCACATAAAAATTTGTGAGCATACTGGTAGTGATAAAGATTTCAGAACTTCTTGACTCTATGCCATCCAACATTTGACTTGAGATCATTTAAGATTCTACATGTACTATCACAACAACTTTGAAAGAAATTTGTTCTATCTTGTTTTGCAAAACATATATTTTTTTCCTTTTCTTCCAAGCATATATATATATGTATATATATATATATATATGTATGTGTGTGTGTGTGTATATATATTTGTGTGTGTGTGTGTATATATATATATATATATATATATATATATATATATATATATATATATATATATATATATATATATATATATATATATATATATATATATATAAAGGTTTGAGTTTGTTAGTATGCCTTCAAAGTCTTCCATGAGCTTGGTGGATCTCGATAAGGTGTTTCTTTCCAACTTTTTGAGATACAATCAATTTTCTATATCCAGGTATGTAATCACTCACTATGGTTAAAAGCAGTGATGTATTCAGTATGTTGGCTATTGAGGATATGTTAGGTGTTACTAATTTCCCATTGTGGGCATATATGATGCATCATGTGTTGTAGAGAAAGGGTTGTGTAATATTATGTAGGGAGTTGAGGGACCTCCTACTACACTTGCAAATATAGTTATTGAATGTAATGCAAATGGTGTTGAAGATGATGATCCTTAATTTCCTAGTTGCATTGGCATGCCTAGTGCACCTCCTATCTAAAAACTTCCTTCGAACAGTAGAGATACTAAAGCACATGCATTGATGGCTTTGTTTATAAAATGTGCCATTATCCCTCACATTCACTCTTGCAATTGAGCAAAGGAATAAGATTGGTAGACTCTATTTTAGGTCTAAAGACCTCTGCAATAACCATTCAAGCCTCTTTCTTGTTAGCCTTTTTTGTAATGAATTTAGGAAATCTCTTTATGACATGACCATTTTTCTTCGAGTACATAAAAAAATATTTTTTTCTTTCTCTACCAATCTTCGAACGGTAGAGATACTTAAGAAAGAAATGAGAAAGAAAAAAATATTCTTTTACGTACTCAGAGAAAAATGATCATGTCATAAAGAGATTTCCTAAATTCATTACAAAAAAGGCTAACAAGAAAGATGCTTGAATGGTTATTCCAGAGGTCTTTCGACCTTAAATAGAGTCTACCAATCTTATTCAATGCATGTGCTTTAGTATCTCTACCATTCAAAGTCTATAGGGACTCAAATATTTGGTACTTTGATAGTGCGGCAACCAAACATATTAACTCGTATTGCCATTTCTTCAGCTCACTTGAGATTCCCCCTTGAGGGGATAATGTGACATGTGCCAAGAGCTCCTCTTATGTTGTAATGTTAGTTGATAACATCATTCTAAATACTATTTATGGGAGTTCTTCCACATTGCTAGATGCTTTATATGTGTTAGGCATGAAGAAAAAATTTATTGTGAGTTTTGGCACTAGCCAAGAGTGGCTTGGTTGTCAAAATTTTTGATGATGGATGTATACTTCACGATCTCTCAAATGATGATGTTATCATTACTTCTCACAATTTATATTGTGGGACAAATAATATCATAGACTACGTAAGATTTGTGAATGAACTAGCATGTGCAATTGAAGAATTTCAAGTTATCTCAAATGCAAAGGTTTTGCATGCATGCTTTGGTCTTCTAAATTTTGTTAGTTTTCTTTAGCTAAAAAAAAATCTGAAATCGTATCTCTCTACCATATATTAAGACACATTGTATGCATGTTTGTGAAGGCTTTGTTTTGGGGAAAACAAAGCATTCCTCCTTCTCAAAAGGTCGTTTAGTTTGAGTTGCTCATAAATCCAAGCTTGTTCATTATGATGTCTATGGTCCCATGTTGATATCTTCATATGAGAACTAACTATACTTCATGAATTTTATTGATGAATTCTCAAGGCATGCATGGATGCATCCATTGAATGCAAAGTCAAATTGTTTATGTGCTTTAAATAGTTCCTCATTATTGCTGAAAATCTATGAGCATGTGAATTGAGCATCCTTCATTCTTGTCAAGGGGGAGTACATGTTTTTTCATTTTAATTCATTACTGAGTGAGCATGGGATAAAACATCATGTAGAGTGCCATATAAACCTTTGTAAAAATGGAGGTACAAAAATAAAGGATAGGTATCTCATGGAAATAGCAAGGTGTATGTTCGAACTTCAGGCTCTACCACATAGCGTCTCGCTGCCGTTTTGTGTGCAATGTATGTACTTAATAGATATCCCACAAAGCACTACAATTGATCAGTCCATATGAGGATTTTCATGGTCACAAACCATCTCTTGCTCATGTTCATGTCTGTGGTTATGTGGCATAGGCATTAGTGCTTAAATACCAACATAGAAAACTAGATGGGAAATTAGTCAAATATATTTTTGTTGGCTATGGTTTAGATTCTAAAGGCTATTCTATGTATCATCCACAGACTAAATGCAGTTTGGTTAGTCATGATGTTGTTTTTGTGAAAGTTGTGATTCAACGACTAATTTCATGAAATGAGGAGACACTAGTTAGCTCAAAAGATCTACATGAAACTTTGCTCCCTCTCTTCACAAGTGGATATTCAAGTTGTATTCCAAATGAGATGATTCTCAGCCTTAATAGGTTTGAAACAAAAATGCACATCATTCCATTTTTTATGTAGATTTATATGATGCACTTGTTCATGAAATGGTTTTACATAGAAGAGGATATAGCTTTGCCTAAATTGATATGAAATACATAGTGCTTCATTTGCATCAAATTGATATGAAATACATACCGCTAGTCTTTTTTATGAAAAATGAGGCCCTTTCCTTATGAAGTAAAAAATTAAGAAAAATGGATGCTTGTTATGTAGTTAGAATATTATGTTATTATGAAGATAGGTACTCGGTCTTTAAGTGATTTGCCTCCTAGAGAAAAATCCGTTGGCACCAAATGGATATACAAGTTGAAACATATGGATGATGAAATAGTTGAAAGGTATAAGGAATGTCGATGCTAAAGGTTATGCTCAAGAGAGAGGGATTGATTCTATTGAGAGATTTGCTTCCAGATGGAGAATGACCATTGTTCATAGAATTTGTGCACTTGCATTTCATCATGGTTGGAATATACACTGGTCGGACATTTAACCTTCATTTGTGAATGGTAAATTACATGAAGAAGTGTATGTATTTTAGCCCCGTGTGTTTGTATAGAAAGGGCACGAAACAAAAATGTTTAGGGTGAAAACAGAATTATAAGTTCTGAAGCAAACACCACATCTCTGGTATGAAAGTTGCATGGCTACTTTCTAGAACATTGTTTGGAGAACAATCCAACTAATAGCACCATATATTTTGAGTGTGAATATGATGTCCTTTTGATCAATGTTCTATATGTTGATGATGTCCTACTCATGAGCCCTAACGAGAAGCATATTGATTAATATTCCTCTTTTGAGATGTTAGTTTTGGGGTGTTTGCATCATTATTTGGGCAGCTTGTTTATGAAAGTTGATGGGGGAATAGCTTTTTGTCACACTAAATATATTGATAGATTACTACAACACTTTCCCCTTGAATATTTGCAAACCCATTGCCAATCCCATGGAAACGGGTTTACGATTGAGTCTTCATGATGTTGGAGATGCATTTGATGTTGCTATCTATAAGGAACTTGTTGGATGCCTAATTTATTTATGCATAAGTCATCCTGATACTGATTTTGTCATCTCTAAAAAAAGAAAATTTATGCATTGCACAAGTTTCAATCATTAGTAAGTAGTTTACCACATCATTAGCTACTTGGGTGGTACCCTACTGCTTCGATTGTTTTATCCCAATGGGAGAAAAATATTGTCATATTTACATGCTTTGTGTGACTCAAAATGCATTGGTTTCTATGACACTCACTTGTCTAGTAGTGGTCTTTGTGTCATGCTTGGTAGATCATGCATATCCTATATCAATAAGAAGAAACCTACTATAGCCACTTCCTCTTGTGAGGTTGAGTATAGGGCACCTAAAGTGACTATTGAGTGCATGACTAAGATGTAATTTGGTTGATTCGGGTGTCTCTTAGTCTTCTTGCATCACCAACTATTTCAAAGGATCCTTTGTCCCATGCCCACACACAATAGATTTAGGTGCACTATCCTTATGTCAGGGAGATATTTTATATTAGAAATATTAGTATGGCTTATGTGCCCACGTAGGATAATGTTGCAGACCTTTTCATAAAGGCTTTGCATAGGGAGAGTTTTAAGATTTTGACAAAGATTTGGGCTTACTTGCTTTTGTGGATTGATTGATTTCCACATAGCTTGTTAATTCCTTATACATGAGTGCCATCTGTTTGTTCACCGAATCACTCCAAAGACAGAATTGTTTATATACTTTGGTACTAATCTATGTGAATACACTTAGGACCTCCAAGGTACTTTATTCCTTCTTTAGGAGGCTTGTTTCCCCAGCTTGGATTTATGCATACAACCCTAGCCAATCACTTATCTTTGTACATTCAATTGGTAATACATTCTATATTATGTTGTGCTCCAAGCTTCTTCTTCTTCCTTGTGATGTTTGAGGGATACCATAGACCTCAAACTCCAACACTTATATTGAATCTTAAATAAGATGGTAGCTCAAGTTTAATATCAGTAACTGTATTGGTCTTTGGCTCCAACTTCTGTAGGAACAAAGCTTTATGTGAGAGAAAACTACAAAGAACAAGAAGAAGAAGAATATTCAACTTAAGAAATATGTGCAAAAGAAATAATGCAACTTAAAATTTGGAAAGATATTTTAAAGATAAAAGATTTGGAAAGATACACTTAAAATATGAAAAGTTTCAAAAAGACCCAAACTACAATGCATATTAGAAATATTGAGAATCTAAACTATGTGCATGAGATAAATTTTAGATAATCCATCACAACGGTTTATTAGGTGATTTTTGAAGTATAAACATGAATACATAAGAACTAATGAAATGCCTGAGACAACCCAAATTTTTCAATTTTTGTCCTAATCTACAAATTAAAGTAGAACATCTTCAATCCCAACAACTACACACTCATAAGTATCGTAGTCTCATCATACAATGAGACTTCATTGCATAATTGAAAAACCACTATCAATGTAATATCACATGAAAAGAGGTAACAAAATCCAAGAGCCATATATAGGAAATAGAATTGATCATATTGTCTTCCTTAGGCATGGTAAGATTAAGTGTCACAACATCAACATGATCGAAAATGTTATTGATTTCATATGTCTTTGCTAAGAAAGTAGATGCTTAAGGTAACGATTTAACATGCTTCTTAGCTTGAACTTTTCTCATGTCATTCTTCAAAGAATTACAATGTTTGTTCAAAAGAGCTTTCTTATGATAGTGATAACATTCAATATTCCTTGTATGAGATTGTCTTCTACTATTGTCATGATTTCTTATACTTTATTTTTCAATGACTAGAATAACGAATGCCATATGCATCCCCATTATATGTGGTAATTTTAGAATTCGTATAGCTTTCTTCTCAAGATTGCACCATAAATCTGACTAATGAAATTGAGTTCATTTTACTAATGGCATTGTAAAATGTACCTCGTGAAGGTAAGAACGTGCATAGAAAGATGCATCTTTCATTTTATCATCCACATTTACCTATTGTTCGTTTAACAAGAAAAAAATGCATCAAACATTTAACTGAGTAACAAAACTATCAGTTTCTTTCATACATGCTTAATAAAATTGTCTCATTATGTATACATTGTTTCATGCAATATCCTAATGATAGGTGTCAAAAAGCTTCTAATTTTTATATTTTGGGGCCTCAAAATAAAGAACTATGTAGTTAACACTATTCTATAGATACTTAAATTTCAAAAACAACAATCAAATTTAGATCTTCCTAATCATCATCACATACATATCCATGGGTTTCTTAACAAGCCCAACAATTGGATCTCATTACCTTCTCTAAATCAAAACATCATAAATTTGATTCCTATATGTAGAAACAAAGTTAGTACCATCAAACTTGTGGATCTAATAGAGAACTTTTCCTTGGAGGCCATTGTTCTTTTTAGCTCCACTTGTACTAACTTTCGACCCACTAGATATTTAGTCCATCTTTGAGTCCATAATTTAAAACAGGTGACTGGAATTCTCATAAAGCTAAAATGTATCAAGTAGAACTAATACCAAAAGTAATTGATGTGTAAAATTTTAGAAATGTTTCTAAAAAAAAGAAACAATTCATCAATTTAAACCAAACAAGAATGGCCAAAAATGTAGTGCAAAGTGATAGAATAGTGTTGATCACCAACTCTAGATCCAAAAAACGGTCATGATAGAGGAATTTTCTAGATAAAGTTTATAAATTTCATAGAGGAATTTTATAGATAGAGAATGTGACCATAAAATCATAATAATTTGACTATCCAAAATTGCATCCAAGAATTAATGAAACTATAATTTTATAATATAAAATTGATTTATCTTTTTATAAATCCAAAACACCAAAAGCTAATTTGGCTATCATGCACAAATAGATACAATACCATACACCTCTTATATAATCCAATACCACTTATGTATATTCCACCTAACATCAAAGATATTTACATTTAAGCTTCTCTTAGATGTAAAAATTTCAATAGAGTCCACTCTAACATGTAAAATCAATTATACAAAATATGAAGATTACGCCAAAAGTCAGATGCATGTACACAAATGATATTCGCAAAAGTTATATACATTGAATATTCATAATGTCCATCTAAAAAGAGAAAAACAAGATACGAGAACTAATAGTGAATTCAGTGACCAATATGTCAAGAAAATGATAAGGTACCTTGAGGTTTATGCATTAATCAACACCATAGTTTTCACCGTGTAGAATATGTGGAATTGTAGTGTTGCAAGTTTTGGCTATAGTGTGAATACTATGGATAACCTATGCTCATAGTTAAAATGCTTTAATACGAATGAAGAAGGGGAGATTTAAAGCTCTTTGCAATGTAGAATATGATTTTGGATGATGACACATATGCGCTCTTTAGTTGCAGGCCTGGAGAAGAATCATAAACAAAATAGTGCAATACACAAATACAAAGGTTACATCACAAAGATATTCTCGCATCATTCAATTCTTCTAAGGAATTTGTTGCAACTTCCTAGGTCATGTAGAATCCTTGAAGATGATATCATCTCTTTGCATCCAATAGGCCAAACAAATCAGCTCTCCAGATACTCCAAACACGGAAATTGTATCAAAACATTTACCCAAAAGGATAGGTGAATGAACTTTACTATAATGGCATAACATATATTGGAGGCCTTCTTTTCTTTGAAAGTCTGACTAGCGACCTATTCTCCATTATGCTTGAAACTAGAAAGACAAGGCATGTACCATGGGGAGTCCCTATATCCTTGAACATAATATCTTTTCTTTGCATCCAATAAGCCCAACAGAATTGAGCTCTCCACATACTTCAAATGGGAAATTATTTCAAATCATTTACCCAAAAGGATCTCCCTATAGGTCAATGAACTTTACTATAGTGGCACATAATATGTTGGAGGCCTTCTTTTTGTTTGGAAGTCTGATTAACGACGTATTCTTGATTATGCTTGAAAATAGAAAGACAAGGCATGTACCTTGGGGAACCCCTCTATCCGCGCCAATTTTTGGGGGTTTATTCCACGGTATAGGTCTTGTAACCTAGATCTTCAATTTAGAGGACAATGTATTTACCACTAAACCATGCGTCCTCATCTATTGCGAGCTTTCTTGTTGATCCCTAGGTTCAGCACGATGAAGTCTTAAAGCTATTATAATCTCTTCTCCCAAGCCTGAGAAGAGCTTCTATCAATGCTTAAGCTTCTTATCATTCTCGCAAAGAACAGAGAATATGCACCATTATATACGTCGTCTATGAATCCTTTATCCTAAAGTATAGAACTGGGCGTAGCTACTCACGAAAGACTAAAGCTAGCACTACATATCCTACAACAAATGCTTGAATCCAAACAAGAGTGATTAAATATCGTGATGAATTTGCACGAGAATAATTTGTAGTTTATTCATTATAATAAAAAGCTTAAGGATATCTTAATCCCTTCATATAAAAAGTCAAGGCTTCGAATGTGGACCTGGAGTGGCAACAATCAAAAAAATAAGAGTGCCACCTTTCTAGATAGTTTTCTACATGACAAAAATTGCAAGGCGTATAGATTTGTAACCGGTAAAACAAATTGTCAAATTGTGCATTTTGATGCTTACGTGCAGGAAAGCATAGTTATGGCAATACACAGACAGAGACATAGAGAGAGCAGAGATACGGTAAGAAAGGGAAAGGATTTCCTTTATATACATAGATCACAAGTATTACATAAATCTATGCTTTCATATCATTAAATATTGTGTAAAAAATTATGATAGTCAGGAATTGTTGGTGGAAAGGCTTTGTACATGTGAGTCAAAGCAGAAGGTAGTTATCTGCCAAAGGGTATTTTGACAAAAGCTATTACGATTCCCCTCCTTTTTGGAAGCATTATAAATACTAAGATCTTTATATGGTTGAGTGCCACATGGCACGTCTCATTGGACATCTACATGGGATTTTAATGTGCCATATAAGACTACCTCATTGGGTTTGTTCTACCACATTGGATTTTATTTACCACACTGGGGACGAGATTCCCCGATGGAGAATTTGCCATAAGAGGACATATTTTTTGTTTTCTATGAGAGGGTGCCTGATAGCCATGAACTTCATATCCCAACATAGCCGTGTCCACGATAGGCACCACTTCTTGTTGAGGTTAACCTAATAATCAATGTTTCCTTTGATATTCGGGACTTTTGTTAGACAATTTTCATTATGCCATCTAAGGCCCAATGGGGAGGCGAGTTGTGTCCCATGAACAGACAGACTTTGGAGGGGTCCAAGGCAAGACGTCTGCTCAGTAAAATGTTGCATTCTTCATACGTGATGTTGATGCTAAGGTCAATATCCTCGAAGTTTATCCATTGGTTGGTGTCTTGTTTCCAGAGATGTTTCCATTTTCTGAAGCCCTTGTTCTAGATCCTCTAAGCACTTTGGATGTTCCAGGACTACACGTTCCTGATACCATGGATCAGAAACAATATAGAGTCATTCTGTCTGATACGAGCCACCCACTTCGAATCTTCACTAATTCTTATGAAGCTTTTGACTTGATTCCAACGGTTCCATAGGAACCACACTAGGTTCGAGCCTTTTGGGGAAACTGGGATCGGAGAAAACAAAAGGGATAGAATGTCATGATTCATCGAATTCAGGAATCCCACAAAAGTCAACACATTCTTATTTTTGAAGATCCATTTGGCCCACGAAGTCTCCCCATTGCACCACTCCTTAATCATCCATTTTGCTACAAGTTTGTTAGCCATGCAACCAACATCCAAAATACCAAGGCCCCCACACTCCCTTTGGCTATTGTAGATGGACCACTTGATTTTAGACACCCCCTTCCTGTTGTGGTCTCCCGTTCAAAGAAAGTTTCTACAAATACTTTTGAGTTTGGATAGCTCTTGCCCTTTCGGTCTCCACCTTTTGAATTTCATCCTCATTGAAATATTGATGATTGCAAAACATACTTATTGGTCGTTTGGATTTTTTCTTTTATATGCTTGTTAGGTTGGAAAAACATTAGATAGACCAAAACATCTGTGCAATGGTCATGCTGAAACCAACATAACTAAGAATGATTATGGATCACCAAAGGCTTTAAGATTGTCGTTTATAGCTAGAAACACCTCACGTCAACCTATACTCTACGCCTGAACTGCAATGTCAATCCCATCAAGCTCCTCTAAACAGGTAGTGGAGCCCCTAGATTTCTTCTCCTCAATTTGTTCGTTCGCTTTCTACTCCAAACTACTGAATGAGAAAGACCATGCAGACTGCTCCCCAAGAACATCGATGAGAGAGACCGTCTTGACTTGAAAGAGAGAGCAATGCTGAACGTGCGGCATAAACGGCCATGAAAGAATGCCTTTGGATCATCTTCAATGTTGAGCCTCTCATCCATCCTGATCATAGAATTACAAATCTTTAGCTTTGTTCTGCGTTGTCCAAGGTGCTTAACAGAATCATTCTTTCTTTTCAGGGTGTTCACGCAGTTCTTTAGGGCTTCCCTGCATCTCTTTACTGGAATTTCATGTATGGGAGCCAGGGCCTAAATTGATGAGCAAAATGATTGTCAAAGGCCATTTTGTCCGTAAAAAACATGTGATTTTAAAAGTTATTTGTCAAATGACAAATACAATATAATTTTCCTATCATGGGACAAAAAAGACTTATATTTATCTGCCTTTTGAGAGGTTACGCTTTATGAAATGCTTGTCAATATATATATATATATATATATATATATATATATATATATATATATATATATATATATATATATATATATATATATATATATATATATGCGTGTGTTGTGCGGATACACAAATACTATGTGTATGACTCTAAACTTTGGCTGACACGTGTCACTAAGGAATTATTATGAAGTGTGGGGAGTTGAAAAGCAGTAGTGGAGTGGTGACTCGCGGAGTCGCGAGTCATGAGTCGTCACTGAAGTCTGGCCAGTTTCCAAAATAGAATGTGAATATTGTTTTCCCTAATTCTCTCGAGGATCAAGTTCTCAACTTTGAAGTTTCACACATGTAGTTTCCACTCTACAAATCACGCCCCAGTCCCAGTTCTACAGATTGATGATCACTTCCTATGGTGCTGGAACTTGAAGGCTTGCGCCACGTTGATGAGTCATGACATTGGAGAGTGGATTGAGGTCATTCTCGCCTTCTATCGGCCACCTTGAACATGTGTGTGTCATCCAATCACCCATGCAATGCTACAGGTATGTAGAAAGAGAAAGAAAGAGAGAGAGAGCAGTTGTGGTTAAGTTGCTGAACTTGCGAATTCTACAGATTGATGATCACTTCGTAAGGTGCTGGAACTTGGAGGCTTGCGTCACGCTAACGAGTCATGACATTAGAGAGTGGATTGAGGTCATTCTTGCCTTCTATCAGCCACCTTGAACATCTGTGTGTCATCCAACCACTCATGCAATGCTACAGGTATGTAGAGAGAGAAAGAAAGAGAGAGAGTGAGAGAGAGCAGTTGTGGTTAAGTTGTTGAACTTGCGAATCACGATGAGCGGTATAATGCAACACAACGTAGATATGACATAGCATGATGCATAAAACCTTTGAATAATGAACCAACCATATGTATAATGTTATCTCATCAGTATTGCGGAAAAAATCCCCAAATGTGTGATTCCTTGGACACACATACATAGAGACCCTTGTCAGCACATCATAGCAGCCTTGCTGCATGCATTCAAAAATATGTGTGACTCCCGAGTGCACTTGTATTTGAGAGAGAGAGCATTTGAAAAAATGTAGCCTTGCATGCATTCAAAAATATGTGTGACTGCCGAGTGCACTTATATTTGTGTGTGAGAGAGAGAGAGAGAGCATTTGAAAAAAATTAGTATACAGGCAAATCTTAGGAATTATACGTTTGACTTTGTTGTCAATGTTACTGTTTGAAATGTAAAACCTGGGGAGTTAGTACAATGCGATAAACACTATATGGGTAGAATTCGATTAGTGAAGTCTTTCAGCAAGAAGCTTTGTTAACTTTATTTTTGAATCGAAATTTTAGAACAACTGGAAGATTTGGTATTCTTCTGAGTATATGGACTGACAAAAAGGCTACGATGACTGAGAAATTGGATGCATCAACTTGGAAAGGTTGCATATATACATTATGAGGTGCTATTAACATTATTAATGATTCATGTGAGCTGATGTGCACATATGTCTAGGAACAACTTGTGAGCACATGGGAAGGCATTCAATCATGATGATAGATTTATATATAGAGATATGGAGTTTTCTTTTCAGATTTTATTCAAATGCTATTGTTGATTCATTAATCTGTTTCACTTGCAATGTACTTAATTTAGATTGTATACAGAAGTTCGAATAGAGATTCTTTTCATCTTATTGTCAAATTATCAATCATATAAACAAGGCTTTCTTTTATCTTTTTTGTATGAAACATGAATATTCATATATACTGCGCTCACAGTTTTCATTGATTGGGTTTTATTATACTTTATTTGTGAGAAAAAGCATTCATGTTGAAGAGCAAGTAGATGGACGGTGATCTATGATAGTTCTTTTTACAAGTATGAGATCAATGCCATTGATAAAGAACATTTGAATAAAAATATTTTTTGAATATATCAGTTTTTTAATGACTTGAATTTATTCTCAATTAAAAATCTGAAAACGTTTTGATGTGTAGGAAAATATTAGGAATTTTATGCTCCACGCAAGCTTTAAGGTGATGCACTGGTGTGAGTTATCGGTAAAGTATGAATGGGAGGAACAAAAAACTCACTGTATATTCCTATTCAAGTGTTTATGAGGCTTATTGTTGGCTCCCACTTTACTCACTCCATTACAAATAAGTGAGTCACTATAAGTTTCTTTATTTCTTGCTTGCATGTTTTGAATTCCTTACTTAAACACATACTGGTAGTGACATTGATCTCTTGAGTATATTATAGTTATATACATTAATGTTCTTACAAGATATGTTAATGTATTGATGAGTTCTGCAAGTTATTCACGGATGTGATGAATATGATATGCTAATGTTCTTTCATTATGATAGTTATATACGTTAATGTTCTTACAAGATATGTTAATGTATTGATGAGTTCTGCAAGTTATTCACGGATGTGATGCATATGTTTGTGGTAAACATGTACTACGAATGTGTCCTACTGACATGATACTTCAAAAATCAGACATGATTGATTATCGAAGGCTAGAGGATGAAGCTCGCCACATGTATAAAGCCAAAAAGTGCTTACATTTGGCAGTGGTCTCATTGGCTTGCCACTCACAAAGGCAAAGGTGAATTGTTTACACGTTAAAGTTTGCTATGTAAGTACGTTTGATCAAGACATATATAGGGTTAAAGCACATGCAAAACATTTTCTCATCTAAATTGCTTTCCCTTTTTTTTGGCACAACTAAAACTAAGGTATTATATATATATATATATATATATATATATATATATATATATATATATATATATATATATATATATATATATATATGTGTGTGTGTGTGTGTGTGTGTATGTATGTATGTATGTATGTATGTATGTATGTATGTATGTATGTATGTATGTATGTATGTATGTATGTATGTATATATATATATATATATATATATATATATATATATATATATATATATGTGTGTGTGTGTATGGATAGCACTAATAGAATTTTATGCTCAAAGTCTTGTGCAATCAATGCTTAATTGCTTACAAAGGAAGAAATCATACTCTAACTCCTTTATCCATGCATCGATGCACTTGATTTTCTATTTTTAGTTAGCAAAGTGGTTTCAAAAAATTATGCAAACCTTGTACACAAGAGTCAATAAATGCGAACCAACACTTGTTATGAGTATATCAACCGGATGGCTTTTACTGATGTAGTTGAAAATGGTATTTTATGTTGATTTCTCTACAGCAATCAAAACAAGTGCACTTGAAAACTTCACTGCAAACATCTGACATAATCAATGTACAGTGTATTGAAATGCTTATTTATGAAAGATGTACATAAAGCTTATGTGTCTCATGGTGATAAAAATCATTCCATTGATATGTAGCCTTTTTTTATGCATACAATTTTTTCTGTTATTATAAACATTCCATTGACATATGGTTATTAAAAATGTATCATGTTTCAGTTTGAAAATACACTTACATTCTGAGAAAAAGAGAATTTTTACAAGCACTACAACATATCGAGGGTATACGGAGGCTGCTACCGAGTCGAATGAACGGACGTGATTTCTTCGCGATGTCGATGTTAGAGTCCGTATACGCATCGAAAAGAAAGCCCCGGTATGGGTGTCGGTATAAGCGTCGGTATAGGCATGGATATAAACGTCGATAATACCGACGCGTATACCGACGTCCATACGGATGCCCGCACTGGGTGTACCGACGCGTATACCGACGACCATACTGGAGCTACCGGCCCGTATACCGACGACCCTATCTGCACAAATTTTTTTGGGCAGAGTGTGTTGTCTTTTGCTACAACATGATGTTGTTTAGAAAAAGACAATACACTCTGCCCAACAGAGTACATGTGTTATGTACTCTAATGGCAACCAAAGCATAAACTCATATAAGCAAAAATGAACAATTAATCATGTATAGAAAGTTGTATATTCCATAAATGAAAAATGTACAAAAGTGTGGCAAAGCAGTTCTATATAGGAATCGAATAGAAAATGTGACAAAGCACTTCCACATAGGAATCGAATACAAAATTATGGTACATCATTGCCACATAGGAGTGTAATACAAAATTATGGCAATGTGACAAAACACTTCCATATAGGAATCAAATCCAAAATTATGTTACATCATTGCCGTATGCAAGTGTGATACAAAATTGTGGCATTGATCAAAATATTTACACCTACAATCCTGCAACAAAACATATGTATAAAATAAGACCAATTAACATGAGATTTATAAACAACAACTAAAAACACAAAACCAAGATATAACTTTACCTAATAAAGAATATTCTCCCATGAGAGGATTGCACCCCATCCCTCTAAGTCCTGTAACAGTGCAGTCAGTCCATGTCGATATCCATATGATTCTTCAGTTCGCGTAGAAGGACAACCCACTACCAACTACTATAATAAATATGCAAAATGTTAGATGAACATACATAATTTACTTAACACAAACAACTTCAATAATTAACATGATACTTACAAATTGGTAGCGCATAATGTTGTATCTGCCGCTACCTAAATGCGATGTTCCAACCGTATCTAAACGTGTGGCCGCCCCATCTCTTTGTTGATGGTATCGATCAGGAGTATGTTGCTGCTCATCCTGAATCGATTCCCATTCTTCGACATCTAGTCATACAAGCCTCGCTAAGCCTGCTCTGAAAGCATCGCGAGCCTCCGATCATCGATGAGACATCACTTCGGGTGCGGTATGTTGAATCCACTCGGAACTCAC